>JZKD02S1873176.1:141449-161321 GCA_000966675.3 Picea glauca
TTAGTTGCATGGCTTAGTAAAAAGAAAGGATCCATTTCATTATCCACTACAGAGGCAGAATACATTGCTGCTGCTACTTGTTGCACACAAATCTTATGGATGATACAAACTCTTGAAGATATGAAGGTAACTTACACTGATCCTATTCCAATTCATTGTGATAACACCAGTGCCATTAGTGTCTCCAAGAATCATTTTCTTCATTCTAAGACTAAGCATATTCCAATCAAGTACCATTTTCTCAGAGAACAAGTTACAAACAGAATTGTTCAACTGAATTATATACCTTCTACAGAACAGATTGCTGATATCTTTACTAAACCATTAGCAGCGACCCCTTTTGGATATCTTCGTCAAAAGTTGGGGGTTATAATCTCTTGTGTCTAATCTGTTCACCTGGTCAGGGGGAGTACTTATTGAATATCTGGTGTATTTCCAAGATGCTTATAGTCGACAGGGGGAGTATGTTTTGCAACAGATCAGGGGAAGAGTGTTTCTTCTTTGACATTGATGTCAAAAGGGGAGAAAAGAGTTCGAGAAAGGAGATCTGAATGCATGTGGGTGCTTGTGTTGCCATCAATGCCAAAGGGGGAGATTGTTGGAAAATATTTAACAGACAGTGAATGCTTGTCATTAATGGAAAGTACAACAGTGAAGTTGGCATGAGTACAGGAAGTTTGTAATCGACAGGAAAACGGAAGATAAGTTCAGAAAGGTCGAATGATCGAAGGAAACGCAACTTTGATTGAGTGATCGAAGACCCGTCAAGTTTGAGAAGAATTTATGATCGTTGGATCTCATTCAAAATTCCCGAAAGAATGAGGGCCGTCAGATCAGAATATAGACAAGAAGAGCGTTGAACAGGAGGACATATCTCAGACGTTAGATCCAAGCACAGGACCCGACCATCGTTGGATCAAGGAGAACCTGCACACCTTTTAAAGTATAATAAGGAGAAGCGGGCGTAATTGCGATATGTGAAATCGCGACTTAATCTGAGCCATCAGATCGAGGTTGAATCTGGACCGTTGATTCCAGTCCATGTCGGAGTTTCGAGGATCGCGAGTTGAACATATCAAAGATTATTAACATCAGGAATCCCAATATCATGATATGTGAAATCGCGATGTAATCTGAGCCGTCAGATCAAGCTTTGATCTGGACCGTTGATTCCAGTCTATGTCGGAGTTTCGGGGATCGCAATGGAGAGGCAAGTAAACAATGCAACAGGAATCCCGATATCGCAATATGCGAAATCGCGATGTAATCTGAGTCGTCAGATCAAGCTTTGATCTAGACCGTTGATTCCAGTCCATGTCAGAGTTTCGAGGATCGCGTGTTGGAGATGTCAAAGAAACAATGCAACAAGAATGTCGATTTCACGATATGCGAAATTACGATTCAATCGCAGCCGTTGAATCAAGATGTGATCCGAACCGTTGATACGACTCCATTACAGAGTTTCATGGATCGGGACTTTGAAGTGACAAAAACATTGAACGTCAAGAGTGTCGAAATCGTGATATGCGAAATCGCGACATGATCTGAGTCGTCAGATCAAGTGTTGATCAGGACTGTTGATCCCACACTATTTCGAGGTTTCAGGGATCGGGACTTGGAGAGTCAAGATGCCTCATCTCTAGACTCATGAAATGAGAAATCGCGAGAGTGCCTTATGCATAAGGTTGTGGTCACATCCCTTGGTCACGAGAAGGGAAGGAGTCAGTCCAAATAAGCTCCATTTCAGGGTTTCGGAGATCGCGACTTGGAGAGTCGAGATGCCTCATCTCTAGATTCACGAAACGTGAATTCCCGAAAAGCGCTTTAATCATAGGCGCTTGGTTATGACCATAGTCATATTGGGGAAGGGGCTAGTGCAGAAAAGTTCTGTATCAGAACTTCGGAGATCATGAAATGAAGTGTCAAGACACTCAGCACAGGATTGTTGAAATGCTGAAACCCGATTTAAAGGCAACATCAATAAAGTTCATCCAACAACGCAGATAAATTGGAATATGATCAGAAGGTTATTGTTTTCTCTCACAGTTAACCTCTCAGTTACGAATCTGTTAGTGAAATGGATTCATGATTGCGAATCAATTGGCATTTCAGTCGTTGGGACAGTTGTCTTTCTTTTTCCTAAGGAAATGCGAAGTGGAATCGTCGTGGAGCTGTGTATAAAATAAAATGAGACAGACAACGTAGTGTTGGTTGTTCGGTATGAGAAAAGAATGAAATTGTAAGAAAAGAAAATGAGTGGATGTGCAGGAGGAGATTGAGCATATGTGCAGTGTGAGATGAAACGCAGAGGAGAATGACAGAACAAGTTGATGCAGAGTAGACCTGCTGAACAGAAAGAGGAAGAAATGAATTGCAGTACAGTTAGGAGATGACCAGATGTACAGAACAAAGAAAGATTGGTAAGAAATTATGTATCTGTGTAGTTGAATGTTTTTTATGTTCATTTATGAAATAGGGAGTTTTGGAGGTGCTCGGGAGGACTGTTGTCCTCAGAGTTTCAAGTGGGAGCTTGAACACAGGAAGTTGTAGCTTCCATTTGGTTGCAGCCAGAGAAACCAGGGTGGTAGGGTGGTGCAAGGGAGAACAAGTGTTCTCTGTTATACAGGTTGGAGCTTGTGTAACTGGAAGTTGGTGTTGGAACATATAGGGAGTTGGTGCTTCCTTCTAGTGGGTGCTAGAGAAACTAGGGAGTTGGTGCTTCCTTCTAGTGAGTGCTAGAGAAACCAGAGAGTTGGTGCTCTAAAACAAGTTGCAGCTTGTAAAATAGAGGTAGCAGCCTCACATTGAGTTGGTGCTCAATTAAATATGATGTACAGAACTTAAAAGACTGCCTATCATTTCGAAGAAGAAGAGGTTTTCTCCCTTTATGGGTTTCCTCATGAAAATCGGTCTCTGTGTATACCTTGTGTGTGACTGATGCTTTTTACTTTTACTGTTCATATGTTGTATAATGTTGATGATCACTTGAAGGAAGATTAAGAATGTTTTATTAGACTTAACATTGTTTAAGCTCAAAGACAACTGATTCACCCCCCTCCCCTCTCAGTTGTATTAGTAATTTCAACATTAAGTTCCTTCAGGGTTTCTTTCATCTGTATTAACAATTTCTCTGATTCTTGTTGGGTTTCTGCATTTTCTGAATCTTCCTTATGGTCTTCTTGATTCAGATTTTTCCTTTCAAGATTAGCGATCATTCTAGGGAAATCCAATACCTCATGGTCCCTAGCTTTGCAACAAAGACAACTAGGTCTTCTACCGGGGCATTCCTAAGCTAGATGGCCTTGTTTTCTGCAACTGTAACATAGGATTAATCCTCGCTTTCTTTTAAATGATCCCCAACCTCGTTTGTACTGCACACTGTAATAGTGATAGTTAACCTGCAGAAAATTCTTTCTAGGATCCTGCATCCATTTTTTAGTCCAAACATTCATTCTATGCTTAGGTATAAGATATCTATCATTATACTTATCAGATCTATTCATATCAAACTTTCTTTCATCTATTAATGCCCTAGTTTTTAAGCTAGGATAGAATCTATCAAACATACCTAGATCCATGCTTTAGAAACAAAACAAAAAATCACTTATCTTACTTCTACAAAGCACAAAGCTTCCATATCTAAGAACTTTTGACTATTCTTACCTTTATTAGAGCACAAAGATTACATATCTTACCTCTTTTCTGCAGATCTGACCTCTTCCTTTCAGAAATTTCCACTTTTACTTTTCTTAGAGAACAGAGTGTTCATATCTCACTTCTTTTCTTCAGATCTAGTCTTCCTTTCTTCAGATCTGACCTTATTCTTGGCACAAAGCTTCACAGGTCAGGTAAAAAGTTGTGCACTAGGGAAATAGATCTACGCATAGAGCTTTATTTTGCACAAATTTTCTTCTTCCTCAGTTCCTAGCAATCACAGTTTCAGATCCCGGCAACGGAACCATTTGTTGTCATAGGGGAAGACCCAGGGTTCAACACTCAAGAGAGCACCAACAAAGCCCTAACTACTGGCCCTTTCGGCAACACTTGCGAAGCAGATGAAGTCTCACCCGATGTAGAGGCAGGGGTGGTTGCAAGATTCGGGTGTCTGCAATCTTAGTTGGGACACAGATATGTGATTATATAATTTATAGAGCACTTAACATCGATCATTCGTCAATATTCAACCCTTATTCTACTTCACAGATAGCACAAAGCATCACGGTGTACACTCAGATCTACAGTATTTCACTACTTAACCCTAGTAACCCAGATCAGATCCAGTAGATCAGCACTGAGCATCCTCATACACATCAGATCTAACAATCATATATATCTAAGAAGCACAGAGCATAAGTGGATATATCAAAGAACATAGCATAAGAAAAAACACATTAAATCAAAGCACAGAGCATAACACATAGATTTACGTGGTTCACCCCCACCATAGGGCTACGTCCATAAGATCTTCTTCTTTATTATCGTCTTCAATCTGCTACAAGCACAAAGCCTCCAAAACCCTTCTTCACATAGGACAGAATATATGTGCATCTCGCTAGATCCTTCTTCCTTACGTTACAACATTTAGCTTTCTATAGCAACCTCACAGTAACTTGCACTTAGCCTTGCAAACCTTACACAGTTCACACAAAGAACTTATTCAACATCACATAGATGCACTACCATTTGCACTAAGCAATCATATCTACTCCTTCTTACATTGCAAAAGTCGGCCTATCCTTCTATTTATACATTACAAAAGTCGGCCTAATCGTGGGTAAACCCACGGGTCGACATCCCTTTCCCATTACATTAACCCAAAACCCTAAAAGGGCCCAAAAGTGGACCAAGATCCCATGATCTTTGCTTCACCCGGTGCTCCATCTTTGACAGGCTATCGAAGTCCAAAAACGGTCAAATATGACCAAGTGTTCCTCAAAACTTGGTCAAGGGCCAACAAAAGGATATGAAAAAATATACGCACGCAGAAGTAATGGAAGGAGTACATACTAAACTCAAAGCTTAACAAATGTAATAATGTCCTCAATTTAAAAATGTGATCTGAGTCTGAATTCCTCCATCTAATGCAACAACATAAAATCAAAATATAACAAAACTAAAATTTACTTGTAATGAAATAAACACACAATGCAATGTTAATATACCAAGCAAATAGAATATAAAAACACTTACCCACATTGAGGGTCACTTCCCAGGTGGTGAGTGTTGCTTGAAGACAATTGGATCACTCAAATGCTTGGAAACATGCACAGGAACAATAGCTCTTTCATTTCATCAAACTCAGAAAATTACAAGTCTCATATAATATTGGCATGGTTATGATAACACTCTAATCTTCATTACAAAATAATTCTCATAATGATAATTGGCTCTTTCTCATAGCCCTATGAGGCTTATTTATACATGAAATCTGTGGAGGAATGGATAAAAACGACAGATTTTTGTTAAAACCAATTTTACAACTTTTGAATGAAATAAAAAAAATCTAGGTTTTTTCATCAATTTGGGCAGATTCAAGTTAGATATCCACCCATATCTTCCAAAAAAATTGAATTTTTAAAAAATTCTCGCGTCTTACTCAATTTGTCATATTTTAGACAAAACTCATATCTTAGAAAATCGAGGCACAAATTGGCAGTTTGAGATTTTTACTAATTTTTACATAATCATTCCCTCTGAGTTAGAGGTCCACACGTGGGATTTGGGTGGATTCTGACCCAAAAATCCCCATGTCGACATCGTTCTGGACAAAACCCATGTCCCCGATTTCCCTCTAGAAGCATGCCAAATTTTCGACTATAATCCAGTGTCGGACGATTGTTGATGTTAGTACTGGATGACCTAGAACATTCTAGTAGTGGATGGTTTCTAGAACATTCTAGTACCAGATGAGTTGAATTGCGAGTACCTGATGACATGGAGTGTGGATACTGGATGACTGTGAAGGTACTGATTGACTGTAGAACCTTCTGGTATCGGATGACTTGGAGTGTGAGTATCGGATGACCTCCAGTGCGAGTATTGGATGACTTCAAGTGCAGGAACATATTGTTTGGACATAGAAACATAGGATTAAACTATCATCAACAAAACTATTGTATAATCATCCTTTTAATCACTAAAAATATGGAAAATTATGTATTAACCACGTAGGATGAATAAAAAGAGATAATGGAGGTTTATGGTGTAATTAGGGATATATTATTGATGAAATGAGGGAAGAAGGTGTAATGATGAGTGTATTTGTATGGAAAAAAATATGAAAAAATTGGAGCCCAACAAGGAGGTCTTTAGCATTAATGAAAACTAGCTTAATCAACTCATTCCTTAGTATCAATGAAGCATAAGCCATGTATCAAAGCATTGAGGTGTCACATGCTCAAGTGTGTGACCCTCAGACTATATGGATAAAGTACTTATGAAACAAGATCAAAGTTTTATGGAGTGGCAAGTGTGGGGGGCTATTATAAGTCTTAGAGGAACAATAATTTTGACATATTCTTAGGGTCTCGGTATAGCATTAAACAATGTAGCAGAAGCTTATGCATTAATGCAAAGGCTAAAATTAGTAATTGAAGCTAACATCCAATCTTTAATCATTGTAGGGGATTCAAGGCTCATCATTGGAAAAATAGTCTCCAATACTGGTGCTTTTGATCATACTCTTGATGTAATACTTGATCAAGCTAAAAAAGAGATCAAAAACTTCACTAGAATTAACTTCTTCAATATCCTTTGGGAGAACAATCAAACTGCAAACCATTTCGCTAACAAATCTGCCCTCATAAAAGAGGAGTTCTTTAGCATTAATGAAAACTAGCTTAATCAACTCATTCCTTAGTATCAATGAAGCATAAGCCATGTATCAAACCATTGGGGTGTCACATGGTCAAGTGTGTGACCCTTAGACTATATGGACAAAGTACTTATGAAACAAGATGGAGGGTTCATTCCCACATATCTTCAGTCATGATGCTAGATGTTTATGTGTTTGGGATTGGAGTAATTCTCTGTCACGGTGTGATTAATTGGATGGATTTGGGGAGGAAGTTGTTTTAGTTCGCTAGAGCTCAAGCGAGCACATTGGTGTTTGGACTATGGTTGCGATAAATTGAGAGCAAGGGTGACCATTTAGGAGCTTCAAACCAGGTCCAATAGGTAAACTCCAGTTGTGGCAAGCTAAATGTGGAAGCAACAATGCATCAGCTTGGAGATATAATGGCAATTGAGCAGCCAATTCTAAAAATAGGGAAGACAACACTAGAAGAAGTGGTGAGTAGGAATTCCCTTTGTTAAATTTTCATGTTTTGTAAGGTTATTAAATGACGTGGTTTGTTTTGTAGAATTTACACTTCTCATAAATACTAAGTTATTTTTTCTATAAACATTATAAAATTCAATTATTGGTCTATATATAAACTAGATATTAACTATAATTATACATTTTTGAAACATTTTAAATGTAATATCTTTACAACTTATTACATCTTTTTACTTAATATAAATCTACCAATTACTATTAAAAAACTATAAAATTTAAAAATTTAAAATATATATAATTTTAATTTTTTAAATAAAATTTTTATTTTTTATTTTTATAAAAAAAAATCAAAAACATTTATGCATATAAAATATGTATAAAACTGTTATAACCTCTAAAAGTCTCCCTCATTTGTCATTGTTATTAATTCTTAAAATGCAAAGAGTTGTTGAATATCATGTTTTCTATTTGGAAGGGACCATCAAGGCGAAAAGACTTGTTTTTCATTTGTATTTGAAAGATTTAGTTGTATTTTATTTCAGCATATATTTATCAAAATGAAAAGACTTGTTTTTAAATATTCTTATAATTATGAGAGTGAAAAGACTTGGTTTTAAGTTGTTATTTAAAGATTTCGTTATAATATCATATTTGGTTTTAATATAAATATATTATATTTATTTTTTATTTAAAATATTGTTATATATATTAAATATCAAAAACAAATTAATATACACTTCGTTTATATTTATTTTTTATAATTTTTTTTATCAGTATTTATAAAAAAGTTTTTTTTAAGTAAATAAACCATTTTCATGTGTATTATATTAAAAATGGTGAAAGATAAAAATGAATATATAAGATGATATAGATTTAATATAAAATTGAAAAATATAAATTTTTTTAATGAAATAATAAAAATATTTGTATATTAAAATATGTGTGTGAGACCCTCTAAAAATCTCTATCATAGATTGTTAATTATTTATCCAACACTTAATGTAGAATTGTTGAGCAGCATGTTTATTAGCAATTGGATAATCCATGGATAGATATTTTACAAGGAACACGGAAAATAAGAATGTTCATTTTTAATTTGATATTAAAAAATTTAGTTGTTATATTATATTTTAATTAATAAACATATAATTAGTATAAATTGATTATATTAAGAGAAGTTAAGGTAAAACTAATTTTGAAAGATTGTGTGGTCACTCGAATGCATAGGTTACTTAAAGTTTACAAAGAAAATTCTCCATTGAGATTCATAGTTAATATCATTGGTTCTCCCACATATAAATTGGTAAAATACCATGTGAAGAAATTCAAGAATTTATTTATTTATTTATTTTTTTTTGATAAACACATTCTTATGGAAAAGACTATTCTCATGTATGTGATTAATGAAATAAAGAATGTAAAGGTTGAGGAAATAGATTTCTTGTCAGTTTTGATGTGGTTTTTCTTTTCACCAAAATTTTAGTTGATGATGCCATTAGGGTAATTAAGGAAATCACAGATAAGAATACAACAAACCTTGTTAATGCTTGTCTGAAATCAATGTATTTTAGATTTTGTGGAAATATCTATGAATATATAGAAGGCATGTTAATGGGGTCCCAACTGTTACCTATTCTTGCTAACCTTTACATGGAATGGTTTGAAAAGTTCTCCATTGATTCCTTTCCTCTCAAACCCAAATTATGGAAAAGGTTCATAGACGACACTTACATAATCTAGCCAAACAGAAAAGAAATCTTAGACAATTTTAAAGACCATCTGAACAGTCAAGCTCAAAGCATAAAATTTACAATGGAGGTATAAGATAACAATACTATCTCGTTCTTGGACATCCTTATCTATAAGAAAAATGATGGCTCAACATCCTATCAAGTATACCAGAAGAAGACTTACACATATATGTATCTCCATGCTCATTCTCATCACCACCCTACATAGAAGCTTGGTGTCATGAACACTCTGGTGACTTGAGCTATCAAAATTTCTAATAATGATTACATAGAACAAGAGCTGAAACAATTAGATAAGGTTTTCAAAATTAATGGCTATAAGGACCATCGATTTAGAAAGGCTATCGTAAAATATAGGATGGGTCATCATAATACTCATGATCAAGCTCAAGGAAATATTATGGATCTTCCTTATATCAAAGGAACAACTGATACAATGGAAAATTTTCTTAAGAAAGCTAATATCAGGGTTGGCCTTACCCCTCCAAATACTTTTAAAAAAATGTTGAATTTGGCTAAGAATGTCTTTGATCTAAAACTTCACAAAGGTGTTTACACCATTCCCTTCTCATGTGGTAAGTACTATATTGGTAAGATAGGTAGACCTCTTCAAGCCAAATTGAAAGAACGTTACATTGATATCAATTATAGTCAAGGTAAGAGATCAACCTTAGAAAAGAACTCTCAAGGCACTGGCCATCTCATTTGCATTGAAAACACTAAAATTATCACTAAAAATAATCACTATGCTAAAAGAAAAGTTTGTGGAGCCCTTGAAATTGAGCTAAAGTAGAATAATATTAATAGGGATGAGGATCTAAAAATCAAATATTAATAGAATAATAATTGTTCTATCATTGGATAACTACAAATTTGATGATAATACAGAGAACATTTTCAAAAGGAGAACTAAAAGAAGAAAGACAACTCACCGTGACGAGGTTACTTAGGAAACAATGCAGCTTTGGGATGATGCACATTTAAATGATGAATAATATGTAGAGGAAGTTGTTGATTCATTAGGGGAATTTTCCAGTGAAAATAAATGGTATGTAACTAAACTATCTACTCAGTTAAAAAGACAAAAGAAAAGAGTGGAAGAGATATAAGAGAAGTTGAAGTAACAGGATGCTAATTGGTTAGAGGAACATGAAACTCAATTGAAGAAGCATATTGCAGAAGCAAAAATAATCTCTTTCAATACCATTGTAATGATCCATATGGATATCGGTGGCCACCCACCTATTCCACTGGCTCAAAACATGGGTTTCCACCTTGGCATTTTTCTATGGTTTTTCAGGTCCTAGACTTCAGGGGCCATTTTGAGGCCCTAAACGACATTTTTTTGGCTCAATAGAACTTATCAGATAGGTGAAGGCAGATTCTAGGTTGAACAAAATGTGTTGTCCTCAGCTATACCATTCCAACAAACTATCGTGCACCCCAAATGGAGATCGTATGCAAAATTTACACCCTCAGGAAGTTGACGTATCAACTACCCCCATCGGGGCCCACAAACCTTTTGGCATTTCATCTTCTAGGGTTAGGGTTTTGGATTTTATTTATGTTAAAAGGGCCTTTGAAGCTTCATTGTAAACATCATCTTCTTGAAAATGAGCATAGCCATCACATCTCTTCTCAGAGATAAGTTGCCACCATTCTATTGAGTTAATTCACTCCATATTTCTACAGTTTCTGTACATTTCTCTCATTAATAGAAATTGTGTATTATTGTATCTTTGTGTTTCTGGAAACATTTTTGTCTATTTCATTGTTATATCTCCACCTTCATTTTGTTCCCAAAATAATTTGGATTAGTGGTATCATAGCAGGATGCTCCTTGTCATTTCTTAGTGCATGTCCCGGACGAGGTTAGGATATAGAGATTTGGGTCTCGAGCTAGTTTCTCTTGAGGACAACTGCTCTCTCTAGCCCAAATGGCCTCCCATGGTGGAAGAAAAGAGAGATGAGGGAGTAGGATATCCTATCAATTTGTTTCTCGCGGAATCCCTCGTGCAACAAAGGAATGAGATGTTGGAGTATTTTTCCCAAATCCTTCAACGATTACCGAAACTAGCAGGCGCATCTTCGTCAAGAATTCGCTTTGGAGATGCTTCCCCATTCAAGGTACAAGTTAATTTTTATATTCTTGTATTTGAAGGTTAGATTGATGTGGATGATTTGGAAAAGTGGTTAAACTTTTTAGAAGGTTATTTCTCTATCCACAATTTTTTCAATAGAGAAAAGATCATCTTTACACTCCTTAATGCTATCCCACATGTCAAACATTGGTGGGAAACTTACTGAGAGAAATATTCCATAAAGAAGTTTGGATATTTTGGGTTGATACCACTTGGGATCTTTTATGGATGTGTTCAAGGATCAATATTACACTGTTGGAAAATATGATGACCAGTACATGAGATGGACCACGCTGCATCAAGAGAGGGGCAAACAGTGTCGTAGTTCACAAACACCTTTCATACCTTGCGCACCAAGTTGGGTATCAAAGACTTCAAGTGGCATCTAGTTCTAAAATACCATGGGGCTCTACACATGTACATCCAAACCTAAATGGAGTTTCTGGACACCTCATCATTAGGAGTCGCTTATCGATATGTTGTCAAAATCGAGCAGAAATTTAAGCAGCGGAATAAGAAGGAATTTGGGTTTACAAATCCACAATAACCAAAGTATGGTAAATGTAGCCTTGACTCATAGAAAACCAAAATCGAGACAACCAGTCCAAGCTGCAGGAAAAGAAGAGAAACGGGAAGATGAAGAAGGAAACTAGGAAGTGGTGCGACTTCCATAAAATCCCTTAGAAGAACATCGATGAATGTCTCTTGAAACAGTCATTGGTAGCCGAGCTCAAAGAAATATAGTTGAGCTCTGACTCAGAATCTGATTCAGAAAATAATAAAAGGAGATAGATTATCGATGCATAACCCACTGCTACTATCGCGACTACAACAATCCAACCAGAAGAACCAGAGGATCTTGAGGAGGGGGAGCGCCTTTTCCATTCACATATGTGGGTGAAGGGGACCCCACTGCATTTTATTGTTGATAGTAGAAGCTAGAAGAAACTAATCTTAGAAAATTTCATCAAGCAACTGGATTTACCGACAACACCACACCCGCAGTCATACAACATCAGGTGTCTTCGCCAGGGTCGAGATCTTTGTGTCAGCCAACAATGTTGCATGTCCTACGACATCAATCCCTCCAAGGATGAGGTACTATGTGGTGTTTCCCCACTATAATTCTGTGATGTTTTGTTAGTCCAACCATATATTTGGAAGTGTCATGTTGTTTATGAGTCTCGACCCTATTGGGGGGTCATCTCTACAGGATATCAGAGGTAGTTATGACTATTATCCCGACAAAACAGTGCTGCAAAGTAATCTCTCATACCACAAAGTTTAACCTCTTCATGATCTAATGAGAAGGTGAATAGAAGGACACTGCAACCACAACATCCGCGGTCCAAGACCTTTGTATTCGGCAGAGGCAGATTATAGAAGGGTACAAAAATATTATTGCTTCACCTATGGGGGTGCATCCACACTGACCATTCAAGGAAAGTTATAATAGATCCCTTCATACTCCTCATGTTTCATCTTCACCGACAGTGTCCTCCCACACTCGAGTATGTCATGCATCTAGATCAGTTGAATGGATCAAAACCTCCAGCAACAGATTCATAACATCGTTCAACAAGCTAAAACAACTTCTGCAGTAAGGCAAGCACTTCACCAATGTTCAGATTCAACAAAAGAGTTCCTATCTCCCATGGGAACTTGACGCAATAGGGACCATTAATTCCTAAGGAGTAAGGAATTATCCATATGAATATCAGTGGCCACCCACCTATTCCACTATCTCAAAACATGGGTTTCCACCTTGGCAGTTTTTCTATGGTTTTTCAAGTCTTAAACTTTCAGGGTCGTTTTGAGGCCCTAAACAATGTTTTTTTGCTCGAAAGAGCCTACCATGTTGCTAAAGGTAGATTATAGGCCGAATGAAATGTGGTTTCCTCATCTATACCTTTCCAACAAGATATCGTATGCCCCAAACGAAGATCATATGCAAAATTTACTCCCTCGGGAAGTTGACATATGAACTACCCCCATCGGGGCCCGCAAACCCTTTGGCATTTCATCTTCCAGAGTTAGGGTTTTGGATTTTATTTATGTTAAAAAGGCCTTTGGAGCCTCATTGAAAACATCATCTTCTTTCGAATGAGCATAACTATCACATCTCTTCTTAGAGATAAATTGCCACCATTCAAGCAAGTTTGTTTCAATCTCCATTTTTACAGTTTCAGAAGTTTCTCTTTATTAATAGAAGTCAAGTTTTAATGTATCTATGCATGTTTCTTTGTTATACATATGTATTTCATTTTGTTCCATTTATAAATCTGGATCAACTTGACTCATGGCATATCAACTGCTTATTCTTACAAGGTTTAATCAAGGAAATAGTCAAGACCTACTCAGACTTATGGGATCTATCTCTAGATATAATTTAGGATTATGAGATGCTTCGTGTGCAATTTCCTTTCCAATCAATACCATTTTCAGATTGTCTTGCAGGTGTGCATCAACAGATTAATTCAATAAAATATGGGAACACTCAACTCAGTTTCATGAATATGGATAGTCAGTCAGACAATTCATCATTCGGCATGCAAAATGTTCCAAATCCATTGATAATTTTTTGTTGAACTTCAAATCGGGACATGAAGAAATTGATAAAAATATCTACCTATGAAATTTGAATGAATAAAATTCCCAACCACCATTAATTTCATGAATGTTAAATAAAGTTACCCTATGGAAAAATCACATGTAAATGCAAGGAAGAAAAGTTGTAAAATAAGTTTCTAGTAGCTAGGAGAATATCTCTCCTCAATATCAGCCATCAAATCAAATTGATCTTTGGATCAATCAGTTGGAACAAAATTTGGAAACAATTCTATGTTTTAGCATCTTTTAATTATATTTATTGTAATGATGTAGACAGAACAAAGGGGTTGGAAACTCTGGAAACTGGCTAAGTGATCTAAAAATGATAAAGACTTGTATCTTGAAATATTTTGCAAGTTTTAAATTAAGTGTGCTTAGGAAAAAGATTCAATTTGTAAACACATAATTTAGAGAAACTTTCACATTCAATATGCAGATAATAACCAGCAAATAATAGTGAACAGTAAACACATAACACAACAAATGATAAAGGAGTTCACCCCTCTCTTGGGCTACATCTCCTGGTCCATCTTCTAATGGATCTTTTATATTATTTGCTCAAAGTGATAAAAATAGTGCTTTACAATGCTCAAAATGACAAATAGATGGCTCCAATGGCTCCAAAACATCCAAAAACTCCTAGCTGGGCTTTTTTGACACCTGGTTTAGCCAAAAATTGAAGAAGATAGGCTTCCTGGAAGTTTCCCCTTCAAACTTTTTGTCTCTGGTTCACCAAAATGCACCTCTGCGTGTCTAACCTGGCCTCTGCACGTTTTTTCGTGCCTAAACCCAACACCCCGCACATACCCACAAAATGTGTGAATTTGTAGAACGGTTAGGGAACCTAGCCCCTAACCCCGGAGGTGTTGGGCGCATGGGGCCATGTTTCTCGTGCATCAAAAGGGGCTTGTTCCAAGCGTAAATGTATATGTGACAAGTGGCAGGGGAATTTGGTGTTATAACTATTGCATGGTGGTTTGTGACTCCCGCGCAAAACATGTGGCAAGGGTCATATGTAAACGATGCACAAAACCGCGGGCTGGGGTTAAGCCCCAGCCCAGACCCGCGTCGAAATACACCATAGTGCGAATTCAAATAATTTTCGAAACATATAATGTTAAGAAACATATGGTGGGCGCGCCAATTGGGCGGCCCTTCCCAAAGCTTTAACCCTGCCTAGAGGTCGCGGGGTCGAGTCCTGTGGACTCCCACAAACTTTTAATCATAAAACCCAAGGTGCCACGTGGCAGCCCACACCTGGGCCACGTGGCACCAAACCATTTGATATTAGTGTGCCACATGTCGAAAGATGATTCGTTCACATGACTGCCAATTGTCTACCAACTCAACACCTACCAGGTCAGCGTACGGACCTGCCACATCATCACCTGTATGGACTGTACAGTCAACAAATGTTTGCATGTTTGGCAAATCGAACAGAACGTGATATCTCACTCATCCGATGTTTGTTTGACCCCGTTTGAAGTGCATTGGGTTTTTGACGATGAGGCCTATGCACCCGTTCTATTTGAAGCGATTCTGAGCACTTTTAATTTTGAGCAAAATTTGATCCCCTGGATCACTAAGTACACTATTGTAAAATCTAAATTTTGTGAATTTGAAGACCTGAAGTGGTAGTATCTACATTGTGTTTTAGTTGTTTTAGTACTATTATTCAAATCTAATGAAATACATATTTTGCAAGCCATTATTATCTTTCTTTCAAATTTATCGATGAATGAAAGTTATGTTCTATATTACTACACTATTGTTATAAGATTTGAGAAATTGTTATGTCACTTCATTCTTGATTGAATTTGATGGCAATGATAACAAATTAAAATATGAGTATGCATATTTATGATCTCTTGGTAACTATTTACTAAGTGAATTATTGATATGTATTCATTTTAACTATTTCTTGATTGTGTGAACTATTTCCATAGTTTGACAGCTTATCTTTATCTCATGTTTAATTCATGTTATTCATCTATACTTAGTGTGAGTATACATATTTTGTAACGTCCCCCAGCCATCATCCCACTGGTTGGAAAAATGCTATTGTGCGGAACAACATCTTTCTCATACTTAATTAATAACATGCATTTAAGTCATATCAAACACATTTAACTCAGAGTAAGCACAAGATTACTGCTAACATAAATAATCTCTGTCATTAACAATAATTCATATGCACAACAGAATACATGAAACATATAAGCATCACAGGCATGCAAAACATAATATTAAACATAAGCTGATACTTATCTTTGAAACCGTGATAATTCCACCAACCATGTACAGGCCTTCCACGAACCTCCCAGACTTAGACCACGCTACTCATCATGCTCAATAGTGGGTCACCCCCGAGCTGGGACTAAGATCCACCCAAGGCAAGGAATCCTAGTCTAGGCTAAGGTTACAGGGAAAACTGCACAGAATAAATCGAAGGATTCTTCCCATGATGCCTTCTTACGCCCACTACTCACGGACTCTCATTCCCCACATTCTTGTTCCACCCGGGAGTATACACCTTCACAAGCACAATCCATCAGTGCTTCACCTCCCTCTCTAGGTCTCAGCAACAGGCCAGATCAGGAAGTCTTAGAACTTCATAGCTGGTGTTGGACTTTCTATGGAAGAATACCACTTCCCAGCAGACTCCTTCACCTAGAAATAGATTCTCACAGGCCTGACAGACTGCCTCTTCAACTAAGGGCCTTAAAACCTGGTTCTTCAACCCCTTCCAACTCAATTCCCACACGGTGAGGATAACCACAACAGAAATAACAATTTGGTTAACTCACGATGATAGCAGCAATAGGAATTTGGGTATGGACATCCAAAAATGGCAATAGTCCACACTAAGACACAGGACGGTTCAGACATTTACAGGGTGCTCGGACTTCATAGGAGACATGGCTTAGTCTGCAAGTTTGCCACTAGTTTCAGGGTGCGTGACAAGGAATCAACGTAGAGGTCGATCGTAGAGCTAAACAGAATTCACGAAGGATGGGGAATGGCAAAGCGACTCAGGTGGAGAATGGAAAAATGCAAGAGCAAACAATTTTCCCATGAGGGTTTCCTTCACGGTGCGTGGGTAAGAAAATGTAGACGCAGAGGAAAAACGGGTTCAGATGGGCATCACAGTGTACTCAGGTTGAGGATGACAGAATGACTGAACCACCCCCACCCCACGGCTGACTTATACAGTTTTTTAACTACATGTGCCTGGGTCGACACATGTCACCCATGATGCACTCCATCAACATGCGTTCCTCTCCAGGAACTTAGGATAAAACATACATTTCACATGGATTTTTGGAATAATATTAAAATATTATTCCCAAGGACTTAAGCCCCTAGGATTAGCCCCTAGGCTCAACACTTAGCCTCTCTTTCCAACCTTCCAGCCCCCAATCCCTTAACCACTCTGTGGAAGCTTAGTCCCCCATCACTCATTCATCGTGGTCAATCTGCACGCAGTGGTGTTTATATTTTTATTAATGTTCTGCATGATTACATATACAAAAGTAGGCTCTCGGCCTTAACACTTAGGCTCTCCGGCCTAATAACACATAAGCCCACCAGCTTATATAAACTTATCTCACCAACCTATAAAACATAATTACAATTCATAATGCAAGCTTTATACTTCATAGACATGATTTACAACAGGGCTCGGCCTTAGGGACATTACAATCCCCTCCCCTTATTTTTGCACTGTCCTCAGTGCAACTTTACACTGCATCTGCAAGATTTTCAAAATTTTCAAAAAGATGTGGGTACTCTGCCCACATAACATCTTCATACTCCCATGTCACGTCCTCGGGACCATACCAGGTCCACTAGACCTTTACAATCCCTATAGATCGATTCTAGAGATGTTTGTTTTTCCTGTCCAATATGCGCACAGGATGCACTTGCAGGACACCTTCTTGTTCCACCTGAATCACATTCCAATCGATAACATTATTAGTATCTGGTATATATTTCTTAAGAAATGAAACATGAAACACATTATGTACAGTGATAGATGCAGATAATGCAAGCATATATGCAACTGGCCCAATCCTTTCCAGGATTTCAAATGGCCCACAAAATCTGGTTGCCAACTTGGCACAACTTCCCAGCATCAGGGAACTCCTGTTAGCTTTCAATTTCAGGAAAATATGATCACCCACTTTGAACTCTCTGTGGGTTCTATTCTTATTAGCATAACTTTTTTGCCTGTCCTGGGCATCTTTCAAATTCTGCTTAATTTTTATCATTTTGTCCTCCATCTCCTTGAGAAACTCTGGCCCAACTACTGCTCTATCAACTAGATTATCCCAGCTCACCGGAGTATTGCACTTTCTTCCATAAAGTGCTTCAAATGGGCTCATCTTCAATGATGCATGATACCCATTGTTGTAGGTGAATTCTACCAAGTACAGGTAGTCTTCCCATCCTGATGGTTTGTCCATCACATACATTCTCAGTATGTCTTCTATTACTCTGTTCACCCTCTCTGTGTGTCCATCAGACTCAGAATCATAAGTTGTACTAAAGTTTAGATTCATTCTGAATCCTTTGAACAATCCTTTCCAGAAATTCGAGGTGAATTTCGGGTCTCTGTCGGACACAATCGTTTTAGGAATTTTGTGCAATCGTGCCACTTCCTTCACAAAAATATCAACAACATTTGTTGCCTTGTGAGTAGTTTTTAGTGGAATAAAATGGGAAGATTTTGTAAGCTTGTCCACCACTACCATGATCGAATCATGCATCTTTCTTGTTATGGGAAATCCCGTAATAAAATCCATTGTCAACACTTCCCACTTCCACTCAGGAATGGGTAAAGGTTGCAGCAACCCTGTTGGGTGCCTATGCTTAGCTTTAACTTTATGTCACTCCATACATCTGGCGATGTATTCAACGATCTCTCTCTTCATACCTGGCCAAAAGTAATGGCTCTTGACCACTGCTACTGTTTTCTGATATCCAGGGTGCCCTGCATAAGGCACATTGTGCATCTCTTGCAAAATCATCTGTTTCAAGCACTGGACATTGGGTACAAAAATTATGTTCTTGTACAACAGTATTCCATCTGTTTCCAATTTATAAATTTCCATCTTCTGTGGCATCTTACCCTGTTGTAGCTTGGCTACCAATTTTCTGTACTGCAGATCTACATTTGCAGCCTCCAGAATTTTGCTTTTAATATTAGTCTGATACATGCTAATGGTTGTAGCATGTAATTCATGCACCCTCCTGCTGAGTGCATCAGCCACTTTATTATCCTTTCCTTTGATATGCTTGATCTCAAAGTCGTACTCACACAGAAATTCCAACCACCTACTTTGTCTAACATTTAAGGTTGGCCGATCAAACAAATATTTTAGACCGTTATGGTCTGTTCTGAGTTCAAACCTCCTTCCCATGAGGTAATGCCTCCATTTCCTCAGAGCGTGAACAATTGTTGCCAACACCAAATCATGAGTGGAATAATTATTTTCGTTCTCTTTCAGCTTCCTAGACTCATAACAGATTACATATCCATTCTAACTGATAACTCCTCCCAACCCTTCTTTACACGCATCTGTGCACACCACGAAATCCACATTTGGAACTGCAATCCTCAAGATTGGAGCACTGGTTAACAGTTGCTTCAATCGCTGGAAACTTTTCTCACACTCTTCAGTCCACTGAAACTTTTTCTCCTTCCTTTACAAGGAAGTGATAGGGTGATATATCTTTGAGAACCCTGCAATAAACCTTATGTAATAGCCCGCTAGACCCATAAAGGATCTAACTTCCACCACATTCCTTGGCATTGACCATTCTCTGATGGCCTCAAACTTCTCAGGATCCACGGAGATCCCTTCTTCTGAAATAATGTGCCCCAAGTAATGGATCTGCCTTTGATAAAATGAGAATTTGCTCAACTTGGCATACAGCTGGTGTTCTCTCAACACTTGCAGCACCATCCTCAAGTGTTGTTCATTCTTTTCCTCTGACTTGGAATACACCAAAATGTCATCCAGGAAGACTATGACAAACTTGTCTAGATAGTCCCTAAATACACCATTCATCAAGCACATAAAAACAG
>JZKD02S1873176.1:171286-192265 GCA_000966675.3 Picea glauca
AGATAGGTAATTGGAAGAAAGTTAAAAAGGCTTTGGCCAAGGATTCAAAGGTCGTGTGGGACCCAGATTTTTCTTCGACATACCATTTGGTTGATGGGCCAGTAAGTGTGCGCTGAAATAATTGCAATCTGACGGAATCTTCCATGATGCTATTGGAAGAACACCATAGATGAAATATCATGACATGATTGGCGGGGTCATCCCTTGCCTTTCCTTCAAACTTTGGTATGTCTGAAGGAATTTTGGTTGGCATAGCATGCCATGTGGCATCATGCAATATAGGATCATTAGTGAGCTTGGTGAGATCCAGAATGTTGAGAGAGGCCAAGTATGGAATCTGTAGTGGGGTAGGAATATTAGTTCCAGCCATGGTGTGTTGTGAACCTGACCCTTGATGGGGACTAGGTGGGTTTGTGCTCCCTCTTTGAGAGGAAGTGGGTCATCCGCTTCCGTGCAAAGGAGAGCAAGTGACTGTGTGTCCTTGGGAATTGGACCCAAGTAAGGTAGAACCAAGCAAAGGTGATCCTAAAATGGTAGCACTCACAGGAGTGTGTGAAGGAGGTATTGATGAGCGAGTACGACCAGATACTCCTCCTAAGATAGGAGGAAGGTTGAGAAAATGTCGTGAACGACGGGGGTTCTGCGGTTCCCCTATGATGTCAGACTAATTGTGTGAAATGTGTGCAACAAGTGGTGAGAGAAAATATAGAACCAAGAGTCTTTCTGTTGTGATGATCTTCACAATATATATATATCAAAGTCAAACTGTAATCAGATGTGCATCATACATAAATGAAAAAGAAGCATATATGTGAGTAAGAGGGTTTTTGTCCGCGTGGGGGAATAAAAAAGAAAGCAAATGCTCCTGTCCTAGAAGACGTAACGTCCTTCCTCTCAAATAGCACTGGATCTTCCAATAGCTCTCAACAATGGGGTCTGAAGTCACCGGAAGAGACACTGGTGAAGAATGAAATAACTGGTTATAATGAGGGGTAGAGGGTGCAATATTCTGAAAGAGTTGGCGATACCTCCCAATAGCCACACAAAATCCAATCAAGGTGCGATTGCAGCCCACAACCGCCACCTGGGTAGATGTCCTAAAATTGGTCACTAGGTACCTCGGTCCAAGCGCGGCATTTAGATTTTCGGCCTAAGAAATGGGTCATGAGCTGGATCCCGTCCAAGAGGTGGGTGCCTCAAGGGGGGATGCACAGAACAACCGGACCTCGGCCTTCGACCCTTAACAAGTATCTCCCTGCCTTATGGTGATTGGAACGTTGGACTTGGAGGATTTGAAAGTTCCCTATTTGTCAACTTCTATGTTTGAAATTGTGAGAACCAGATAATGGGGGATTTTTTGGATGCCTACCCCCGAGATCCTACCTAGGCTAAAATTTTCTTTTGGCACCTCCTGTGGAGGAAAACTTAGTGAGTTGTTTAGAAAAAATTTAGATGAAATTGTTTTGTGAGGCTTGGGGTGAGAACCAACCTCGTTTGATTAAAAGTGGGAATGGATAGTCCAATCAAGAAAAGATGGGGTGTTTTTCAGGATCCCTTTGGAGGAAACCTACTTAGACCACCACGTTTCGAGATGAGGCTATGTGAGTGAGAAAGTGACTTTTTTGTGTGAGTGAAAGTGTACCAAATTTTAGTTATTTAGATGTCACCTTGCAACATGTGGACATCGCTTGGTCCTTTACAAGAGTTTGATTATCTAAACAAGCTAGATGTCATTGGTACAACCTTGCGGAATTTTAAAAGCCCTAGAAAACTAGCATGTGGACATTGTGGTCCATTACTATCCTTTATCTCCCTACGTGTGAGTTAATCTAGAAAAGCATGAAACTAGCCTAGATTGAACATGTGGGCATGTGTGGGCCCGTTACAAACTTTTAAACTCTCCTAGTTTGTTGATCTAAGAAAGCCAAAATTTAAACACTACTCTAGCTTTGTTGACATGTGGGCATGTATGGGCCCATTACAAGAATGTGTTTGACAAAATGAAACTAAGAGGGGTCTCGAAAGAGCCGTTGTCCTCTCCTAAAAGTTTTTCGAAACTTTTTTTAAGGGAGATGAGATCGTTTTCGCAAACCCTTTCTAGTTCTCAAGATCGCTCAATGGCGCAAGAGAAGAGCATACTCAAGATTGTTACTTGCAATTTCTGGTCCCAAAATGTGAGTTTAGATGTGATTAGAATTGATGTTCAACTTAGATTCATAAACCAAACCAAGCCATCCACGTGGCAAAAAGAAAAATAAGGGAAAATGATTTTTATCCACCTAAGTGCCTATGTTTGCTTGATTATCCCCTTTATAAGTTGAGGGGTCTAAGTGGTGCAGTGTTTAGAGCATGCATATCATCATTCTTAAGAAGGAAAATGAGTTTTCCCCACACCCAAGAGCTTACAATGTCAAATTTCAGTTCAAATGTGCGGCCTACTGTGTGGACAGAGGCGCATATGGCGCCTGCGCGCTGACAGAATGAAAGCAAAAAGCGCATGCGTGCCCGACGCGCGCTTGTGGGGTGAAATGCCCGCGCGCCTGAGTCAAAAAGTCCGAGAAGAAAAATCCGGATGGATTTCTCTCCAATTTCTGGTGATTTGACTGCTAAGCAGGTCGGCTGAGGCTGGTTTGTAAACCTGGAAGTTAATCAAATCAAAAGGAAAGCAAATAAAGCCCAAATGAGGGAGGAATTTATACCTTCTCCCTAGTATGGTCGCCAATCTATTTGCACCCAATTCGTCATTGTGTGAGCAAATTATGAGTGCTTACATGCCCAGTTGGTCTCTGCTAGGCATGACAGCTGTGAGGTAAAAGGTTAGAGAAAGAAACAATAAAACAATAATCAAAAACAAACTACAACTAATTAAAACTATGAGCATATAAAACAAATGAAAAATAGAGACAAATGGACCAATATCACCAATGTATAAGTTGATTTGTTGATGAAATCCAAAGACACACAAAGAAGAAAGGGGACTCGGGTCCCTCCTTTCTCCAATGGAAGGCTCTTGAGGCCCTCAAAGATTGCTCTCCTTTACAATGAAAAGATGAAAAATGTGGGTGAAAGAACTCCAAGCTTATTCACTCAAGTGAGGGGTGAATAGATTATGAAATGCAGCCTACAATGTGTGTTGCCAAATAATGAGTCCTTAGCAATCTCAGCAGCATAACAATATGAAGAATTCCTTGAGAAAATGGTGGTCATTCATAGCTTTTTATAGCCAAGCATTGGGTTATTATGTGGCCTCTTTTGAATGTGAAAAGGGGCTCTTTAGGGCACAATTAGGTCTTTGACCAGTCCACCATGAGGATTGAGCTCAGATTTGGTGTCAAATCGACTTGGGAGTCGATCCATTAGTGGTTGGGAAGCCGACCAGTTTCAATAAATTCATCGTTTAGCAGGCGCGCGGGTTTTTCGCCAAACAGCCGCGCCTTGTGCACATATGCGCGCCCTGTACGAAGCTGTTACGTGCATACGCGCGCGCGCCTAGAGGATGTAAAGCACCTTGCAATTTTTTGGCCATTTTGTATAGTTTTGACCCTTTTGTTGTGCTGCGGAATTAACCTTGTGCCATGAATGACTTTTTTTTTGTTTTGACGATGCGGAGTTCTTGTCGCCATGTGCGGACAAAATTTCAGTGATAATAGGCGTCTGTCTCAGCCTTTGTTCCCCCACTTCAGCGATTCTCATCTCTCTAAACGATGGATGTACTTGAGGGCTATTTCTGAAAAAGGGAGGTTTGTTTCCCTTCTGCCTCTGTTTTTTCTTAAACTTCTTCTGGTCATCCCAAGCCTTCCGAAAGGTAGGCTTTTCTCATTGATGTTCATATAATCATTTATCTCTTCTTATTGTTTCTTCCATAGTATTAGGATCATCATACTAAATCTTATCCCCAATATGAGGCGGTAATCCACTCAGGTACCTCTAAATCTTGACAGAATCATCTTTGATGAATGGAACATACTTCAGTAATTCCAAAAAATTGTGTTCATACTCATCAATGGTCTTGTTGTCCAGCTTGAGTTCAAAGAAATCTTTCATATTTCTGTCATAATATCTTTGAGTTAAGTATTTCCTCTCGAAATACCTCTTGAATTCTTTCCATGTGATGTCCCTTTCCCTGATGTGTTGCACCTACACAAGTTGATCCCACCACATGGATTCCTTTCCCTTCAGTTGATACATGGAAATCCTACCCTCTGCATGAGAGGAATAATTCTGCAGTTGAAAGTATTTCCTCATACTTAGCAACCAATTTTCGCCATCTTCCTCCTTCTTATGTTCTCCATCGAACGTTGGAGTCTTGATCTTGTTCATTTCCCCTTTCAATTCATCCATCCTAGATCACCTGTTCTTTCTGGTAGGAGATGGGCTTGAACTACTATGTGCTTCCCTACTGGAATGCTTTGGGGAGAGAAAATGATGTATGCTGACACTCCTTGATCTTCTTTTCCTCTCAGGGGTCCTGCGACTCTCCGTCTTGCTTGAGTCACTCTCCTTTTTCAATTTATTTTATATTCTTTCCAGACTCTTCAACATCCTTAAGTTGAATTGACCCTGCCTATCCCTGACTTTCATGAGCTTTCAGCTATCATCTCGGCAAGCCTGGGCATCTTTTTGCAATCTTTCAATGATTTTCATCACATGCCCTTCCTTATCCAATTCTCTTCCATGCCCATTGGAGTTCGATCCTTCGACTCCCAAGTTGGCATCCCTTACTTCTCTTTCGTTCTCTGAATTGGAGGCAATCAACACCTCTTCCATTTCTATACTTGGCATCGATTTGTGGTTGTCCTGACACTCATTGAACTCTGCACACACAACGTGCAGTCAACCGAAGTTTGTCAGGCCTTAAACCCTTAATAAAACTACAACATTCATAAACCAACGCGAATAAGAAAATGTTTTGATTCCATGAATTTTCTGAGCTCTGTTTGGCTCTACAATTTCCAGCGATAGCCCCCGTTTTCTTAGTCCCCAACCCATGTGTCCACGGGCCGTGATCAAACGCTAAACTTCTAGGTGCTACAAGGCTCTCCAAAAAAAACTTCGGGTTTCGGGATTTCGGGGCTTCGGGGTTTCGGGTTTCAGGTTTTGGTCCCGGAGGTTCTCGCACTCACTTCCCTCTCCAACTCCCGACTTCCGAAAATTTGATTTCCTTACCCTCCGGGCCCATAGCACAGTTTTCGCCCACCAAGGTAGTGACACATGGTGTCCTTAAGAAGGTCCACCTCACTCCCAATGATGTCAGGGGGGCCCACTACTTTTACTTTTTGTTTCAGAGTTTCGAGCATTAGGAGTCCGTGCATCTACACATCTCAAACTTCCATTTGCTGAAATTCTGAAATTACGGTCTATTCATCTACTTGATCCAACTGTCAAGTTCCTCTCCTACGATATATGGTGTAGATCGTTTCGGGATTTTGGGGTTTCTGGTTTTCGGTAACCAGGGGTTCACGATGCAGCGACTCCAAATCTCTTGTCACTTCAATCCCCAAATTTTGATACACGAGTTCTTGTACGAGATCCAATGATCCTTGATTATTTGGATGTAATGGTCTAGATCTCTCCTATGCTTACACCTATCAAATATCTTCAGCCCTAACTTCCTCACTAGTTGGTTGGATCTGACGGCTCACGGTATTTTGGCACTTCTTCCTGGAAGCGCTCCACTATTCGATTCTACCCTTATCAATCTCTTTCACAATTCGAGACTTGGAGTGACCACGAATTTGGCGTATGCTCCAAGTTCACGATCCCTGAATTCATGAAATGATCTAACATTTCAAACCAACCATGATCAAAAACCCACGTTTATTATGGATCCTAGGGTGGCGAGTTTCTCCATCCACTAACCACCTTGCAACTTCTAGCCATCTTACGGCCCTCACAATTTCGCGAGTTCTCCACAAAGAATTCTGACCGTCCAACTCTGCTTCTCAAGGACTTCTGGCCAATGACTTGGTACCCTCCTTCTGAACCTTCATCTACTTGATACAACACTTCTGGTGTGGATTTCTCTCCCTCCCTGTGGCCATATACCACACCGACTACAGTTTTATAATACCGCTACACCTCCTGAGCTTTGTGACATGGTCAAGTAGTCCGTTGACACTTAGAAACATTCTGAGGTCGGAAATTAGTCCTCCAGACACAATTTATTCTCAAAACCTCGGTCCAAAGACCACTTATCCGGCCCATCCAGGCTTAGCGTTGAAACTAGGCTCTGATACCATATTGTAATGTCCTCTGGCCATCATCCCACTGGCCGGGCAAATGCTACTGTGCGGAACAACATGATTCTCATACTTAATTAATAACATGCATTTAAGTCATATTAAACACATTTAACTCAGAGTAAGCACAAGATTACTGCTAACATAAATAATCCATGTCATTAACAATAATTCATATGCACAACAGAATACATGAAACATATAAGCATCACAGGCATGCAAAGCATAATATTAATCATAAGTTGATACTTATCTTTGAAACCGTGGTAATTCCACCAACCATGTGCAGGCCTTCCATGAACCTCCCAACCTTAGACCACACTACTCATCATGCTCAGTAGTGGGTCACCCCTGAGCTAGGACTAAGCTCCACCCAAGGTAAGGAATCCTAGTCTAGGCTGAGGTTATAGGGAAAACTGCACAGAATAATCGGAAGGATTCTTTCCAGGATGCCTTCTTACACCCACTACTCACGGACTCTCATTCCCCACATGCCTGTTCCACCTGGGAGTATACACCTTCACAAGCACAGTCCATCAGTGCTTCACCTCCCTCTCTGGGTCTCGGAAATAGGCCGAATTAGAAAGTCTTAGAGCTCCATAGCTGGTGTTGGACTCTATCTGGAAGAATACCACTTCCCAGCAAACTCCTTCACCTAGAAATAGCTTCTCACGGGACGGTGAGGATAACCACAACAGCAATAGAAATTCGGTTAACTCACGGTGATAGCAGCAACAAAAATTTGGGTATGGACATCCAAAAACGACAATAGTCCACACTAAGACACAGCATGGTTCAGACATTTACAGGGTGCTTGGACTTCACAGGAGACATGGCTCAGTCTGCGATTTTGCCACTAGTTTCAGGGTGTGTGACAAGGAATCAACGTAGAGGTCAATCGCAGAGCTAAAAAAAATTCACGAAGGATGGGGAATGGCAAAGTGACTCAGGTGGAGAATGGAAAAATGTAAGAGAAAACAATTTTCCCATGAGGGTTTCCTTCACAGTGCACGGGTAAGCAAATGCAGACGCAAAGGAAAAACGGGTTCATACGGGCATCACGGTGAACTCAGGTGGAGGATGACAGAATGACCGAACCACCCCCACCCCATGGCTGACTTCTGTAGTTTTTTAACTACATGTTCCTGGATCGACACATGTCACCCATGAAGCTGAATGCACTCCATCAGCATGCGCTCCTTTCCAGGAACTTTGGACAAAACATATATTTCACATGGCTTTTTGGAATAATATTAAAATATTATTCCCAAGGACTTAAGCTCCTAGGCTTAGCCCCTAGGCTCAACACTTAGCCTCTCTTTCCAACCTTCCAACCCCCAATCCCTTACCCACTCTATGGAAGTTTAGTCCCCCATCACTCATTCATCGTGGTTGGTCTGCACGCAGCGGTGTTTATATTTTTATTAATGTTCTACATGATTACATATACAAAAGCAGGCTCCTGGCCTTAACACTTAGTCTCTCCGGACTAATAACACATAAGCCCACCAGCTTATATAAACTTGTCTCACCAGCCTATAAAACATAATTACAATTCATAATGCAAGCTTTATACTTCATAGACATGATTTACAACAGGGCTCGGCCTTGGGGGCATTACATATTTGTACTTTTCTTAGTAACTATTTACTAAGTTAAACCTAATGTCTATTTTTTTTAATTGTTATCAGGTTGTACGAATTGTTTATATAGCTTGTTAGATTATCTTTATCTCATATTAAATATATGTTATTTTTCTTTATCCTAACTGGGATACTATGAACTAATTATATATCCCAGTCAGGATAGTATAGTTTTAGAATAGAAATAGATTAGTTCTTTCTTTTTCTACATAATATTTTAGAAACGCTTCAAGGAAAGTCTCATGTAAAGGAGAAAATTGTCCCTTTAAGTGGCGATTGGGCCCATATTTTGGTGAGGATTTTCATCCCAAATGAGTATAGGTATAATTAGGACCTTGATTGGGTAATTTATCCATGTTGGCTACCAAGAAATTTTCTAGGCATCAACACAACCTATGTGCTTTGGATATGCTTTGTGGAAACTTGCAATCTTTTATCCGAGTTAACATTGATGAAATTATGTTTTCTACTAGGGCTTATAGAAATAATAAAATTTTCTTGTGGAATACATCCATGAACCTGTAATAGGAATTTTGTGCATGAAAACAAACCCTTTCTTCTCTCTTTATCCTTCTTCCCAATATAAGACCACCTATATAAAAATAATTATTCATATGTTTCATTTGAAAATACATTCATCTCTACAAATTTAAGTGGTTTCCCCCATATAGTAGCAATGTCTTTTAATTCAAGGCATAGCCCCATTCTCCAATTATTTTTCTATAATGACTTTGCATACGTAGTATTTTTCAACACTAGGACCATTGGATTTACCTATAAAAAAGAAAATCCATAATAAAAATTAGGGTTTTGAAGAAAATCACTTACTTTTCAATGCAATTCCTTTGTGTGACTAGGGCTTGAGGTGGATAATGTAAAATGGTCATAAATTTGGAAATACTTCTCTAATTAGCTATTATGACCACAATTATGAAATTCCATGGCCACTTTGCAACTATTGGCACTAGTTTGACTGAAATATGGGCACTCTATCAAATGATACCTTATTTGTAAACCATGCAACCGTCACCAAGAAAAACCCTAAAACAACTAATTTTAAAGCAACGATAACTCCACTTCCTCAAATTCAATTTGAATGATTTGTTTTTTGAAATCAAATGTTTTTTCAAAAATAAATCATATGTACAATTCAGGTTTTTAGACTTTTCATATAATGTTCTAGAAATTGATCTGAATGTTGTTGCATGTTATAGCAAGTTTTGCCTCACCCCATGCAACTTTCTTAGAGGGCCTTTCCATTTCCTTATGCAGACTTGAAGTCCCCTTTTGCAGTTCCCAGAGCCAAAAAATCATATTTTCCCACATATATGCGCCCTACAAGTTACACACATGCGTATACACAGGTTGACCCACTACAGCTTGCATACATCGAGTTTGGTGCTCAAAATTAAAAATTGTGTCGGGTTTCCATGCCACGTCACGAGATCCATGATCCTTGACCTTCCATATACTAGAAACGTTCTGACTCATCCCTTCAGTTCCATTTTAAGGTTATAAATTGGGCCATATCCAAACCGTGGAGGAGGAGAGAATTCAACTTTTGAGAGCAAAGATACTACGGAGAAATTTTCACTTCACATTGAGTATGCATCCCTTTATACTTGAAATTCTAAACACATTGTTCAGCCCCAAGCTCTTCCCTCTTTGATGAAGAACCTCATTGTCTCTCTTATATGAGCTTGCCTTTGGTGGAGGATTTAAGTGGTGGAGGCCCAGCTGGAAGGGACTTAGTTTCTCAGTTTTAAGACGTGCCGACATGGAGTTTTGTCACTTATACACTTATGTTGATCATTTTTTAATAGAAATACTATTTTCTCGTCCAATTGATATCTTACAAATATTTGAATTATTATTCCATGGGCATATTTTTTATGAATGTTAATGGATTATGCTATTGTATGTGTTAACATTATATATTATCACCATATTCTTATGTATCTTAGTTGTTGAGGACAAGTTTTAGGTATAAATATTTGAGTTGCGTTCTCAACGGTGGTCTTCATCGAACGTCCAGACGAGGTTAGCATTCTAATTTATATAGCATACTTGGGATTAGAGTTGATTTATGCAGTCATTTTGTCTATTGTTGTTTACCCCATGCCATAGAGTGATTTTCCTCATAACAAATACATTGAATGTTACAGCCATAAGGCTGATATAATTTGTTGCAGGCAAGTGTTTACAAGAGGCTTATCGTTTGTGCTAGAATATTGGATTTTCATCTTGAGTTTAGTTATTCTTTCTCTTGTATTTTCTACTTGATCTCTAGCACTTATTGAGCAGCTTATAATACCATTTAATTGCTGATATGTATTTTTATCTACTTCTGCAAATTAGGGACAACAACCTTAACTTTCTGATCCAACTAACATATACTATTGCAAAGTGTATTTTCTTGTGTCTCAGGTAGGTACAATCATCTAGAGAAGTGTTATACCTGTGGGGAAAAAATTACTTGACTTTCAATGAATCTCTTTCAACCTTTCACTTCACTTAGACTTGACCTATGGGGGCTTCATTTACATCCATCTCCATCTCAATCCCCCTAGGGTCACTGAGATTGCCTCCCTAGAGTGACCTAGTCACCCTTGAAGTGTGGGACCTACACGAGGTGACATTGGGTGTAGGATTCCCAAGTTGTAGCACTTTTTATGTGGTTGGGTTGGGATTTTACCAACCTACAACTTGCATTATAATAGGGCACAAGCAGTGCATACAACAGTTCAAATTCAAAATAGAGTATTTCTCAGAAACAACAGTGATAAAACTCCTTATATAAAAAGGGAAGATGGAAATATGGGAAAGTTTGATTCTCGTGTTGACAAAGGTATATGTGTTGGGTATTCAATCACAAGGAAATCATACAAATGTTGCAACCTAAGACTTAAAAAAATAGTGGAAAGCATCAGTGTGACAATTGATGAGACAGGTGGACGAAGGATAAATGAAGAAGATAAAGATCATTTGGAACGGGTTTAGGAAGAAGAAGTATCAGAATAGAAAGATGAGGAAGAACAGTCAGAAGAAGTAGAGAAAGAACAACAAGATATTCAGGTACCTCCAAAGACACCTAGTAGACGAGTACAAAAGAACCATCCAACAGATCAGATCATTGGAAATAAAAATGCAGGAGTTGATACTAGAAGAAGAATTAGTTCATCAGAACAACAACACCTAGCACTATTGTCGACAATTGAGCCAAGTAGTTTTGAAGAAGCCAGCAGGGATGGATTCTAGATTAAATCCATGAATGAAGAATTAGATCAGATAGAGAAAAACGACACTTGGGAATTAGTTCCAAGGCCAAGAAACAAGAATTTGCTCAGTACAAAGTGGGTCTTCAGAAACAAATTGAATGAAGGTGGACAAGTTACCAGGAATAAAGCAAGAATGATATGTAAAGGATATGTTCAGGTTGAAGGTATCGACTTTGAAGAGACGTTTTTCCCAGTTTCCATAATGGAAGCAATCATATTGATACTAGCTTATGCATTCTCTAAGAATATTAAAGTGTATCATATGGATGTGAAATCAGCTTTCTTGAATGGGGAACTAGAGGAAGAAGTATACATTGAGCAACCAGAAGGATTTCAGTTGTCAGAGAATGAAAAATATGTTTGCAGTTTGAAGAAGGCCTTGTATGGTATCAAACAGGAACCCAGATCATGGTATTCCAGATTGGACAGATACTTACAACAGTAAGGGTTCAGAAAAGGAAATTCATACAACAACCTCTACATCAAGGTAAATCAAGATAGTGTTTTGTTAATTGAAGTTTATGTTGATGATATTACCTTTGGTAGTGATGATGACAGTATGAGTCAGAAATTTGCAAAGGATATGCAGAATGATTTCAAGATGTCATTACTTGGAGAATTATCATTCTTCTTGGGTCTTCAAATATGTTAAAGCAACCAAGGCATTTTTATCTCTCAAACCAAGTATATTAGAGACATGTTGAAGAGGTTCAGTATGGAATATTGAAAACCAGTCAATACTCCTATGCAAACTAGTTGCAAGTTAAGTAAATATGATGATTCAAAGGATACATATCATAGGCAGTATAGGTAAATGATCGGAATATTACTTTATGTGACAGCTTCCAGACTAGATGTGATGCAGGAAGTTGTACAAGTGGCACGATTTCAGGAAGCACCAAAGGAATCACATGTTCTAGCAGTAAAGAGGATATTTAGATATCTCAAAGGTACAGAAGAGTTTGGATTATGGTATCCAAAAGGAAAGGATATATCATTTATTGCTTACACAAATGTATATTGGGCAGGTTGCATTGATGACTGAAGAAGTAAAAGTGGAGCAACGTTCTACTTGGGTGAGTGTTTGGTATCTTGGATAAGCAAGAAACAATTATCAGTATCATTTTTTATAGTCAAAGAAGAGTATATTGCAGAAATATCATGTTGTACACATGTTCTATGGATGAAACAAACATTGAAATATATACAGATTGAGTATGATGAGCCCATTTTGATATTTTGCGACAACACTAGCGCCATTAGTATCTCAAAGAATACAATGATGCACTCCAAGACGAAGAACATTCTGATCAAGTTTCACTTTATACAGGAACAGGTTGCAGAGAAGAACATTAGAGTTGAATATGTGGGAACAAAAGAACATGTTGTAGATATCTTTACAAAACCGCTTCCAAGGTAATTTTTTGAGTATCTTTGACAGAGACTCTGAGTAATTTCTACTCAAAAATGAATGTTTTTGAATTCTTATCTTATATGTCTTATATTTACACGAGGAAGCACCATCAAGAGGACAGTTCATTCAGGAAGATAAGCCTGAGGGATAGTTCGATCAGGGGGAGAATCCCTGATGGGAAGTTACCTTTTCCATTGATGTCAAAGGGGGAGAGATTATTTACATGTATGGAGAGAGAGTTAGATGTTTGGAGAGAGCACAAAGGCATGATTCTAGGGGGAGTGATGGTCATAGGGGGAGAAGGTACTTCAATGTTTCATTAGAGTGTTTCCATCAATGCCAAAGGGGGAGATTGTTGATTAATTCGGTTGGTTGTCATTGATTTCAACCCTTGAAGCAAGTTCGGTAGCCCCAACCATGTGGATAAGGAACCGAAGTTTGGTTGAGGAATAATGTAATGAAGATCAGTATATTTTCAGGTTAGACTATTCTAGATGGATAGTACATGTTGTTTCATTTCCGGTGATATGTGGAACATCACATAACTCCTCATGTTTAGAGAGGTATCACCTTGTGAAGTTGGAGAAACCTCATGAGTTATCTAGAATCCCCTAGAAGGTCAAAGAAGTCAAAATTATTCTAGAAGAAGTTGACTAGTCAAGTGGGTGAAACTAGGAGTTAATCATGGGTTAAGTAGTTGCATTAAGAAAATAATTAAAAACAAATTAGTTGCAACTAGAAGTGGATAACTTACTAATTGTGGATAAAGTGGTTGTAAGTGGACAAGTGGTTAGAAGTTGGTTAGCTCTAAAAGAAGGAAGTTGGGTAAAGTTAGTTAGAAGGTAACCCATTGAGGAAGCTACTTGGAGAGTATAAATAAGAGAGTAAGGGTCTCCTATTAGAACCTAATGAGCACATTGAATATCTATTATTTCTAAAAAAATTATTGTAGGTACTCATTGATACATCTGAAGTTATGCAATATCGAGGAAGTTAAACATGGTTGACGACAGAAGTTTCAAAGTTGCAGATTTACTGAAAAAAACCCTAGTTTTTTAGGTGTACGTGGGCTATAGTGGAGAAAGGTGCGTACGCATGAGGGATGAAGGAGAATAGGGCACATATAGCTAGGAAAAGTCTTGAAATATTGAGTTGTTGAAGGTGTCATATTCTCTGAGTCTGAAAGCAATCTCCCATGAAGGTCTACAGTGATCGGGTACAACAGATCTATCTACGGATTCAAAAGGTATGTCATATTCTTATGTGTAGTTGGATGGTGTTGGCTCCATGAGATATGGTTATGGGAGTTTGAGTTTTTTCCCTAGAGAGGTTGTTGGTTCTATGGAACTTATAGTATGAGCTAGATCTATAGAAATATAGCACTGGTATGTTGGTATTATTGATTGTTACATCTTGTTGGTTTAAGTGTTGAGGCATAGCTTGTATTTCTTTGTACATGGTTGAGGGTTTTGGTTGTGAAGTGGTTTGTGTAGTCTGAGGATGCATATCAGTGAGGTTTTGATGTCTAATCCATGTGGGGTTTATTACACTTGTTCATGATTGTATACACATGTATGGCACATGACTAGAGAGACACAGATGCATTTGGTTAGAGGATATGTATGAATGTGTATGCATAGGGTACATATATAGTTTGGACATAGTGGCATGTTGCAGGTTGATGTGACAGAGGCAACAAAGGGTCTGAGTTTCAGAAAGGTGAAAACCCTATCCTTTTAAAGGTGTACGTAAGTTGTAGTTTAGATAGGTCGCGTACATATGCAAGCTGCAGTATAGATAGGTCATGTAAATACATGAGATGCATCACAAAGAGGTCACGTACATGTTTGTTTTTGTTGGTATAGGTTGAGTATAGGTACAGGTTGATCACAGGATATTGTCACATTTTCGTTACAGGTTGTTGGCACATATTGGCACAGGTTTACAATGGTATATCTCACAGTGGCAGTGTGGCAGTAGTTTCATCATTTATTTGACACTTATATTTCAAGGTAGCAAGACGGGGAAAGGATAGGTGGTTGTATCCACCTTCCGATTTTAGCTGGAGAACTTAGGGGGTTGTATCCTCCTTCTGGTTGGAGCCAAAGAATTTGGGAGTTGGAGCTTCCCTCAAGTTGTAGCCTAGAAATATAGGGGGTTGGAGCCTCCTTCCAGTTGCAGCTGGAAAACAAAGGAAGTTGGTGCTTCCAATGAACGTAATTCTTAAAGACATCTAAGAAAAATCATTATGTGGTTTTCTCCCGCATTGGGTTTCCACATAAAAATATTGGTGTATTGTGTATGTGTGTGATTGCTCATTTTTCATGGTTTATTTATTCTGCACTTGTTGAATGATATTGGTAAATTGATTATAAATATTAACAACACTCATATACTGTGGTTAAAAAGGATTAAATTTCTCTATTACTGATTCACCCCCCCTCTCAGTAATCCAACAGTATTCCAAAATATTGTAGTTGTGGGCAGCCAATGTGTTTGGATTATATTTCGTACGTTAAAGAATTCCCTTCGGGGGGAAATCGATGCGTCAAAATATATCTCCTCAATGTGAAGAGGGCCACCAGAATGGGAAGAAGATGTTGCTTCTGGCGCAGCATGGGAAGGCTTGAAAATGTCATAGTTTTTGGCCCGAGTCTACAAATTAACCATTTGGTCACACATAAAAATGGAAACATTCGAGGAAGACCCCTCCTAGGGAGGGGTACTTTCCATGCCCCCTTATGGAGGGGCATGATTTTTTTCAACCATGTTTTGAGGTTGAGGGGGGAAAGGATGGGTTCAGATAGCAGGTTATTGGGGGGGCCACTGTTGTGCCAAAAATCGATGGATTTCATCCTTTCGAGGACACTGATGAGTGGGATGGTCCTCCCCACAAATTTTGTAGGGAAACTGACTTTTCCTCTTCTCCTTAGTGCCTCCATCCTGGGTGTTTTGGGTGGGGGCAATCCCTTTCTCAGCGTTGCAATTTTTATTTTTGTTTATTTTCTTCTTGCCTCTAGGTTGTTGAGTATTATTCGGTTCCGTGGAATGCAATGAATTCACCTCAGAGGTATGAGAAGGGACTGTAGCAGTTTGAACACTTATACCAGAATCTAACGGGTGCAACTTAATGAACATTTGACCCATGTAATCATATAACTAGTTTACAGAGGTATGGGAAACAGAACCAACCATGCCATCAACATGGGGTCATGGGTTTGGCTTCCTGGGATCTGTCGAAATCCTAGGAACGTTTGGGATGATGTCATAAAGTATTCCCTACTAAGAATAGATCAAGTCCAACTGTTGGGCATGCAAAATGGCATGTTCCTCGGTGGTCACCCAGCTATAACTACATCTCTGGAAATGGGTGGTAGGAGGAACTTCGTGAGCCACTCCATAAGTATTTTGTCCATAATATGAGTCTTAAGCATCCTAATTCTTCATCGCCACTCATGTATATGATGTAAATGTGATTGGAATTATCTCAACGCAGTGAAGTCAAGATATTTATTCTAGTATCATACCGTATGGGAAATTGGTGATGCGTTAAGAACGTCATTTCCATGTCGTTGAATCTTTTAAAGGAACTTCCTTTTAATTCAATGTACCTTTTGGTAGCAGATCTGGTTAGGGATATTTTGAAAAGACATATCCTAACACTATCATCCATCAACTAGTTGGATGAACACCATAAGTGGTATGTCATAATGTGTGTGGAGGGGTCCTCTCCTAGATTTCCATCAAATTTTGGAATATCTAATGGAAACTTGGAAGGAATTTCTAGCCATGATGGGTCATGGACTATAGGATCATTTGTTAACCATGAAAAATATGGTAAATATAGCATTACGAGGAAAGGCAATGGTGCAAATGAATACTAGGAGGGAGGTGAAGTCTTTATTGTCCCAGATGGACCTTGTGGTCCCCCTATATTTGTACTACTAGAGGTTTGGGGAGATCCTAAAGAATGAGTACCCACTAGGATGGTGGCACCTCCAGGAGCATGACTAATCCTAGAAACAAACATTATCCCAGTGGGGTTTCCCCTAGGGGTAAATGTGGACCCTCTAGGAAAAACATTCCTAAAGTTAGTCCCATGGAAGAAACCCCCAGGACCTCATGTGTTAACAAAAGGAAAATATCCCCAAGGTGAAAAGTCCCCCCCAAGAGATGTTCCCCCAGGGAAGGGTGTTCTTAACCAAGGAAAGTTAAATCCTATAGAGGTACTACTACCCCCATATTTACTAGGGATAGCCCCAAAACCACTAGACATGTTCCATCTGAAACGTACACCCACACCTGATGATGTCAAGACGCACAGAGGATTGGCAGAGGTGGAAGGAGCTCCACTTCCCATGCTAAAACTAAAGCTCACCCCCCCACTAGAAAAGAATCTAGAAGTGGGCATCGATGTGGATGGGATGGTCATAGTGACACTAGGTATACTAACATATGGAGAGGATAACATAATCAGTGTCCCCCATATCAAAGGACCGAAATAAAATGTTATGGATGGTATAGGTTCAATGGAGCTAAGGGGTGGTAACATAAACATCATTAGGATCCTACCTAGGGGATTACTCCCTATCCCACTTGAGGATGGGCTCGTAGGCTCATCTACACTAGACATAACACTCATTCCTAACATGGTGGGAGGATGGATAAACAAAGAGAAAGGTGCACTAAAAATTTCTCACTTGGACAAGTAGAGGTGCATCTGGATCAATCAAAGGAGGATTAAAATTTTGTGGAGGATGTTCATCTACCACTTCTACATCGACTAAATGAGTCTCTTCGAACCAAATTTCAATCCCTTCGAATCCTTTGTCAACTATCTCGCGTCGCTTGATAGGTGGTTATTCCTCCGTAATGGGTTCAAGTCCTCATAGTCGACATGACCAACGCAATATGTCAGCCACGGTAAATATATTGTGCTAAAAAACAATTCAACCTAAAGGCTGACCTAGAATCGAACTCAAAGAGTACACCCCTAAAGAAATATAGGCTAAAATAAAGCAAACCAAGCGGCTCGGGGGCCTTCCATAAGACAACCCTATATGGGGATATGAAGTCTTCTCAATATTTACTAAAAAATGTATGGGAGGAAGTATCAATGATCTACATGAAACATCCCTAACCAGTCCAAGCACCCTTTATTAAGGCAGAAACCCTCCATGGGAACTAAGACCATGAACCAATGTCTGCCCTAGGTACTACAGGCACGTCTCACTTACAGTCACCTATGTAGCTCCCTAGTAAAGGTCATTAAGCCTACCACCTAACAATCAATGGTTGGGTGAATAGTCATAGGTATGACCAGGGCAGGGTAAAAAATATTGAATCTCTAAAAGTGTGAACCAATGAAAGCACCGTATACGTAGCAATCAAAGCAGTATCACAAACACCAAAACAAGTAGAGAGGGGTAATCTCCCTACTTTTGCTGATGTGACCTCATGCTTAACTCCTATGTTAGAGGAGGATCTTGACACACCAATTGTAGTAATGGATTTAACACTCTTTAATGACTCCTAAGTCTCATTTTTGTGGCCTTGGAAAGTTTACTCTCCAATCCTAATCCAAGGCCTTAATCATATCTATTGTTGGTTCACTATCAAAAGAAAAAGTGTATAATTGATTTTAGATTATGTACTTTCTTTTTATGGTTGTTGGTTAAGTCCAAGGGTATCAGATGAAACTTTGATGATGTTTTGACTCTTGACCCAACCAAGCAATGCAAGAATGATGATGCAAATTTTTCACTTCAATGAAATCTAGCTATGGGAGGGGAAGAGACTTTCCTTTTTATTTGCAAATTTAAAGCTGACCTCACACACACCAAGAAACCAACAATTAATTCAAATCAGAAACCAAACAATTTTCCTAATGCACTCTTTCACTAATGCTTCAAAAGGAAATCTAGCATGCAACAAATCTTTTTGTCTTTCTGATATTTTTCCAATTGAAATGTAATAATTCTTGATCTAAACAAGAAAGACAAATGGAAAAGGAAAACCAGCAATAAGAAACAAGAAAAGGGGCTATATGATATTTGGAATGAGTTTGTATCATCCCACTCCAATGTCACTACATATATCACACCCAAATCTCACCTAGGAGGGTAGATTTAGTGATGAAAAATGGTTATATAAGGAAGAGTAAAACAACCAATGACAAACACTACTAAATCTTCTTAGATTTGTTGGGTTCTCTACCCAACCTCACTGAAAATCTTAGACATAAAGAGACCCTATCCAAGAAATTAAAACAAACCACACACAAATCATTCAAAAATCCAGCTGATGGAAAATTATGTGACAAAAATTAGTCAAACATAGACAAAACAGGTTCAGAACAGACCACTACAAAACACTCTTGATTAGAGGACAGACCTAAAACCAAAGGTTTAGGTTTTGATCTGCAATTCTTTAGTTTTTACAGATCGTCACATGACATAGGAGAACTGTCTAGTGATGATAGTCATGGGACCCCAGTTAGTCAACTACCAATGATCTATAAAAAATTCCTTTTTGGGGAAAATGGGATCTATTCCAGATCTTCCATATCTATCACATCTATTGGTTCTAGGATCTAATTCAATTAAAGGAAGAATCACAAGAAGACATAATCAAATAGAGGGAAGGATTGGCCAAGAGACTTAAAATAGAGAAGAATTATTCCCCAGTATGATCACCAATTCTATTACGGGATAAAATTGTTAGACAACTGAGAGGGGGGAGGTGAATTAGTTGTTACTGTGCTTAAACAATTATACCCATTTTAAACTCATTACAAAACACTCAATGATGATCACAATAATTCAGGGAAGTAAGCAATAGAGTATTCAACATCAATAACACACATGAATTATACAGAGACATATATTCCTAAGGAAACCCATAAAGGGATAAAACCTCTTCTTCTTAATATGATAAGTAGTCTTTATTTTCTGTACATTATCATTCTTATGAGAACCAACTCTTTGTGAGGATACCACCTCTGTTTTACAAGATGCAACTTGTTGGGAACACCAACTCTCTGGTTTATCTATCACCCACTAGAAGGAAGCACCGACTCCCTGAGCGTTCCAGCACCGACTAGATGGAAGCACCAACTTCCAGTCACACAGGCACCAACCTATATAACAGAGAACAATGGTTCTCCCTTGCACCACCCTACCACCCTGGTTTTTTTGGCTGCAACTCCCTGTGTTCAAGCACCCACTTGAAACTATGAGCACAGCAGTCCTCTCTAGCACCACCCTACCACTCTGAGATATAAATATTTTCTTGTTTAAATTTATTACAATGATACAATATTTATCAATGGATTACCAGTGTCATCAATTTTCTACTACACTACTCTTCTCTGCTTGCATCAGTGTCTTCCTGCTCACATCTTCTTGCGCTTTCTGTTCTTTGACGTTTTATGCTCTATGCGCCATGTTCGTTCTATGTGCTATGCCTCCCCTTTGAACTTTCGCACATATGCTCGGCTGCCTTCTACATGTTGGCACGAGTTTTTTCAGACCAGGTTCCTTCTCGGGTTACCAACAAAAGGCACTGTGTAGTCTAGAGCACTGGCATTTTCATCCCCTCCGAAGAGAAGAAGTCTCACCCAAAGTGTTGCTGAGACAGATAGATAGGGAAGGGCAGGGAGAAGTCTACAGAAGATCCATAGGGTACTCGTAACTCACTTCAGTTCTTGCGCAATCAACATTATCAGATCAGAAACATCTAAATGTAAGAACAAAACCTACTGGTATTGCGAGCACCAGTTAACCATAAGAGAAACAATTATAACTCATAAGCTATATAGAAAGACTGAAACGCATAAGACACCATGTAAAGACACATCATATTTGAAAATTTAATTCTTCTTCATATCATCGTCAAATATATTTCTTACATTACAAACTCAGCATTACATAGGAAGCACAGTATAGACTCTTGGCTCCAGACCTCAGCCACAGAACCTTGATTTCCTAGCCAGTAGGTCGCGTTCATTACAGACTCTACTCTTCTTGATTTACAACAAAACCTTGGACAATGCCCATGGACTTGGCTCTGATTGACACAACTCAACTTAACAACATCATCTAATGACCAAAAATGAATGAGCGAACTAATAAACTCACCAAACAATCAACCCTTTTTCAATTATATTTTGTCCTATGTATAGTTGGGTTATGTCTTCTTGTTCGGCTTGCACATCTTCTTGTTCTGTTGCAACTGTCTGTTTTTTAGCTGGTGCTACGCTAGCTTCCACAACTATTTTCTATTTTTTATCACTGAAATTCCGTCCGCACGTGGCGACAAGAACTCCACATCATCAAAACAGGACTGGAGTCATTCATGGCACAGGATTAATGCCACAGCATTGCAAAAAGGGTAAAAAACTATAC
>JZKD02S1873176.1:192735-209845 GCA_000966675.3 Picea glauca
TTACAGCTGTCATGCCTAGCAGAGCCCAACTGAGCATGTAAGCACTCTTAATTTGCTCACCTAGTGACGAATTGGGTGCAAACACTATTGTTCTTCCTTCTGGCCTATGATGGAGGTTGCGCAACCAACACTTGCACAATTCTTTCTCAAAAACGAAGGGCCCAATAGGCTCCGACCACAATCCTTGACTCGTCCTTGAGTCAAGCACTTGGTTCCTTCGCATTGTCTAGGAGAAATTGTTGCTTTCCCTGATCCGGATTTTCCTCTTCTTTGAGCTCTTATGTTTGTGTCTTTTCTTCCTTCACTTCTTCAAATGAAGGGCCCAATTATGGAACGAGCTCTAATGCTCTATGCTTTACTCCATGAAAGCTTTCAATTTTTTCCTGCCATTTTCGGGCAAGGAGTAATGCTTCAGCCAGGAACTGTTGGTTCATCTTTTTGTTGTACTCCTTTGGCTTGGCTACAACCAAAAAGTTCCATTTGGAGTCAGTTGTTGTGTCGATCTGGTGCATTTTCATATAGGCGGTTTGAACCACCAGTCGAAACTCATGTAGCTCTTTCTTGGCTACTGACTATGCTTCATAGAGGGAATTTAGTTTGTTATCGACCTGTTGAATTTGGTCGAACTTTTGTTGCTGGTCCATGGGATCCATTGTGACTGCAACTTCCTCGTTGAGAACCTAGATCTTTGTGTGCACTTCCTCCAAGACATGATTTCATTGAGAGATGATACCCATCCAATCGTTGACTTCCTTAAAGATTCTGGCATAGTCCACAGTCTGTTTTTGTAGTGTCACTCGGGCATTGTTACCTTGCAGTATTATATTCTCCATTTGTTCCTGCAGCTGTCGAGGTTGTTGTTCTACTTCTTGTTGGACTTGTTGTAACTTTGCTTGTATCTTCTATGTGCGTGTCGCGAGTTGTGTCCATGCCACTTGTATCAGATCGATCCGTTGCTCTGGTTCTGTTTTCTCGTTGGCTTCTAGTAAGTCGGGCGCAACCTTCTAGATCTCGGGCCAGACTTCTGCAAGTTTTTCCTGGACCTTTTCTTGTTTTCATTCAGCTAGGATTTTGTCATGTTTTTCCACGATTCTACATGCTTGTTCAACTAAATGTTCTTTTCTGGAGAGCTCGATTGAGCTCTCGACGTCCTGGAATCTTTGCTCTAGTTGAGTTTTGGAGGCTTTGATTAGCCCAAATAATTGCGATGTTGGCCACTATACTAGGTTTGTAGTTGAAGGAGCTGCATCAGTAGGTGCTCTCGTCTGTAGAGGGAGTCTATTGGCTGTTGAGTGGTCTAAATGAGTTTCTACCTCCTCCTTTGTAGGTGGCGTCAGTGTGATCCTCAGTCTTATATCTTCAGGTAGAAGTGTCAATACCTCTGTTCTACTGATGTCGAGCGGCATCAATTCTGCACATTCTTGGGGGTTCTAGAAGACTTTCTCCATTTGCGCTCGCATGGTTGTCGTATCATGTGCCATTGTTGAGTCTGGCTCATTGGGCGCATCTGGTATCTCTATGTCTTCTGGTACTCCTGCATCCTGCATCATGGTTTCTTGGGCCTCCTCACCCTTAGGTGGTGATGTGATTTGTTGGTCACAGTCAGCTTCCATCTCTTTTCTACTTCTAGAGGCTTCGTCATGTGCTAATGACTCATATTGTTGTCCCCGGGTGCTCGGGTTTGGAACATCTAGCATCGTACTTTTCTCCGGAGCTTTGGGGTCAGGGTTGGGAATTTCTGAGCTGGGCTTGGGGACTTTGTTGATTGTCTATGGGGTTTGTCACCCCTCTGTGTATGGGTGGTCGAACTGCATTAGCTTTGAATTTGTGGTCTGATGTGGGGTGGTGGTGAGAATATTTGGTAGTTGGAGTGGTGGTGGAGGTTGCTCAACGATGAATGTGTATGAAAATGTTGCAGGCTCTAGGTCATCCTGGATATCAATGACAATGGTGATTTTGGTCGTGGCGCGGGTGCGAGGAGTGGCAGATGCAAGGGGTTGTGGATTTAGGGTTTTTCTCGGGGAGATCCCATATCTCTGCTTATTCTGTAACGGTTCAATCCCAAACACAGTGCCCAAGATCTGGTTAACCTACACACCTGATAGCACGGCATTGTCTGGCAGCTTACGGCATGCCACTCTTTCCTTGCGCACCAACTACTATGTCTCTTCCTCCTCCTCGGAGTCGGTCTGTATTGGAACATATAGCTTCTTCTGCTCGGGGCCTGAGCTCGATCCCTCTCCTGCTTCCTTGTCTTTGTTCTTGAGAAGCTCGGCTGGCAAAATATAATGCATGCCTATTTTTCGTGGGCCGTGTTTAACTCCTGGCCATGACATGACCTCCTTGTCGAAAGCTTCTTCATCCAGATAAAATGGTAGCATCCATGTATGAAAACATTCCCGGCTAACATGCCTTGTCCAGACAACTGTATTGTGTTTTTTCATGCCGAATGCAATATTCCTCGTGTTATTATTGAGGATCTCCTGCGGGATGTTGGCCTCTGTGTTGCGTAGATCATAGCATTATACCATTTGGAAAATGCTGCATTGTTGAGCGTTGGGTTTTCTGAATCTGTTTTGTCCTGCCATGGCTCAAACATCTTTGTCAGACGCCCTTTGTCTGGTATTGTTGGTTGTCGGCCCAACAGTGACTTCTACTTGAGCATTGTGAATTCCACAAGTAGGTATCCATAGGTAAAGGTGCCTCCTTTCTTATGTGCCTCGTTGCAAGCTATGAGTAATTCCTCTAGTAGGAAACTACACCAGTTGAATACTGCTCCCTGATTGCAAAAGTCAGCAATAGATAGATCATTCAGGGTGCATTCTCTCTTATAATAGGACCTCATAACCTTGTTGGCGATGACGTAGCATCCATTCCAGACGGGTTCGGGTAATATTGGCTCAATGACTGTTGTGAGTCTTCCTCGCTTGGTGTTAAACCTCTCGTACATACTAAGTTCACCTTTCTTCTTCCCATGCTTACTAGGTCCCTGAAATCCCTTTGACACATCCTCTCCTTCGGAGTATAGTCCAGTAAGCTACCGGTTGTCTTGCACATGGATTGGATATCACTTATCCAACCATAGGCTTCTGTCGTGCACTCTGCTTATCAAAAATTTTGTATAGCATGCCATGTATCCTGTGGTGTCGAAGACTGGTAAGTCTCTGAGGTTCATGATGGTGGAGTTAAAAAAATTAATGAACTTATTTTTTGGTATAAATGTATATCTCCAGTTCCATCCGGGGCTAACTCCCAAAAGGCATCTGGGTGCATCTGTGGGAACAAAGATGAATCTGTGAGTTCAAGATCGAGTAGCTTGACATGCTCTACCTTCCCTTTGAGTTCGCCTATGATATCGACCCAGAGGTCGCAGATCTCGTCTGGTACTGCTTCTTTCATCATGGCGCTTCAACTTGTTGTAGCTCTCGGCATTCGCACGTCTGTGGCAGATAAGAGCTAGGCTATGTGTTTAGATTTTGTGAAGGTCTCTACTGGTTCACACTGTTGAGTGTGGAAATGGCTATGCTCTTTTTGAGAAACAATACGTTCTCGGCTGAGTGATGAGATTCTTTTGTCTGGATTTAATGGGTATGTTTTAACAATAACTTCTCCTCATGATGACTGTATGGATGCAATAGGGTGTGAGTTGTCCGATGGGATGGTTTGATCAAGGGAAATTTGATTGGGCGATGTGAGTATTTACTCATTTGAGTGGAATAGGGACATGGTCGAATTGAGACCTTTCTACTTGATGGGTGGGTGTCCCGGCACGAAGTTCGATGGCATCTTGGCATAATGTGGCTTTATGGCTTAACGGGCGATAGTCGGGGTACCGAACTAGCAATAAAGGTTGTGACTAGACTGGGTGTGTGTGGCCTTTAACTGTGATTGGATTTGGATTTCAGGCGCCTCCGACCACAAGAGTTGTCTCTGTCATCCTTAATGACGGATATTACTAGACTTTCTCATGCTTCAGATTCTGTACTGTTGAGTCGTCAATTCTATATCAACCAACACTTAAACAAAACAGATAAACTATCTATTATGGCACAACACTGCGTGCATGGACATTATTAACTGAATTTACAAAACTCCAGAAAGAAAAAAAAAACTTAAATCTAACTATTGTACAAGCTTCGTCGGATTGGAGCGGCTCCCACTCTTCTCAGTTTCGAGATAGGTAGGGCTTCAGGCAAGTGCCGTTCAACCATCCTAGTCATAGCATACCATCCAATTGCATGAGTTGGACTACTCCTGATGGTCAGATCTCCGTAACTATGAAGGGTCCCAACCAGTGCATGCACATCTTACCAGGGTGCGTCTAGTATCGACTATCGTAAAGTAACACCTTGTCCCCTTGTGCAAATACCTTGGTCTTGATGTGGCATTCATGCCAATATTTTTGTCTTTCCTTTTCAACTGACTGATGGAAATCTTCTAGAAATCTGGTTTGTTCGAGTTCTTGTAGCTCTAGAACTCTTTGTGCCATTGATTCTTCATCTGTCATACATGTGGCTTGTGCAATATACAGATTTGGTGTGATGAAATCTGCGGGAACCACTGCCTCTTTTCCTTAAACCAAATGGAATGGTGTATATCTGTGGAGTTTCTTTATGGTTGTCCTGTAGGCCCATAATACCACTAGAACTCTATCATCCCATTACTCTTGGTTTGCGCAACAGACCTTTGTTAGTCCTTTTTCCAGAATTTTTTTGAAGGATTCAACTGTTCTGTTGGCCTGTGGGTGGTATGGACTGCTCTTGTGATGTTGAATCAGAAATTTGGCGGTAAGTGTTGCTATAGTGTTGCTAATGAAGTGAGCTCTCTGATCATTGGTTAATCTCCTGGGACATCTGAAGCGGGTAATGATATTCTCAAAAATGAACTTAGCAGTTGTATCCATCGAACAGTCCTGTACCACTGTTGCTTCGGCCCAACGAGTAAGGTAGTCGGTTGAGGTAATGATGTAACTTTCCTTCAAATGTTTGGCTATGGGGTTAATGGGCCCAATGAATTCAACTGCGGATTTTTCAAATGCATGTAGAGCTCTAACTAGTTGTAGTGGTAACTTATCTCGGCGTGACGGTTTATCCACCCGTTGACAAACGTCACACGATCTAGCGTATGATTTTGCATCCTTGAAAAGTGTTGCCCACCAAAGTCCTGCCTGTAGAACTTTATGTGTCATTGCCTTTCCTCCTACGTGTCCTCCTACAATTCTGCTATGGAATTCCCAGAGTATATCCTGGCTTTCATGATCTAGGACACAGCGCCTGAGCATACTATCTAGTCCTAGTTTATACATTTTGTCAGAGATCAACTGGTAATCTGTTTCTCTGAGGACCATATGAAGTTTATGGGATGTTGAATATGTTTCAAGGTAGGCCCCTGTGCTGAGAAAGGATTCTATGTCCTTCAAGTATTCTGGTATTGCCTTGATCCTAAACAAATGTGCATTTGGGAGTTGGTCATCAACTTCTCCACCATTTTCTCCTGACTCTAGTTTGGATAGATGGTCGGGTCCGTCGTTGCATCGTCCTGGCTTGATGATGAATTCAAAGGAAAATTCCTGAAATAACAATAGCCATATGCAAATTCTTCCTTCCAACACAGGTTTGTTAACTAAGTATTTTAACGTTGAATGATCAGTAAATAATTTGAAATGAGATCCTAACATATAGTGTCTAAATTTCTATAAAGCGTAGATCATCGCTAGGCCTTCCCGTTCGGTCGTTGTATAGTTGCGCTCTGCTTGCGATAGCTTTCAACTCGCAAAGTATATAGGGTGATCCATAGCTCCATCTCCTGGTTGTGTTAAGATGGCTCCTAAGGCAATTCCTGAAACATCCACATGGACGTGAAATTCTTTCTCCCAATTTGGGAATATCAGAATCGGTGTTGTGATGAATTTTTCCTTACGTGTTTCGAATGATTTTTCACACTCGGGATTCCATCGGAATGTTTTAGCCTTTTTCAGGAGGTTTTCCAGAGGTGCAGTAATGTTGGCATATCTTCGAATGAACCGACGATAATACCCTGTGTGTCCAAGTGTGGAGTGAAGTTGTTTAGCACTCGTAGGTGGCATCATATTCACAATGACTTCTACTTTAGCTGGGTCTACCAATACTCCTTGGCAGACTATGTGGCCCAAAAGATTTATGTGTGGCACATAGAATATACACTTCCTGAGGTTTAGTGAGATTTGTAACTCTCTGCATCTATCGAACATTAGCTTCAGTAGTGCTACATGTTCCTTGAGCAGGCTATGTATTGTCCAATCATCCATATAGACCTCTATGAACTTATGGATAAACTCTCTAAAGGTTGCTATCAAAATCCTAGAGAAAACTGCAGGGGCATTCTTTAAACCAAATGGCATTACATTATATGCAAACGATCCCCATTCGGTGATGAAGGTGGTTTTTCTCTTGTCCTCTTCAGCAATCCTAACTTGATGGTATCCTGAGAATCCATCCGTAAATGAGTATGCTTCCTTTCCCGCAAATTGTTCTAGGATCTCATCGGTAAAGAGTGTTGGGAAAGGGTCGTGCACACAAGAAGAGTTGAGGCTCATGTAGTCTACACATACTCTAATTTCTTCGGTGTCTTTCTTTCTTTGAATGACTATCGGGCTGACCCATTCTACTTCTTCTATTGGAAAAATAAAACCTGCTTCCAACATCTTATCGATCTCCTTTTTAAATTTTTCTTTTACTTTCGGGTTAAGACAGTATGGCCTATGTCTGATAGGCTTGGATCCTAGTTTTAGCTCAATCTTCATTTCTCCCAAAACTCCTTTGATTCCCTTTAATTCTAAAAAATTCTTAGGGAACAAATCTTCGTATTCTCGCAGTAAGGTATGTATTTCCTGACTGGTTTGCTCATCCCAGTAATCGCCCACTAGAGCTATCTTGGGTTGCTCTTCGGTCCCTATGTTGAGTCTCTGCAGTTTTAACGGGTGATTGTAGGAACTATCGGTCTGACTAGGTATGGTGTTTTGGATTTCCATGTTTCCCTCAGTCTCTTTGATGGCTAGGTTTCTCAGTTCTTCTAATTCATCTAGGATTTCTGAATCTTTGATAATCCGATAGCATTCGATAGGCTTTCCGGTCATAGGTAAGTGGAGTTTGGTCTGAAGTTATTGGGTATGCTTGGGACATACTAGAAATTATGATCTCTTGTCATGATTGGTTGTAAAAAGAAATTCTTTAATCTTTTGCAGGACTGGTTCAAGCTCAGGGTACTTACTTGTGAACAAGAAGTCTTTGCAAAATTGAGTTGCCAGTGTTCGTCAATCACTGGTTTGTCTTTTGGTTTCCTCGTGTATAAACCAAGCTTTTGGAATTTGGCCTAGGGAATGGGGGAATACCTAAACCCAGAAGAGAGAGGTTATCTTCGCAACCTTCCATTATGTCACACACTGTTCGATGTGTATTCTAGGGTCCGATTCTCCGATGAACATTTGTGTGGCATGGGGGTCTGTCTATATCTCTAATTCCAGTTGTTCCTTATTCTAGAACCTGTATTTGAGAGCTTGCTTCACCTCGTCCCAAGTTTTAAGTGCAGTTTTGTGCGTAGCCCACCAGCTGGCAGGGTTGTTCTAGAAAGCGATATCTAGTATCGAGATTCGTTGATCCTCTCTCACTTTCTCTTCCATGCTCTGCAAGAATTTTCCTAGGTTTGAGGTGCCATCATATACTAGATGTTCTCTGACTTTAGTCCCAATCCATCTAGTCATTTTGACAATTGCGCACCTTCTTGAGAATATTTCGTGCTAACCTTGTTTCCAACTATCAAAATCCAGTTCTAAGTCTTCGTCTACTGATTGTATACTTCTCCAACTTACTGATCCATCTGTAGTATCATTTATATAATCATTTCTTGTCCTTGTTGTTATGGTGTACAATTGGTCTAGGTCTTCTCCTTCCATATTATTGTTCGTTGGTTCTGTGTACCTGGGTCCTACATATGGATCTAAAGGTTAAACTACCTTGATTCCCGCAGCTTCAAAAGTCATGGTGTCTTTATTTAAGTTAATTACTACATAATTGTCATAGTCCCAATCGATGCAAAGTAGCGTAGGGTAGGGGTCCTTGTCTCCCATGATCTCAATGACTTCAAAGTCAGCCACTGTTTTTACTCCTGCTACATCGATTTCCACGTTCTCCAGTCTTCCTATGGGAAAGATAGAGTATTGGTTTGCCATTCTCAGCTGAATTGGGGAATATGTCAGTCTTGGTTTTCCTAGGGCTTCCCAGGTTTTCTTGGGTAGAATGTTCACATCTGACCCTAGGTCTAGAATGGCGTCCTTAATTTCAAAGTCATCCAACTGGGCGACCAGTTGAAATTCTTTTCCAGTTCTTACTTTTCTTCGTTGCACTCTCTAAGTGCTCTTCTCAGGAAGGTTAGCCCTAATCCTTGCTTCAGAGGTTTCTTCATTTCATAACACTAAGTACAGTGCATTGCGCAACTTCTCTATCAGTTGGTCATTCCCCAGAATGTCAGAGAATAATTGAAACCAGATGTCAACTGCATTTTGATGTTGCTCATGTTGTCTTGGTATGCCTATAGTATTTATGGGTGCAGGGGGTTAAGTAGGTGATTTTGCTACCTTAGGATATACAACCAACTGAGGGGGGTTCTCTTGCGTTTCACAACTAGGAATTATTTGGAAGGCTTCTATGGCATATTTAAAGAACAGTTTTTGTTTTAGGGGGTCGTACCTATATCCCTTAGGTACAACCTTCTAAATATGGGGTAGAGCATCAACATCATCTCCTGTCCTTGTGCCTCCTCGAGTGACGATGTTAAGATTCGAAAATTTTCCTTTAGAAATCCTTTTGATCTCTGAAATAATAAGGTTAGTTCCTCTTTGTTGTACCCTGTCTTCCCATTTTTCAATTAGCTCCGGGCAGTCTTTGGTTGCATGTCTGTTGGTTCTGCAGTGAGAACACCATGGCTACCTTGGATGAGGACAGTCTCTAGCCAAGTGACCCTGTTCATCACAATTATAACATCTTCTCGGTCCTCTTTTGCGATTTCTTCCTCCTCTAAACTCTCCACCAGCTCCACCTCCTCGACCTCATTCTGGTCCCTAAGGGTTTTCATTTACCCTGAATGTTGTTCAGTCTAGCCTGTCCGCCAGTCCATCCAATGCCCTACATTGGTTGGTAGTATGTGTGGTAGATGCGCAGAACTCGCAATGGATTGTGTTTGGTACCGTCAAATATTTCTGCATGATGGGGCACTGTCTTGCTCCATGCCCGTGGTTTTAGCAGATCTCACAATACTCCATTGTCAGTGTTGTTTGACCTCCTGGGAATGCGTGATATGGGGCGGGATGGTGAAATGGTGGATTTGTCGATACTTGCGCAACTCCTCCTATAGATCCTAGTGGGGTTGCCAACAAATTCTAGGGAGGTCCCAGCCTTCTCCCTAGTGGGCATTCGTTCACCAAATGACCTTCCGTATAGCATTCAGTGCACCAAACCTGTGGTCGTCCTAGTCTGGGTGTCGTCAGTTCTTGAATATTTTCTGTAAGGGATGATATATGTCCTTGTAGTTGTGCTAGATTCGCATTTACTGGGGGTCAGGTTACTCTCAAGCTTCCAGGGTATCCCGCCATGCCTTCAATCTTCATCGATTGTTCCAAGGCATTTGTCAACGTGGCTATCCGTTGTTGTGTTAGCAGAATCTGAGTGAGAGGTAGTAGCCCCTGAATGTACCATTCCCTTTGATTTTCTTCGTGGATTGGGTGTGCCAACCTCCCTATGGCATCTTTGAACTTCTGGCTATATTCCCAGGCTGATTCACCTTCTCTTTGTTGGATTTCGCACAACTCAAACAAAGCCTGTTGTTCTGACTGGGGAAGTTTGAACTCTGCTATAAACCTCGTCCGTACCTAGCCAAGGGTGAACTCTTGACCTTGCATCCCTGGCACTCATGGTTCAATGATCTTCATGTACCATTTGAGAGCACGACCTCTCAAGTTAGTCTGGAATTTGACCAACTTGTTCGCATCTGGTGTCCCTCTGGATCTCTAGATGGCTTCGCACAAGAACCAGTGTTGTTCAACATCTTCATCTCCCTTACCCAAAAATTCTGGGTAATGGGCAATTGACCCTCTCACATGGCTGGTCATTGTTGATCTTGTTGTTCGTATCAATGTGAACCCTAATGGTCCTGCTTGCAATCTACTAGGGGATCCCAATATCCTCCCTGTACTCACACTTCCTGGTTGTGACTGGTTAACTAATTGTATTGGAACAAAACTTGTATGAGAAGGTAGTATAGAACTTACTGCTTGTATTGAGGGCACTTGGGGTACGGGTGATTTGGGGTTGCCGCCACTGGCTTTGAGGCAGATCTCTTTGATCTGGGGGGTCTCGTTAGCTTTCATTGGGACGATATCTTCAGCCAGATTCCCGATCTCTCCTGTTATTGGGGCTAAATCTTATCTTTCTCCTTCAAGATTCATGTCAGTTTCCGCCTCTCTTACCTCCATTCTTCCTCCTTCTCGTCCCACCTCCTAGGAACTTCTTTCTCTCCTTTCTTCTCTCTCATTTAAACTTTGACTGGCCAATCATTCTTGTCTTCTCATCCTTTGCAGTTCTTCCATCTGTCTTTCTTCTATTTCTCCCAATCCTCCTTCTTTCCTCAACTTTTCAGACTGTCTTGAGGCTATCTTGATTTTTCCCTGCCACCACTTCTCAACTATGGTGGCTCTCTTCAAGGCTCGCTCATATATTGAATCCATTTTTTGTTGTTTCCCCCCCATTTTTCAAAGAACCCTTCCCCTCTCTTTATGCCATGACTCTCACCCCATCTCTCCCTACCCCAAGCAAGGGTGTTTACGCTGCCATCTCGGTTGGGGAAACAATCAACATCCCTTCCTCCACCAAGAAAGCTTTAATCCATAGGGGGATATCTCTTACAAGTCTTCCCCTTGCGCCTTTCTTGAAAACTTCCTCGGCTCGCGAGAAAGACCGGTGGTTCTCGGCTGCAAATTTGATTATGTATACTTCTATTGTGGTAGTAACCCAGAAATATATGGCCCTCGTGACTGGACAATCCAGCCTCTGGAGTGCTTCTAACTTGTCGGTATCCCACGCACAGATCTTCTTGACCCATCCGTGGAATTCTGAAGCTTCTTGGAGTCTCTTGATCCAGTGACAAAATTATTCTCGGAATTTAACCCAGAAAATTTTGTACTGGTCGCTTGATCTTTCTGAGTAAAAGATCGCTTCTTGAGTAACTCCCACCAATTTTCTTCTTAGTTCCACTTCTTTCCATATGAAGGTGTTACAGTTTATTTCCCACCATTAATCGATGCCAGATCTATGGATCGGCGGTAGCATTCTTCCTACAAGTTCCCTTTTAATACAGGTACCGGCAACGGAACCATTTTGTTGGCACAAGTTTGTTCAGACCAGGGTCCTTCTCAGGTTACCAACAAAAGGCACCATGTAGTCTAGAGCAATGGCATTTTCATCCCCTCCGAAGAGAAGAAGTCTCACTCGAAGCATTGTTGAGACAGATAGATAGGGAAGGGCAGTGAGAAGTCTACAAAAGATCCATAGAGTACTCGGAACTCACTTCAGTTCTTGTGCAATCAACATTATCAGATCAGAAACTTCTAAATGTAAGAACAAAACCTACTAGTATTGCGAGCACCAGTTAACCATAAGAGCAACAATTATAACTCATAAGCTATATCGAAAGACTGAAACACATAAGCAACCATGTAAAGACACATTAGATTTGAAAATTTAATTCTTCTTCATATCATCGTCAAATATCTTTCTTACATTACAAACTCAGCATTACATAGGAAGTAAAGTAAAGACTCTTGGCTCTAGACCTTAGCCACAAAATCCCGATTTCCCAGCCAGTAGGTCGCGTTCATTACAGACTCTACTCTTCTTGATTTACAACAAAACCTTGGACAATGCCCATGGACTTGCCTCTGATTAACACAACTCAACTTAACAACATAATTTAATGACCAAAAATGAATGAGTGAACTAATCAACTCGCCAAACAATCAACCATTTTTCAATTATATTATGTCCTATGTATATTTGGGTTATGTCTTCTTGTTCAGCTTGCACATATTTTTGTTATGTTGCAACTGTCTATTGTTTAGTTGGTGTTGCATTGGCTTCCACAACTATTTTCTATTGTTCTTCCTTCCAACCTCTGATGGAGGTTGCACGACCAACACTTGCATAATTCTTTCTCAAAAACGAAGGGCCCAACACTACACGTGTAAATAACTATCCAAAAATCCCCCTTGCTTCTCTGTTCTGCGTCTTTTTCTCACGCCAAGACCTTTGCCAGAGCATACAACCATCTCTTCTCACCATTTCTTCTCTTTCAAGATTATGTTCTTCATCTCTGCATTTTCTCTCTTTGTTCATGTTGTAATCTTCATTACATACAGTTCAACTTGTTTTATAGAAAAACAACAGCCTTCCTCTGTCACAACAGCTTTCTTTTATTCATGCCCTCATCATTCGTTACACTCCAAATCTCCAACACCCGGGTCAGGAATAAAAAACGCTCAAGAACCATGATTCTAATGCCCCATAATAATGATTCAGTTAGTGTAACTGAATCGTAGTTGATCAATAAACCACGAAGTGAAATAGCAACCCTTCGATTATATTTTGTTTGATCAGCATCGTTGGATTATACATGGAGAGATTTTTTTACTTTTCAACGCATAACCTCTGATGTGGATCCTAGCAATGCTAGCTCCTTCCCCTATCTTTCGTTGATGTGACCTTGGGTGATGATATCATGTGACCATGTGATTGCGGGAACGACCAAAGGTGGTTTGAGATCAAACTACATTTTTCCCCGCAATTTACCTCGAGCCTCCACGTGTCCTTTCTCCAAAACCCTGGTTTCGATTGTGGCCCACCCTTAAATTTTTAAAGTTCGCGTACCTTCAATCCTCGCAATGTGACGGGACCATCGATCTTAGGATCTTGACGGTGCTCCTGAACTGACGGTTCATATATGTCCTTTCGATTTCTGCAGAATAGATCTAACCTTCCTAAATCAACGGTTGTGATTTATTCCATGATCCAGGCTTTAGGAGCTTCAACTCTCAAACCCTTCTTTCCTCTGTATGTCAATCTTCCAGAGTTGATGATACACAGAAAACCTTCCTTCTCAATCGATGGCTCAACCTTTTAAATCTCTTACCATATGACCAATGGCAGTGTCCAGACGTTTAGTCCAAACGATCGCTTGAGCACTTATCAAAATCAACAGTCACGACTTAATATCTTGATGAGATGGATGACAGTCGGGACTTTGGGATTTCAACTTTTCAAATATTCTGAAAAATATTTCGTCGAACAGATCAGACCGTTCACTTTTATTTTGTGGAACCAGATCAATGGTCATATTCGATCCTTACACTTATATTTTCACTACTCAATCCATCGGCTAGGACTTAATCAAGCATTGTTATGGATGGCCACCATTTACTTTTCCACTTCGACTATTCTACTTATGCTATCCTTCCACTATATTTTGATCAACGATTGAGAATGCACCCGAAGTGATCTTCAGATCAGACGACTTATGTCCACTTCAGTTCTTTGGCATTCGGGACTTCGGGACTTAGGGCATTTGCTAGTGGTGAAACTTCCGAAGTAAAACTCCCGGAGTGACGTAACTTTCTTACGTCACTTGATAACATGGCACGAGCCGAGTTCCTGCCACGTGTCACTCATATTCGTGATTTTCATGTACCTGAAATGTCGATTTCATCTTGACACTTGTCATTATTTGATTGTGCCACGTGTCCTTGTCGACGTAGTCTGCCATATGTCCTTGCTGATGTGGTCTGCTGATGTGATCTACCACATGTCCATGCTGATGTGGTCTGCTGACATAGATGTCCCTGATCTAATGATCATCGTATATTCCCCAGATCTGATGGTAAAGAATTTATTTCGGCTCTCCGGGCTTCAGGTATTTCAGTTCTCAACTTGAAATTCTTGAAGTGAGATTTTTCCGAAGTGTAGCCTCCACATAACTTTATACCTGAAACAAATGATGTTCATTTGATCAAGATATTAGATCAACGACTCGATCTGTCTGTGATGTATCTTTTCCTTGGATTAAATCTAATGGCTCACCATCTTTTCTTATCCTATCCTTCCATTTAATTTGATCCGACGGCTGACGGAAATTCAGGTGATTGAGATCTCATATCTCATCCCTTGCTTATCATGTCCTTCCATTTAAGGTGATTCGATGACTGAAGGATATTCGGATAATTGAATTCTCAAACCTTGTGCCCCATTTATCCTATCCTTCACTTAAATTGATCTAACGGTCATGAGGACTCTCGAAGAAGATCCACGATCAAGGATTTTGATACTGATCATGTTTTTGTATTGCGCTTTCCCTTCTGAGATTTGATCTCTGCATATTGTTTTATTCTCCTCCTGAGCTTATGATTTTCTTGTTTTCCATCGTCATTTCTCTTCTTGCCATCAATGACAAGAACACGCTTCCTATAAAACATGCCAACAAAAATCTCACAGGGATCTTGTTGAATACATAGAAAAATCTCCCTAGGAATAGCCAAGTAATCCTAGACATAAAGAGGGCTAGACTTCTTATGGTTTTCCTAGATCTAGATTCATGATTATCCTAAGGAGTGGTGAATTTTGCATACCTTTCTTGAGGTTGTCATTTGTATCTTCTGGTTGTTGTAATATTGAAGCTCTGAATCCAAGCTCCATAACCCACTTCTTGCATACAAAAGATAAGAAAAACCTTTCTACCTCTCTACTTGAGATTAGAATCCTAAATCTAATTTGATTATATTCAAATCTACAATAGCATGAATCATATCTAAACATTTGTTCATCAATTACATACATTTATAAGGGGGGGAACCAAATGATCTATTAATAATCATAAGAAAACTACATAAAGACATACCTTAAATGTTGATGCATTCTCCCTCGACCTCCTTGCTCCTTGCTCCTCCTTTTTCTCCTTGTTCATGATAGGATTCACTGACTTCTAGTTGTGGTATATGGAACAGGTACCTCTACAATTGACAACATAATATTACTTTGAATTCTTCTTCCTCTTTCCCAAGGATTTCCTTTGTTATATAGATATTTTGAAGAGGCTTGGGAGAGATTATAGATCTTCTAGAGACCACTAGAGACTCGAATTATGTGAGTTTCTAGACCCTTTCCATGAATATACAACTCATCTCTCACCTATCACCTCATAACTCCTCGAATCTAGAAGTTTCAGGGGTCATCACTTGTTGAACACTGTTGAAGAGCGACTATTATCACTTGTTGTCCCCTATGTTGTTGGACACACCGACCACATTGAGAGGGGGGAGTGAATCAATGTGAGGTATATTTTTACACTTCTTACAAAACTTTAGTTAGAAGTCACCATTCATAACATCATTACTCATTACTTCCATTCATACTAAGTTTCTTTCATGTAAACATATCTCAATGACATATAATAACAATAAAGAACTATGCACCATCACAATAAAGAACACAAGGAACACAAGATATATGTACAATTTTCTTTTGTATTATGGACTACAATCCTTGTGGTTTATCAACACCAACTGAAATGAGAACCAACTCAAAGAGAGCACCAAATCTCATTGCAAGACCCAACCTGCATATCTCAGCACCAACTAAGAAGAGGAATCCAACCCTCAAGTACAAGACCCAGCTTGTAGACAGAAATCAATATGTCAAACTATACCAACACAAGTGCATCAACTATGCACCACACAACTTGTCACATCAATCTCATCATCCAAATCATATCTACTCACCAAGATCAATAACCAAGACAACTCTCAACAATATCACCAAGATAACCAACAAGATACCTCTAGAAATACACCATACTCTCCATAAACCAAATACCATAAGTTGTCATGATTTTGTTTCTGCGATTCTGTTGCCGCGGTTCTGCTGTCGCGATTCTGTTGCCATGGTTCTGTTGTCGTTCTTTTTATGTCACGTTTTTTCTGCCATGATTTTTATGCCCCACTTTTTCTGCCGCACTTTTTCTGCCACACTTTTTCAACCGTGAATTTTATCTATCAATAATACCTGCCCAAATAACCTTTCACAAATGGATATTCAATCTTCTCAAATATCATGCACATAAGAGACCCTTTCTCTCTTATTTATACTTCTCCAAGTAGCTTCCTCAAGGGGTTATCTTCTAACCAACTTACCGAACTTCCTTCTTTTGGGGATAACCCACTTCTAACCACTTTGTCCACTTACAACCACTTTATCCACAAATAGTAAACTCTCCACTTCTAGTTGCAACTAATTTATTTTCAATTTTTTTCTTGTTGCAACCACTTAACCCATGACTAACCACTTTGACTATTCAATCTTCTCATCATAACTACTTTACCATAATTACCAAACTCACAACTTCTTGTTGCAACTAATTTATTTTTAATTATTTTCTTAATGCAATAACTATACACATGATTAACTCCTAGTTACCATCAATTTGAATAGTACACTTCTTCTAGGAGCTTCTAGAATAATTCATGAGGGTTCTACAACTTCACATGGCCATAACTCTCTAATCGTGAGGAGTTATGTGGCATTCCACATATCACCGGAAATGGCATGACATATACTGTCCATCTGGAATAGTTTCTCCTGAAAATTCACTGATATTCATTACATTATTCCTCAATCAAGCTTGGGTTCCCTAACCACATTGTTGAGCTACTCAACCACCTAACCATTTGGACTTCACAAAGCATCTTCCCATGAGGGATTTCACCATAAGGGGACCACTTTGAGAACTTTATCCAAGAGCATCTTCTTGTGAGGGCTTGTGCCATAAGGGGACCACTTTGTAGTTTATCCATTTGGTTCTTCCTATCAACCATGACATGAAATCAATGATACAAATCCCTTTAATATCAACACATCATTATGACACCACTTGACATCGACCATTTTCACAACAATTACATCAATAACCATATAACCAATAATCAATATATCAATGATACAAACACATTACTATGACAATACTTGGCATCAACCATTTGACA
>JZKD02S1873176.1:228244-241778 GCA_000966675.3 Picea glauca
AATGTTACCCACAAGCATTTCACAGAAATGAGAAGGTTGGCTTGTGATGAGACCCCCTTTCTCTTGGCTATGCCACCAAGAGCCACTACCCTAGCATGGTGACCAGCTGGATGGTAGTGTCATACCGCTACATGCCCATGGACCTAATAGGATGACTCGTGATGAGACCCCCTATCCTCCAAATAGGTCTTGATTTTATTATTTTTTTGCGGGTCCCTCTGTTTCTTGCTAAGAAGCCTTTTATGGCTTTCTCTGGGATCCCTGGGTGAAGCATCTGAAGGTTTCATTCTTTTGGCTTTTATCTTTTACCCTATGGGCCTTTAGACCCTTCTTCCCACAAGGTAAGGTACAACCCTTTGCTAGCTTTGAAAATCCAATGCCCGGACCAGTGTATGGGATGGATGAGAGGGAAAAATATGAAAAGTGGTAAGGATGGTGGGAATGGACGATGACCTTTCATGAACCCCCCCAGTGGAAAATCAAACCCTATGTGAACCAACTTATTAGGACATCCTGTCATTCCCCCTAGGTGTGGTCAAGTGGAAAGGCATAAGGTCCAAGCATACGTTAGAAGTAAAAATAAATAAATGCACATATTCAAATGTTTTGAGAATCAGAGTGACACATACCATGATACCCAGACTCATTACCTCATGGAGAAAGACCCACTGCTGTTGAAGGACCAGGCTGATGGGATGGATGATGTTGTTTCTGACAAGGTGGAGGCATTGAAGAAGAAGAAGAAGGATGGGCCCTCCAAGGCCAGGCTCAATTCGATATGGCTCTCGGTACTCTATCTCTGGGACTTGTGGGCCTCGAGACATAATCTCCTTAGTTATCCCTAGGCTAGGGGATAACATCTAGCTCCAAATCGGGGACAAGTGCTCACCGTAGAGCACATGAGGACCTCAACATAAATGGAATAACCTATGACCTTCTTGATCTCAACATAATATTATTAGTAATCATTTGGGGTGGTGATATCACCCCCGACTCATATAGTACAAAAAATAAAAGCAAACATATATACAAATGGAAATACAACTACTCTAGCATGAAATGAAAATGGTATGCCTACCTACTTACTTGTACTTACTTGTGAATTCAAGTCTCTTCCCCTTGATGGGTTTTGAGGAGGTACCCGCTAACTGGTAATGGGTGCCTTCTTCCTTCCAATGTAGACAAATAGTAGGCATCATTGACGGACTTTCTTCCAACTTTGAAGGGTCCAAGCCAAAATTATGCATTTCCCTTGACATTAGTAGGCTCTCCCTTCTTTGTGTCCCACATCCATACTATGTCTCCGTCTTTGTAATCCTTGGTTCTGAAATTGGTTGTTTCTTGCACAACCCTGGTGTACTATCTTGAGGGAGGAGGGTGGGACTCTGTTGTGAAAACTTCTTGTTGGGACGGTTGGATCAATATGGTATCTTCTCCTTTCTTTAATAACCTGACAACCCCAACTTCCTTGTCTTTATATTTGTTTAGGAGTTGTTGATAATCATCCTTCTTCGACCATTGTATCTGATCAAAGTATTCTTTTGTAGCAAAAGGAATGCCATTAGGAGAAAATTCAGGAAGACTTTCTATGATTGGCTCATGTGCTTCGCCATGTTTGGTGTGATCACTAATTTCTTGCACATGGATTTTGGTCATTGGAACATTCAGGAGATGACTTATTGTTATGTCATTCATAGGCACATTGATATAAGTAAGATCCATCTCTAGAGTGCCTCCCAGTATTGCAGAAAATTTCCTGGACAACAACATTCCCCACACATCTGGGACATCTACTACTACAATGTCCATATGGATCACTCTCTCGGGGTATCTTCCAAGGCATACTTCCATGTTCTCAATTACCCCATGTGTGGGTATGGCTCTAGACTCAAAACCACACACATTCATGTAAGGTTGTGTGACTTTTAGGCCCAATTGTTCCATGACCTTTAGAGACATCATGTTGGCATTTTCCCCTGAATACAACATACAGTTGTTAAGGCATTTGTTATTCACCAATAAGGTCATGAAGAAAGGTGGGTGTTCATCATACTGGACCATAAAGTGATCATCTTGTAGCATAATAGGAGGGTCTATTGTTCCATTTGATCCTTTGAAAAAATTATCAAATCTTTATTTGACATATGGTACCTTGATGACTTCTCTCAAGGGGATGGTCACATGCATCTTGGCCAATGCCCCTTCAAAGCCAAAGTTTAAGTCCACTTTTTTCAGTTTTGGGAGGATTCTTAGGAAGGAGGATGCTCATGGGTGGAGGCCTTGTTTGTGATGTTGTAGGACCAATAGAGAGAGGTTGGTTCAATTTCTTTTGTCTAGTATACACTTGGAATTCTCGTTTCTTCAAATTTTCTCTTCATTCTTGGTCAAGGTTGTTTATCACCTCCATCCTATCCTTCTTGGCTGTCACTTGGTCATGGCTTCCATTATTGTAAGGACACTCATGCTCCCATTGTGACTCATTTCATTGCAAGAAAAAAGGGTTTTCATCTACTATGTTTGCAGGGGATAAAGTATTTGGAACCTCTTGATCATTCTTTGGTCTAAAAACTTGGTTCCCCTTCTGGAATTGACCCTTGTAAGGAACCCTAGGGGATTGTTGCTGAGTCATTTCTAGGTTGACAATCCTATTCATCATTATCTCTTGGGTTTTTATCATGCCATCTACAGTCAGTTGCAACTTTTCCAAGCTAGCAGTAATATCTAAGGTAGGTTCAACATTGTGGACTATCTTAGGTTTAGTGTCCATTCTGACTCTTGGAGATGAGAAAGGTTCGACTCTAGATGATGAAAGGTTGTCTTCAATCCTTGTAGTTACTTCTTGGGATTCTTGGATCATTTGAGGGTTTTTATATTTGAGGAGATACCCTAGCTGACCTATAAAGGATTTGGTATAAATGAAAAGAAAGAAACTAGGAGAAGGATGATGACTCACAGGGATCTTTTGCAACAAGGTTTCAAACTTATTGTGAATTCTCTAATGGTCTCATTCCCTTGTTTCATGAGGTTATTCAATATTATTAGCAGCATGTTGGGGTCTTCCTTGACACTCCATCGTTTGAGGAAAACTTCCTCTAACCTATCCATGGTCTTAATACTGCCATCAGGGAGACCATTGTACCAACGCCTTGCGTCATCATGGAGGGTAGCATAAAACAATTTCATATCTAAATCTTCAGCATCATCACTAATGGGATGAATCTGGAAGAAGGCCCAAAAATTGATCATGTGATCCTTGACATTGATTACATCATTTCTGGTGAATTTGGGCAACCATTTTTCATACTTGGGGGGAATTTGCCTACGGTAGCTCGGTATAGCTGTCATGTCTAGCGGTTTGAAAATCTTGGATGACCATTGTCTTTGGTTATTGGCTTGGTTTGGAATGGCAGTCTGAGTTTCCGTGCTAGACATTGTTTGTAAGGGAATATTGCCTCCAAAAAGTTATTTTACTACAGGAGAGTTTCAGGGAGGGTTGGGTACCTCCATGTGGATTGTGGAGTCACCAAGTAATTTTCTTGAAATTATCAAAGGAATGAGGGGATCACCCTCAGTGGAGTCGCTAGGTAAGCTTTGTAATATAAAGGTTTTTTGGATAAAGGCTTACCGAAAAAAGTGTCGTTGAGGAATATTGACTCAGTGTTCCCCGACAACGGCGCCAAAATGTTATCACACAATTTGTACTTTGATCAAAGGAAAGGGTAAATGAGAGAAAATTGGCTTAACTTGAGGTTATATTATCACTGTCACCTCAATAGGATTCCTCTTTCTATTTAGGGTTGAATACCCAGGGGAGACGTCCCCGGTGACCTGGGGATTTGAGAAGGAAAGTTCAAGATATCTATTAAAAGGTCCCCTCTCACAAGTCACCACTGATCATAAAGTCCCGAGGTTTTAGCCAATGAAGTAGTAAAATATCAAAATGTACATGCCTGCAACAAAGCAACAAAAAAATATGCCTTTTGCAAGTACAACTTGTTTTTATTACTTCATAAAATCACGGAATTCATCAATAAAAGAAATGGCTGATATAAATGTGAAGTAAACATAAATTTATAGCAACAACATTTATAATACAATGAATTCATAATAAGTTCCTTAAAATGGCTTCAAAATGACCAAGAATAATCAATCATTAACATCAAAATACTAGCATTTGTATGAAGCAAGTAAGGCAATGCATTAATCAACTTTTTCAATTTCTTTTAGATGCTTTTAATGCTGCAAAATGTGGTCGTAGCTTACTTTAGTAACAACAACAATAAATTTAGTAGGTTAGGCTATTCTAATGTTAGAAGTGGTTAGTAGAAGGCTTAAGGTGTAGGTTTTGATGGTTGTTTTGGTCAATCACTCAATAAGAAGTCTTAGATTAGTGCCTTTAGGGAAAATGGGGTCTATTAGGAGGCATAAAATGTTGAAGGAAAAGAATGATAGTAGGAGATCCAAAGACAAGAGAGATTAATATTTGAAGTGTTGGTAACCCAAGGCTTCAACCACTAAACCCTAGGGGGGGAATAACTACTAAGGTGTAGGTAACCCTAGGACTTAGTAGTTTTCCTCCTTATTTAGTTAAAAGATGAAGAAAATGATGACTTGGATGAAGCAAGAATGTTAGGGTGTTGCAATGGCAAGGCCTCTAGTAAAAGCTTCAAGGAAAATCAGCTTCTTGGCAAAATCTAGTAGGTAAAAGCTTTTAAAGCAAGGAAAATAACATGTGCTTGGATTCCTAGGGTTTTAAACTAGAAATTTCATAATATTAATGTAAATKCAAGATAAACATAACCATAACCATTCAATTAAGAAGAATTGCAGAAATCTTACTTACATTCATCAAGAATCATCAAGCAAAAACCCTAGTTGAACACTTCCACCAAGAAAATTGCCAAAATAGTCCAAGATTAGCCTCCTCCAACAAGTGCGCCTAAAATTTCAGCCAATAAACCCTAAGTAGGGTGAAAATTTTAGACCTCACTAAGTGGGAGTGAAAGATGATGAAAATTACAAGGGTAAAATCCCTTACTTATACAGTTTCAATGACCAGAATTAGGTCGAAAAGGCCGACATGGCCAGTTACATGTAATATCCATTTTTTACATTAAATGACATAATAAAACCCGAAATCAAGGAGAAAATGTGACATCATTCCCTTTTAGGGTGGCCTTAGGCCTTTTTAGGACAATGTTGGCCTCCAAGAGCAAAACGTTAGGCCTCCTTGGGCCTCTGGATCAAACCACACGTGCCACTTGGCACACAACTGCGTCCAAAGTGTCCAAAACATTGGGTGATTTCATGGGTCACACGGGTGACAGCATGGGCCTTCCAAGGCCTACATCATTGTGAGAAGGGAAAGACCCCCCTGGGCCCAGGCCTGCTAGGTTGTCTCTAGTGGAACATCCTCCTCTCTCTCCAGTGCAAACCTCTGATCTATATCTTCCGCTGACTGGGGTCTCAGCATCCATTTGGTGGGATTTTATCCCTATGGAGGTCCGAACTAATCATCTACCCATGCATACCTATCTGTCGAGTGTGGCCCTGCAACAACAACAAGTACGCCCTATATGGGCTCATAAGTCACAAGGATCATAGCAATGCCAATCACATCTAATAATCAAGTTATTTAAACATGTGCATGAAACCCCCTTTCCTAGACAAGTGCTCAAAGATGTTATGCTATTCTACAAGCCAAGTTTGGAGGGGATGCTAGGATGTCCTATTGGGATAGTGTTCATTGGATGTGGGATGTTTCTAGGTGAAGACAAATCCAGGCCATGTAAGTGGGTGAGGTGGTAAGGGATGTCTGAGCAATGGGTGCAGTGATGACAGGGGAATGTATGGCTTACCTATGGGTGCCTCTGAAGAGGGTGAGTTTCACCTTGTCATGAATGCAAATGTTTCCAAGCCCATTCATGCCTTTTATCTTTTTATCTTATTTATTTTTCTTTCAAGAGACTAGTTAGGGGACACTGCCCTAGCGTGGTGAGTAGTGGTGGCAATGTTACCCATAAGCATTTCACGAAAATGAGAAGGTTGGATCATGATGAGACCCCATTTCTCTTGGATATGCCACCAAGAGACACTACCCTGGCATGGTGACCTGCTGAATGGTAGTTTCATATCACTACATGCCCATGGACCTAATAGGTTGGCTCGTGATGAGACCCCCTATCCTCCAACTAGGTCTTGATTCTATTATTTTTTTACGGGTCCCTCTGTTTCTTGCTAAGAATCCTTTTATGGATTTCTCGGGGATCCCTGGGTGAAGTATCAAAATGTTTCATTCTTTTGGATTTTATATTTTTCCAGCTACTTTTACCCTCTGGGCCTTTAGCCCCTTCTTCCCACAAGGTAAGGTATAACCCTTTGCTAGCTTTGAAAATCCAATGCCCGGACCACTGTATGGGATGGATGAGAGGAAAAAAGATGAAAAGTGGTAAGTGTGGTGCGAACAAACGATGACCTTTCATGAACCCCCCCCAGTGGAAAATCAAACCCTATGGGAACCATCTTACTAGGACATCTTGTCATTCCCCCAAGGTGTGGTCAAGTGGAAAGGAATAAGTTCCAAGCATACGTTAGAAGTAAAAATAATTAAATGCACATATTCAAATGTTTTGAGAATAAGAGTGACACATACCATGATACCCAGAATCATTACCTCATAGAGAAAGACCCATTGTTATTGAAGGACCAGGCCGATGGGATGGATGTTGTTATTGCTGACAAGGTATTGATGTTGTTATTGCTCCAGGGCCAGGCTCAAGTCGATATGGCTCTCAATACTCCATGTCTAGGACCTGTGGGCCTAGATATATAACCCCTTAGTTATCCATAGGCTAGGGGATAACAACCCCCATAACAATGTGTAACACTTTGAATCTAGTTGTAATGTTCTACAACAAATTGTAGAGTGTTCTACAACAAGCTATAATGTCCTACGACAGGCCGTAACATTCTTCAATAACACTCCTATAACTAACATTGGTACTTAAAAATCAATTAATATCCTTAGAAAACATGTCATTTCTTTTCCCATATTAGAAAAAATTGATGACCCCAAGTGTTAGCACTAAAAGTTACCCTCAGATTGCGGGAGGATAAGACCAATACCCATCAGAGTTTTTGGTGGATGTTAGTTTTATATGAGTGGAGGTCAATGGAAAAAACTCAATATATGAATGATGTTCAACACAGAACTGGACAAGAAATGCACAGGGAAGTGAGGGCCACAACTAACTTCAGTCAGTGAATTGAGTTTAAGTGTGAGCAGAGGGAAGACTTAGTAAGAAAGGTGGACAAGACTGCTATGGGCATCAGGCCTTCAAGCATCTTGGAGAAGAAAAAATCCAACTCAAGATCACTCTTAAGCTCAAGCTTCAGACACTGAAATACGTCCAAACAACACAGTCACAACAACACAATGATCAAACCTACATCACCATGCAGCTACAACAACTTGACTGGATCCTCCATGCCCAAGCCATTCCATGTAAAAGTGGAAAAGATCACAAGGAAGCTAAATAAAACTGGTCATGATATCGCTGCAATCAAACCTACATTACAACAACATAACAACCCTCGACTGGATCCTCCATGCCCGAGTGTTTTAGCACAGTTTTTACAAAGAGATGAAAAGAGGTTGACTTCTATTAATCTGAAAGTCTCAAATCCGATACATAACCAGAGAACAGTTATGGCATCAAAACATTACAAAATAGGGAGCTCTACTCAACCAGATGACGACCTTAACAAAATATCAAAACTACTTATTTATACTCAGAACAGTCCCTGACTATCAGGAGTGTGATCTAATCACTACATTCAAAGCATTGCATCCGAACAGTCTTCTGTCAAACTATGCATGTATCCCTCTGTCAGACGCGAGCTCATATTGGCATGGTTTTTGCAGGGAAATCTGTCCACATGGGTACCATGGGCTGACGGTTCAGTCCCCACGGCTAGACCTTCCATGCCCTCCAATTACTGAGTGATTCGAGGTTTCAACCACTAGTCCTTTCATTTATTAACTGAACCCTCGAGATCGGGATGAGGCTTAGTGCCTAGGGGGTGGCCACACACTGCTTGGACTGAGTGCCATGTGTCACTATCGAATAGGTGTTTGGTGTCACAAATGACGAGTGTGCCACATGTCCATACTGATGATTGCCACGTATCCTCTTAAAATGACGACTGAGATCTCCTTCGGGTCTCCGGGCTATGGGAAACTGAAAACTCAAACTTATTTTTCCTTGAAGAAAAACATCTAGATTTAAGGATCTGACGACGTGTGGCCTCCAGATATTGACGACTGAGATCCCTTGTGGCTCCAGACTTTGGGGAAATCAAATCTCAAACCTCGCCCTCTTTCATGCACTTTTACCCGGAGCTATAGATCTGATGATGCACGTCCTCTTCAATCAACGACTTTGTTCTTGTTTCAGGACTTTGTCCCCTTCAACCAGATCGATGGCCCTTCTGCTTCCTTCTCGATTAACGATCGAGAGCTACTTTGGGTCTCCAGGATTTCCCCCCCTTTGCTTTTCTCTGGAGCTCTAGATCTTGCGTCGGGTGTCCATTTGAATCAGATGGCTGAGACTTATTACGTGCCTTCGATCTCTGGGTGTTTTGAAAGTGAAACATGAAAAAACCCGTGGAGGAAAAACCCTCGAAGCGAAGGATCTGCTGCCACGTGCTTCGACACTTCAGGACTTTGGCCACTTCGGGACTTTGGGTGCTTCGGGCCTTTGGGACTTTGGGAGGCACTGCCACTAATATCAATGACTCCCTGTTCATTTTGAGATCAATGGTCCATGATTGCTTCGGGAGTTTGGGCTTTGGCTCTTCGGAATTTTTATGCATTTCTCACTTCGAAACTCCCGAAGCTCATTTCCCTTAACGCTTGGATCGGTTGCCACCTTTCCCCCTCAAGATCAACGAATCATGCTTACTTTGGGGTTTTTCCCCAGCGCTATACTTCGTGCAAATTTAAGTTTCCGAATGTCGGTGAGCCATTGATATGAACTGCCTCAAGAATCTTCGCTGCTGAAAGACTAAACTGCATGTTGCTTGAGCTTCAAGCCCGAAATAAACTATTCTGAAACCTACGTTTTGAGCTCAAGGATGATAACCTGCACAAGCAAAGGATTGGGTTGCTTTGCGACCCTTTGAAAGTCTTATGTGATAACACTAAGAATCATCCTCGGTGAGTAAAACCTCCAAATGACACTCATACGACACCTATAACCCAAATATTCCCTTTAGTATATAGGAGCTACGTGGTAGTTTCAAACCATTTACATGGTCCATGAGCCATAATTAATCATGTTTTAGGACAATATGTTGATGTAATACACTAGCATATTAGGTTAATGTTCATCCTCATATGATGTCATATAGGTCCCTAATAACCATCCTTGATGCAATGACAACCATGTGACACCTATAGGGCACTAAGGATTCCCTTTATAGGGCATGTGTGGTGGTTTTGGATAATGTGCATGATCCATGAGACATAAAATCTTCTTTTAGTACCTAAGACCATGGTTACAACAGTTTATTATGTACATGTTCATCCTTGTATGATGTTGAGGACCTTGATAACCATCCCTAATGCAATGGCGACTATTCAACACATACAGGGCAAAGAATTCCTTTATAAGGCACGTGCGGTGGTTTTGGATCTTGTGCATGGTCCATGGGCACTTAAATCCTATTTTAGGCCCTACAACATTGATGTTTCTACTCTGACCATGTCTAGGGCACCAAGAACTATCCTTGGTGTGAAAAACATTGTAGTGGTTTTCATATGATCCTTGTGGTCAATATATTCCATTTATAAAGATTGTGTTGTGATTTTGGACCGTGTGCATATTCCATGAGCCATATAATCCCGTTTTTCCTTGTAAGACAATGCTATTCATCCTTGAACCATGTTAGGGGCCCCAATAACCATCCTTGTCACCCATACAACACTTGTAGGCCAAAGATTCACTTGGCATGACCTATAATGTGTTTTGGATTGTGACATAGCCCAAGATAACTAAAAGCCTATGGAGCATTATGTAGTTGGTTGCAGTATCATTCTACATATATAGTGTTCAAAAGTAGGCCATAGCATTCTACATCAATAGTCCTACAACTAGTATTAGTACTAAAATACCAAACAACGTGTCATTCCTCATCCCATGTTAGCAAAAATTCATGACCCTAAGAATCATTCTTAGTGTGACAAAGCTTGCAATAATTCCCATATGATACTTATATTATACAAGCTTCCTTTATAGGTCCTTTGTGGTAGCTTCAAAGTGTATATATTTTACATGTGGCAATCCAAAACAATAAGAAACACACTTAAAATTTAAGCAATCCCATTTCTACTCGAGTCCCCGATATTTTAAGCTTAAACTTCTCTTTCTTTCAACCCATTGTTTTGTGAATGAATTCAAAATTGACATTGAACTTTTCAAAATAATATATATTAATATAACATTATCTAAGAATAATCTTATGAGGGGAAAACCATAAAAGTAGACACCCTTACACACACATGTATATATATGTGTGTATCTGCACATACATATATGTATGTATATGTAGAAAAACACACAAATATATTCTAAACAATTAAAGGAGACACCTCTATTTCTCCAGGCTCATTATTAGATTTTATATACATCGACATTCTTTACCAATTAGTTGGATATGAATTGAATGAAATTCTCACGAAAAAAAGGCACAAGACATAGTAATATTTATTTATATGCTATTAACACCCTTTACCAAATAATCTACTCTCATAATAGCAAAACACAAGATACAATGAGACCAATTTACACACCCTCCCATACATTAACAACCCTTACTAACTACATATGAACCAAATGACATCCCAACTATGTGAGAATATATATGAGAAAATTCCTTCTCCACTTGTTGTTATAAAGGTCACCTCCTACTTTTCAATATTAATATTACATTCTTAAATATGCAAGCAAGGGGTAAAAACGAATAAAACTCATTTGTTTGTAATATGTATATATGTTGAAAAAGGTAAGGTTGATAAAACATGACCATCTACAAAATGTAAAATATATGTTAAAAGACATATAACATCAAAAAGATCAAACAATAACACAAAGCGTAGTACACAATCAACAAACTTTACCAACCACAGTTAAATTAAATAATGTCATATCATAATAACAAGGCCCAAAGTACAATGACACTGATTGACATACTCTCCTATACACTAACAACCTTTACCAACTACATATGAACCAAATGATATCCCAATTAAGTGATAATAGAGATGAAAAAAATCCTTCTCCACTTGTGGTTACAAAGGTCATCTCCCACTTCTCAATATCAATATTACCTTCTTAAGTATGTATATAATGTATAAATAAATAAGCAAGGGGTAAAAGTAAATACAACACATTCACATATAATGTATATATGTTGAAAGAGGTAAGGTTCATCAAACATTACTATTTATAAAATGTAAAATATATGTTGAAAGACATATGACATCAAAAAGATCAAATAATAACACAAAGCATAGTAAAAAAGATCAAACAATAACACAAAGCATAGTAATAATGATTTATATATTATCAAAAACCTTTACTAACTATAGTTGAATTGAATTAAATAATATCATATTATAATACCAAGACATATAGTACAACGACATGGATTTCCATACCCTTCTATACACTAACAACCATTAACAATTACATATGAACCAAATGATATCCTAACCAAAACAAGATAGAGATGCGAGAACGTTTTATCCACTCATTATTATAAGGATCATCTTTGAATTTAAAAAAAAAAGAAGTAAAAATGATTAAACACATTCATTTGCAATATGTATATATGTTAAAGGAGATATGAGTAGTTAAACATAACCATTTACAACATGTAAAATATACGTTGAAGGACACTAGGTGTCGATTGAGCAAACTAATATATGAAAGACATCCTTCAAGTCTAAAGAAGGTCTCTTTGAGTGGTTGGCCATGCCTTTCAGATTGACTAATTCCCTAACCACATTCACATTGATGATGGATGATATATTGTGGCCATTCACAAACTCCTTTGCAGTCGTGTATCTGGATGACATCCTCATCTTTAGAAAAACCTGGGAGGAACATTTGAAGCACATTCAACAGGTCTTGGGCACCCTACTATAGCACAATTTATATGCCAATTTGGAGAAGTATTCCTTCGGCATGTAGAGAATTCAATATTTGGGATACATTGTAGACAAGTAGGGTGTGCATGTAGATCTAGCCAAGATCCAAGTCATTCACGATTGGCTGGCCCTAAAGACACTGACCGAGCTCTGCAACTTCTTGGACCTCACCAACTTCTACCACAGGTTTGTGTTGGGGTTCTCTCATATCGCTTGAGCCCTAAGCCAGGTGACTAAGGGTGGAGACAAGGCCAAGTTTGTTTGGCCTGCATCACAAGAAAAAGCATTTGAAGATTTGAAATTCCGCCTCTACTCAACACCAATCCTTATTTTACTAGACCTGCAAAAACTATTTGAGATTGAGGTAGATGTTTTATATTATGCTATCAGTGTAGTCCTCACTCATCATGGGCATTCGATGTCCTATCACAATGAAACACTATATGATTTTTTTCACAGATACCCCACCTACGACAAACATATGTACTCCATTTTGTACGCATGCTAACAGTGGAATAATTACATTATGGGAAAGGAAATTATCATCCACACTGATCACAAGCCTCTGCGATTCAGGTAGACACAAGGAAAGTTATAGAATGACCTCCATCCACATTGTTGGGTATGTGTTATATTCCTTGCATGAGTAGTAATGTCTAAGCGTTGTGTCTGGGGGTTTGAGGGGGGCAACACCCCCGATAAAAAAAATTCTACCTCGGAAAATGTGTCACATTTTTAGGTGGTTTTTCGGCACATGGTTTGTTTGCCGATGGTTTTATATTTCCGGTCAAGGAATTAGAGTTGTTGAATAATCCAGTTCATTGGGTTAGGGTTTTTTATGTCGTTGGCTCCTATATGTATATTGTATTGTAAACAATGTATCACTATGAATGAATATAGAATATGCTRGTTTTCCCAGTTTGGGTTTCCAGGGGAAAAATATCTGTGTAATGTTTGTATTTTCCATTGTATATTTTCTATTCTTGAGATGAAAATTTGTTTGCAGTAAATATTGTGCAAGGTTAAAATCTACACACTTACCTACAACAATTCCACTTGAACATCAAAGTACAAGAAGGGAGGCACCAACCATGTTGTAGACTGACTCAATCGACCCCCAGTTGTGGCGCTAACCACTATTCTTAACTCATATGTGTTATCCACAAATTTGGTCATTGTGATGATGTCATGATGATATTATGATGATGGAAAATCAAACTCATTATCAAGAACACTTGCCTGAGAAAAGTTACAGTTGTCTTCTTCCAGAATTCACACTCTGAAACATGTTCGCAGGCTGCTTATATGTTCACCTGCGGGAAT
>JZKD02S1873176.1:246169-285305 GCA_000966675.3 Picea glauca
AAGGTCTTCACATGTGGTAGACTTTCTTCATACATGAGCAAGTGTGTGTGTCAGAGATGGAAGCCATTGAAAGGAGACCTATGACATCAAGGCTCAGGTTGTAACTTTCACTTTCTATTGAATTAATACAGCAATAAGTCCCTTTCCCATAAAGATGATGTCATTTTATTACATAATTCCTTGATCATATGTATAGACTAGTCATTGAATATCTTAACTTGTATTTACTTTGATTGGTTCGTTTTGTTCTGATTTGGACGGGACGAGAGCATTAAATCAAAGCTTGGAACAATAGAGACTTAAGAAAAGCGATCACAAGGTATGTCCATAACCCTTATCTCTTAGCTCATTCAATAGGCTAGATCTAGGGAAAGTGTATTATTCTGTCATGTTTTGTTCTAGATACCAGGTGGATCTAGGGAGATCGGTTAGTGTCCGCACCTACGGATTTATCCTATAACAATACGGTCATGAGACCTCTGGGTGGAAAAAATTATACAAAAATAACTTTGACTTTGTTTCTACCTACAAGAAATTGAGCACAAGCAAATCAATTCTAGAATTTCATCTCCGGGATGGACTGCTATGCCATAAATCCATCTTTTTGTTCCTTCAAGTGAGTGTGCAAATATGATTTGGGAAGCTCATTATAGTAGGGTAGCATGACACTTTGGTGTGGAAAAAATAATGGCAGTATTGCAAAATCATTTTTATTGGATGAAGCTTCGATAAGATGTCAGCAAGTATATCATATATTTAATTTCCTGTGCCATTTCCAAACCCTCCATTAATAAATAGGGGATATACACCCCTCTTTCTACTCCTGATAGGCCTTGGGAGTCCATCTCCATGGATTACATGTTCGGTCTACCTTCAACCAAGCATGATAATGATTGTGTCTTCGTAGTCATTGATTGATTATCTAAGATGGAGGTTTTGACACCATACAAGAGTAGTATCACAATTGAGGCCACTACTATGATCTTATTTGAGTGTGTTTGGGTTCATTTTGAGCTCCTATGAACCATTATTTCGGATCGAGGAAATAGGTTCCTGAGTAATTTCTGGTCCAACCTATGGTCAACGATGGACACCAAGCTAACCAAATCAACTTCCTTCCACCCACAGAATCATGGACAAACAAAGGTAGTCAATAGAATGATTGTTCGTAAATCCAAGGATGTACAATTCCAAACATCTGCACACATGGGATGAGAGCCTTACTTATGTTCAACATAGCTACAACAGATCCCTCCACAAATCTATTGGCCACAGCCCTTTTCAGGTGTGCTTGGGATTCCAGCCATTGGCCTACATTGATGTAGCTCTTCCCATTACAACTGCATAGGAAGATTCCTCCCATGCTCAGAATGAGGTTGATCGAACAACCAATTTTTTTTAATGGATCCAACACATCCAAAAACAAGTTCATGATATTTTGCAGATAGTCAATGCCAAGTACAAACACCACCATGATCAACATCGGGTACCACATAAGTTTCAGGTAGGAGATAAGGTATGGTTGCATTTTCAGAAAGAGCGCCTCACAAGACCCCACCATAAGATCTTCCCACTCAGATACGGGCTTTACACAATCACCAAGGTTGTGGGTGAGAATGATTTTGAACTAAGTATCCCCCTTACCTTGGATTGCACCCCATATTTACTGTGGAACTGCTTCGACCATATTTTCCACCTCTCCTGGACACTTAGGATGTGGTTGAGCACTTGGCCCCTACATAACTCAACTTGACTGCATTCAACAGGTGACAACTGATCATATCATGGATAGCAAGATGAAGGGAACCCTCCAACAGAACATCTAACTATATCAGGTCGTCAAAGCAGGGGAAACTTCTTTACTAGGTAAAGTGGCTCACTAGAAGCTAGATTCAGCAGAAGTTTCCCCATCTGATGGAGGAACTTTCTGCAATGGGAACCATTGCTTCCTAAGGGGGGAGGAATGATCTAGGTGGATACTGGTGGCCACCCACCTGCTCCACTAATTCTGAATGGTTCCACATATTGACAGTTTTTTTTCTACAATTTTTTCAGGTCCCAAACTTCTGAGGTCGTTTTGAGGCCCTAAACGACATGTTTTTTGGCGCGACAAATATTGGGCCATTCATAATGTGTACTTCTCCTCTAGAAATTTTCAACGGGCTACTGAGCGCCCCAAACAGAGATCGTATGCAAAATTTTCACTTATGAGAAGTTGATGTATCAACTAACCACATCGGGGCCCACAAACCTTTTGGTGTTTCATTTTTCGGGGTTAGGGTTTTGGACGTTTAGGGCTTTATCATTGATTTTTTATGTTAAAAAGCATTTTTGGCCTCTTGTAATCAACTTCTTGTGAATGAGCGTAGCCGACACATATTTTTCTTCAAGGATAAACTATCACCATTCTAGCTAGTTTGTGTGCTTTGCATTTTACAGTCTTTTCTATTCTATTCATTAATAGAAATTGAGTTTAATTGTGTTGTTGTGTTTCTTGCAATATCTCTGTGTGTTTCCTTGTTATATCTCTGCCGTCATTTCATTCTAAGCATAATCCAGATCATTTTCTCTCCAAAATCATCGGTAAAAAATGTTCAAAATGAACAAAAACATTCAAATTGAACATAAAATTTCAACACTAAGAGTGTGATTTTTAAGTAACATCAATTTTTAGCATTTGAATTTATTTTCAATGACTATTTGTGATAAAATTAAGTCAATATACAAACAATGATAATGTTTTAATAGTTTCAATATTGTATCTCATAGAGAGAAGGTAATTATTTGTTAATAAGATCATTGATCAATATTATTGGTTAAGGGGTCATGGTTAGGGAGTAGTATGTTGAGTCATTTGTCATAGATGACATTTTTACATATAAAATAAAAGAAAGAGATCTTCGGAAAAAATATTACTTTGATAGAATTTGTTTTTCAAAAAAAAATATTATAATTAATATTTCAAACATAAATTAAAATATACATAAATTATGTCCTCTAACACTCCCATACAATAAAGTCTCTATTTTCGAAAAAGTAGAAAATCATAAACAACACACATACCTACCTAATTCATAATTATAAACTTCTAAAGAGTTGGACTTTTAATGCCAGGCATTCAAAAATTCAAATATTAAAAACATACATCAACAATATTAAATGCCTACATATCATGAATTGTCAATCACAAATTCCAGCATAGAAGAATTTGTTGCTCACTCTTCATGATCTTTAGAAACAAGGTTGTACCTTTATCGGCAAGGTACTCTCCTCATTTGTTTCTTCCTCTTGGAGCATGCCCTCATGCATAGATACGGCCTCCCTTAAGAGATCGTTTGCCTTCACATTTAATTCCCTTTATATATGTAAGAAATGGACTTTCAAGGAAAAAAAAAATTGAACTTAGTAATTTTGTGCACGATGGGGCTCATTATCATATTTTATATACATCATCATTCTTCACCAATTAGTTAGATCTCATAATAAAAAGGCACAAGACATAATAATATTGATTTATATGCTATTAACACCATTTACTAACTATAGTTGAATTAATTAATCTCCTCTCATAATAACAAAACGTAATATACAATGAAACCAATTGACATACCCTCTTATACCTTAACAACCCTTATTAACTACATATGAACCAAATGATATCCCAACTATGTGAAAATAAAGATGATAAAATTCCTTCTCCACTTGTTGTTATAAAGGTCACCTCCTACTTCTCAATATCAATATTACCTTCTTAAATATGCAAGCGAGGGGTAAAAACGAATAAAACACATTTATTTTTAATATGTGGAAAAAGGTAAGGTGGATCAAACATGACCATATACAAAATGTAAAATATATGTTAAAAGGCATATGACATAAAAAGATCAAACAATAGCACAAAGCATAATGATATTGATTTATACACTATCAACAACCTTTACCAATCATAGTTAAATTAAATAATGTCATATCATAATAACAAGGCACAAAGTACAATGACATCGATTGATATACTCTCCTATACACTAATAACCTTTACCCTAACAACCTTTACCAACTACATATGAACCAGATGATATCCCAATTAAGCGATAATATAGATGAGAAAAGTTCCTTCTCCACTTGCAGTTATAAAGGTAATCTCCCACTTCTCAATATCAATATTACCTTCTTAAGTATGAAAACAAGGGGTAAAAATAAATACAACACATTCACATATAATGTGTGAATGTGTTGAAATAGGTAAGGTTGATCAAACATTACTATTTATAAAATGTAAAATATATGTTGAAAGACCTATAACATCAAAAATATTAAACAATAACACAAAGCATAGTGATATTGATTTATACACTATCAACAACCTTTATCAACTACAATTGAATTGAATTAAATAATCTCATATCATAATAACAAGACACATAGTACAATGATATGGATGGCCATATCCTTTTATACACTGACAATCATTACCAACTACATATGAACTAAATGATATCCTAACCGAACCAAATGATATCTTAACCGAACCAAATGATATCCTAACCAAAACAAGATAGAGATGAGAGAACTTTTTCTCCACTCAATGTTATAAAGATCGTCTTCAACTTCTCAAAAAATGTAAAAATGAATGAAACACATTCATTTGCAATATGTATATATGTTAAAGGAAATATGAGTGGTTAAACATAACCATTTACAAAATGTAAAAATATTTGTTGAAGGACATAGGGTAGAAGAGGGTAGGGTATGTATACATCCATAGACTTTAGCAGTCAAATCGCTACATGGAGAGGGTCCCTCATCCCATAAACAAGGAGGTCCCATACACCAATTTGATGTCTGGCTTGATTGTGACCTTAAAATTATATTATTATTATTATATGAATTAAATGTTCTTCTCATAATAGAAAGACACAAAACATAATGATATTGATTTATGCATTATTAACACTCTTTATCAACTACATATAATTAAATAATCTCCTATCATAATAACAAAGCATAAGGTACAATGAGAATGAGTGACATACCCTTCTATACACTAACAACCCTTACCAACTACATATGAATAAAATAACATCCCAACAAAATCAAAATAGAGATGAGAATAATTCCTTCTCTACTCTTTATTATACAAATCATCTCTCACTTCTCAATATCAATATTATCTTCTTAAACATACAAAATAAAAATAATAAATCTCTCACTTCTCAATATCAATATTATCTTCTTAAACAATGAAATAAAAATAATAAATAATATATATATATATATATTAAAAACAATATATATAATAAAACATTATTATTTAGAAAATATTAAATATATGTGCAAGGAGTTATGATGGTCAACAATGTTTATTAAAGGAGTTATGATGGTCAACAATGTTTATTAAAAGACACAATTCAATGATATTTATGCATTGTATTGTGACATTATAATTCTATTATGTGGAATATTTATGACTCTACCACAACATTTATAACTCTCCTAAGTAGGGTATTTATGACTATGTAATGAGATACACTTTACTATAATATTTATTAATTTTATTATGAAAAATATTTATGATTATTATATACATTTTATTATAATATTTATAATTCTATTACATAAGGTATTTATAATTTTGTTATGGGATATTTTTTACAATGATAAAAGGTTACAAGTTCAAATTTAAAAAGAGATAGAGTATGTACATCTTTATAAACTTTAGTAATCAAATCAGAAGAAATCTCTTATCTCATAAATAAAAAAGATTTTCTACACTAATTTGATGTCTAACTTAACCCTAACCTTAAAATTAAATTATTATAATAAAACATACCCTACCATAAATTTATAATTATATTATCATAAGATATTTATGACTCTACCCAAAGAGGCTTAAAAGTCGCCATAAAAAAATCGATCGACTTGATCGGCCGACGTAGGTTTTCAAAAGCATAAAGTAATATGCCCCACCGACAAACCACCGGCCGTACCATCAGATAAAAAAATTGGGCGTGATAGTGCACTCGTACAATTAGTTTTACCGGCTACATCGACTCATTGACTAATTTCCTACCGTTACGACTAACGGCTCCTCGTTTACTAAGCCGCGCTGCCGTCGAGTATTTAACGTGCGCTGTTACCAAGAGGTCTACTCTTGCCACGTCATCATATTAATTTTTGTAATTGGTAACCTTAGTGATAAGAATAGGAGGTTCACGTTTAATTATACCATGTGTCGGCCATGCTATAGATGGCTATTATTTAATTGTAAAACTCCTTTTCTTCCCTCGTATGTATTTTGACTTGTTTGAATAAGAAAATGTACACCATGGAAACGAAGGTGTTTAGAGGCCCACATGGGATTCTTTTTGTATTAGAGGTTTTGTTGGTATATTGTTCACTTTAGTGAAGATTATATTAAAAATATTTAATATAATTAATAATTATATTATTTTTTAATATAATTAATCATATTATTGAATAAATTTTAAATTAAAGGAACTTGTGTTCTTTATGTAAAAGTGATGTAAAATCTTCATCTCACTTTTTTGTTGGGTGTTTTTATGTAGATGAGGTTACTAAGTTGGTTGTGTCGGTTTTCAAGCCGTTGTCTTTTTGGTCAAAGCTAAGCTTGGAAGAGTGTTTTAAATAGTGGATTGGGTGGGTTCGTAATTTCTGTATTTTCAAGAATGAGTTTATCATGCTAAAAGTTATTGCAAATCTAATTGGGAATTTGGCCTACATGGTTGAAACAAAAAACAAGAGCCCTAAACTACTATCCATGCCTGCTCTTGACTTCCAAACGCTGTGGGGGTTTTTCAATGGGGCCAGCTAGGGTCACCTGCCTTTATACGGGGTTGGAGTGGTCCTTCACGTATCTCACAACCACTACATCCACATCTGATATGCCCTTTGATGGGGCTGAATCAATCATACAAAGTTTATTGCATTATGGACTTCGCTCGAAGCAACGACTAAAAAGGTCTATCCAAAATTTAAGTGCTCAGAGATTCCAAGCTCGTCATTGATTGGGAAAATAGCAAGGTAACTGTTTAAGACATTCGATTATCAACTCTGCTTTAGGAACTTTTCCAATCCACGCAATCTTTCGAATGGATCTCCTTTAGCCATATATTCAAAGAGTTGAATGTCAAAGTAGATGCTTTGTCCAAAGAGGCGTTGGCCCTCCCTGTTGGGGCCTTTGATTTTTATGAATTCATGGATGAAGAAGAGATGAAATTTATGGAGTTTCGTCTTTAGCTTGGCGAGTTTGGAGATGGTGCAACTTATATACATTTTCGATTAGTTATAAAACCTTTTTGATAGTTGTTATAGCCTTAATTTCCACCCTACGGGGCTAGAAGGGAATCTAGTAGAAGATGAATGCCAAGACACATCTCTAGCTTAGGATGTAGGAATTTTTTGAGGGTCATCACAAGACATATATGAGACAACAAGTGACGATAGTCGTTGGTCATCTATAGTGCAACAAGCGACAATCCATGTAACCTTCTACATTTGCAGAGTTACAAAGAGGTAATTGAAGGATGAGTTGTATCTTCATGGCATGAGCCTTGGAACTCACATCATTTGAGTATCCATTGGGTTATAGAAGATCTAGAAGCTCTCCCAAGCCTCTTCCAAGGATCTATATAAAGAAGGAAAGTCTTGAGCATGAGGAGGAAGAATCATTTGCATATTTATGTTGTCCAAATATAGAGGAGCTTCTCTTATTCATAACAACCACAATAAGATTGCCTAGTTTGATTAAGATGCCGAGGAGGAGCAAGGAGCAAGGAGCCAAGGAGGATGCATCCTCACTAAGGTATGATACTTGATGTATTCTCTACATTTTGATATAATAGATCTGCATGCTCATGAATGTTTAGATATGGTCTTTTAATGCATAGATCAAGATAAATCTAGTGGATTTGATTTTCCTAACATCAGAACAATAATAGATCAGTAATTGTTTGTCTCCTTCTGTGTAGGAAGCAGATTCCAGGAGCTGGAGTTGGATCTCAGGAGTTGCATCAGTCGGATATGTGAGGACAACCATCGGTCGAAAGGTATGTTTACTGTCCTTCTTGGTTAAAAGGAAAATAATTTTCTTGCATCTAGGGAAATCATTAGATGTCTAGCCCCATTGTCTGTTTAGGGTCAATAGGAAGGTCCTAGGGAGATCTAACTTACCATTCTAATGAGATTTCTCCAATAACAAAACTAGTGAATCCACTGGGGATGAATCTTTGATTCTTCTCTAGTTTAGAATTTCTTTCCAAATCACCCTATGTTTATGTTTGTGATTTAGTTTCCATCTTCCATGTTACTCCTCAAGAGTCTAGATCTCTCAGATATGATAGATCTAAAGAAGATCCATCTTTTCAAAAAAAAAAAAATCTGCAATCATCACTTGTTGCAGTATTATTGTCATGCGATGCGTCACTAGTTGCACAACATGTGTCCCACGATGATCCCTGCAAACTAGGAAAAATGCAGAGCTGTCAGAATTTTGAGATTAGATCTAGACTGTCTGATCCCCGAGGTCTCTGTTGATATGTTTTATAAAGATCTTGCCTCTGTTTGAGTCTAATTGTTACATAATTTGCCTTCAATTTATATTTGGAGTGTGTTTGTGTGACTTGTTTGGATTGCTTGATTAAGTTTGTTTACTTTTTAGTGATCCATTGAAGTTGGGAAGTGAACCCAATAGATCTAAATAGATCTAGTAGTGCCTTGCATTGGTTTCTTTTGTTTACTTGTCTTCTTGTGACTAGCACCCATTACTAGATCCTTTCCTTGTGATTTTTGGGTTGAGATCCCATGTAGACATTGAAGTATGCCAAGGGGCATCAATACCAATATCACACTACCCTTTGATTGCCGATTTGTTGGTTTTCCAATTGTATGTTGTGTTCTTGAGTAGATTAAGAATCTTTTGCATTACACCTGGAAAAAAAAATTGCATGCTTGTGAGCTTTTGAAGCATTAGAACAAAACTGCATTGACAAAGAGTTTGGGTTGAACTCGTATCATAATTTTGAATCTGAATTGTTTGTATGGTTGCTTGGTGTTTGAGGATTGTGTTTTCAAGTTTACAAAGAAAAGGAAAAAACCTCTTTCCCTCCCATAGCTAGAATTCATTGAAGTGAACAAATTGCATTGGCATCTTTCCATTTCTTGGTTGGGTCAAGAGTAATAAACACCATAAAAGTTGCATTCATTTCCCTTTGACCTAAACAACAACCATAAAAAGAATTGTGTAATCTAAAATCTACTAGACATTTTTCCTTTTTAGTGAACCAACCTTAGATAGGCTTAGGGCCTTGGAATAGGATTGGAGAGTAAACTCTCTAAGGCCACGAAAAAAAAACCTAGGAGTCATTAAAGAGTGAAAATCCATTTTTACAACTAGTGTGTTGGGAAGATCCTCTAAAACATGCGTTAAGAATGGGGTTGCATAAGGGCAAGTATGGATATTACCCCTCTCTATTTATTTTGGTGTTTGTGGTATCACTTTGACTATTATGTATACAGTGGTTCCATTTGTGCCACACCTCTGTGCGAGGTAACATCTTCAAAGATTTGGGCATAGTTACCCTTCCCTTACATGTGGTAGGACTTGCGACTGTTCACCCGATCATTGATTGTGAGGTGGTAGCCTTAGTGACCATTTCTAGGTAGCCTACAAAGGTGATTTCAGGTGAGACATACCTATAGTACCTGGGAAGACGTTCATTCACTGTCTCAGTTAATAAAGGGTTCTTGCACCGATCAAGGCTATTTCACATAGATCATTGTAACTGCTCCTCATACCTTTGCTAGCCAATCTTGTGGGGATTTCATCTTCCCTAGAGGGTTGGTTTTCATAAGCCGCCTTTTGATCCATTGGTTTGCTTGTTGTTTTGCTATATTTGATAGGGGTGTGCTCTTTGATTCAGAGTCTAGAATGACCTAAGGTTGAATTATGTTTGATTTGCACATATTATTTTCACTGTGGATGAATTACCACATTGGTCCCATCGGTTACGAGGATTAGATCCAATCACGAAGGAACAACCACCTATCAAGTGGTGCAAAATAGGTGACCAAGAATCCGAAGAGTCTCATCTTTGGTTTGAGGAGACTGGTTTGGTTGAAGTGGAAGTGGTTAACGAAAGTCCTCCACCAAAATTTAACTCTCCTTTGATTGATCTTGAAGCACCCATACTTGTCCAGGTAAGGGAAATTTTTAGTGCACCTTTCTCTTTGTTTATAAATCCTCCCAACGTGTCAGGACCAAGTGTTTTGTCCAGTGTAACCAAGCCTTTAAGCCCATCTGAAAGTGGGAGTGGGGACATCCCCATGATTTCCACACTACCTTCTCTTAGCACCATTAGACCAACAACTTCCATCCATTTTTCTATAGGTCCCTCGATCTGGGGGACCCCAACAGTGTCTTATTTTCCATCCATTGGTATACATAGTGTTCCTACACCCATATATTCTATTTTGATGCCCACTTCTGGATATTTTTCCGGTAAGGGGCCAAGCCTTGGTTTCAGCGTGGCAGGTGGAATTCCTTCCACCTCCACCATTTCTATGATCAACCTGACATCGTTAGGTGTGGGTGTACCCTTTAGATGGAACATTTGTAGTGATTTTGGGGATGTATCTAGTCAAGCCCGGGGAAGTAGTATGTCATGAGCTTTTAACTTCCCATGGGTTAGCACACCTTTCCCTGGGAGCACACCCCTCTGGGGTAACTTCTCATAATGGAGAGGCTTTCCCTTTATCAATACCTCAGGTCTTGAAGGTTTTTTCCTTCAGACTAATTTTAGGAATGTTTTCCCTATAGGGTCTACACCTGTCCCTGGGGGAAATCCCCTTGGGGGCATGTTTGGTCTTGGGATAAACCATGCTCTTGGAAGTGCTACCATCCCTAGGGACAGTCACTCTTTAGGAACACCTTAGCCCTCCAACAATACAAATGTAGGGGGACCACAAAGTTCATCTGGGACAACATAGACTTCATCTCCCTCCCAGTATTCATTTTCTCACATGTTGGTGCCCTTCCTCACAACGATAGACTTACCTTATTTTTCACACTTGAAAACTGACCCTATTTCCCACAACCCTTCATGGTCAGTCATGCATGCCAAGCTACCATTAGACATGCCAAAATATGATGGAAATCCAGGAGAAAATGCCTCCACACACATCATGTTGTATCACTTATGGTGCTCATCCAATTCCTTGATGGATGATAGTGTGAGGTTACGCCTTTTCCAAAAATCCCCGACCAGAAGTGTCGCCAAGTGGTATATCAAGTTACAATGCGCTTCCTTTAAAATCTTGAATGACTTAGTAATGGTGTTTCTAACACATTACCAAATACCCATCCGATATGAGATAGGAACATAACTCTTGACATCACCGCAAAAAGATACAACCACCCACATTTGTGATCATATACATGAGTGGAAACGAAGGCATAGGATGATTAAGACCCAGATCTCAGATAAGATCTCAATGGAGTGGTTCACCAAATCCCTCCTTCCAACCATTGCCAAGGATGTAGCTATGGTTGGGGCGTCTACTGAGGAGAAAGCCATTATGCGTTCCCATCATTTATAATTGATCTACTATTAGTCGGGTACTCTTTATGACATTATCCCACATGCTCCTAGGCCATCAACAGATCTGAAGTAGCCAAACCCAGGACCCCATTACGACGATGTCATTGGTTTTGTATCCCATGCCTCTGTGAACTAGTTAGCTAACGAGATGGGTCACATGTTTATTTCATCACACCCGTAAGATTTTGGTTCTCATGCTTAAATTTCCCCGATCCCTACTCAGACCTCCGAGTTGAATTTTTTGCAGTCCATGCAACTGAAGAATCCTCAACAACTTGGAGGAAAAAAGAAGAGGAATAAGAATAAAAATTCCAATAATGAGAAAGGGACTACTCCCACCCAAATCACTCAGGAGGGGGGAATGAAATAAAAAAGATTTGGTTCCCCTACATGATTTGTGGGGAGGAACACCCTACTCATTAGTGTCCTTGGAAGGATGAGATCCATTGCTATTTGGCACAACAAAAGGCCCCCCAACAACTTGTTGTTTTAACTCATCATTTCCCCCCTCAACCTTAACATATGGTTGCAAAACATTCTTCCCCTCCATAAGGGGGCATGGAAGGTACCCCTCACCACGAGGGGTCTTCCTCGAATGCTTTTGTCTTCATGTGTAACCACACAGTCAATTTGAAGACTCTAGCCAAGAACTACGACACGTCTGGGCCTATTCCTATTGTGCATGAGCCACCATCTTCTTCCTATCTTGGTGGCCATATTTAGATTGAGAAGCCATATTTTGACCCACCGCTTCACTCCTCGAAGGGATTTCTTCGAAGAATGACAATAATACTAACACATAGGCCTCCCACAACTATGTGGAAGACTTGGCCCAAGCACCCTATGCCATGTCTGCATTTGTAGTTTTATAAAGCTTCCCAATGCAGCAAAAAGCCTTATTGTCCGCCATAGTCGAGGTTGATCCCTCGAATTCAAGTTTGATAACCTCCTATTTTGATCAGGTTACTCATAGGCTCTCCCATCATGCTGCCTTCTAGACTAAAGTGCGATTGATGGGGAAAAACATCTTCCACACTATGGTTGATGAAGTAGCCTCAACTTGCATCATGTCTATCTCTTTTTGGAAGGCCCTCGACTCTCCTAAGATTGATTCTTCTACCACAATGTTTGGGGTATCTTTCTGTATCGATCCTGATCATGTTTGGATGTTCTTTCAATGGCAACCAGAGGTGAGCCCATTCAGTACTAAAGTATCCATTTAATTTCTCACACCAGTCTCGGCTAAGTAGCATTCCATAAGCCTTTGGGATGTCTACCACGATTATGTCAATTACTTGAACAAATTTGGGGTGTGTATCAATTTTGATCATGGCATATTTTAGTTCCCCAATGAACTTTACCTTATTCATATCTAGTTGTATAATGTTTTTATCACTTTTGATCGGGGTTGCGTTCAATTTCTTGCAAATTAACAATCGCATGACATTTGAAGATGTCCCTGAATCGACTAGGACATTATGTAGATTTCTGTTAAAAACCTCAAATGTTAAGAAGAAAGGAGGAACAAAAGGCCTTCCTCTTTTTTCCAAAGAACAAGCATTCACACCTGTATTATTTGTTAAATTTGTGGGAGATGGGACGTCACCTTGATCAACGCTTTTTATAGGGGTGTCTATTAATTTTAAGGCCTGTAACAAAAAATCCTTTTGTTGAGGGATCCTACACATGTCCATGACAGACACATTAACTTTCATCTTCTTCAAGTCTTCTACCACATTGTAGTATAGCTTAGGCACTTCCCATCTGTGTATGTTTGTGGGGTTTATTTGGGAATAAAACAATAGTTTGGGGTGATCTGTCGCTTGATTCCCTCGAGATGATCGAGTAGTGGTGGGGTTACTTTGGATCAGTTGACTTTTACTCTGTGTTTGTACAACTAGAATTTTAGCGGGGGGTCCTTGCACCTCAACAACGTCATTGAAAGGTATCGGGTGGTTGGAATCCCATAACAACATGGATATCTCTTCAGGTGGCTCTTGAATTTCTTGATTGGTGATATTTATTGTCGATCCACTGAGTTGTTTGGTTAGAGATTATTCTTCTAAGAATCGATTAGCCATTAGATTCATAACATGCAACCATTGAGGGAAATCCCTTTCTGAATGTTTTTCTTGGTGATACATACAGAAGGAGTCAGATGCTACATTCCCTAAGTTGATGTTTAGGTTGGATGGGGGAGGTTCTATGGATTTGAAAGGTGGGTTTCTTTTAAAAAAGGGTTTATAAGGTATTTGATTTTGGTTACCTTCCCCAACACTCCTTCTCATATCTATGATCTTGTTGGAAAGTTTTTTTATCATCCTATGCAGGTTTTCTATGTCCCCTCCCTCTGTTTCGGGACCTTGTTCTATTTTTTTTCCCAGGGGTCTAGTCAACAAAAGTCCTCTCTTGGGTGGAGGTTGGGTTTCTTTATTTATTAGTGAGATCTGGCCTTCTTTGCATCCTTTCATTTGGAGCTCAATCTTTTTAGCTTCCTCAAAATTTTCTGCTAGAGTATTTGTTGTGAGTGGGAAATCCCTCTACGAACTAGCACTTAGGGTTTTATTATGCATGTAGAAAAGACCTAAATATTCCTACTTTCTACCTTCATCCTGGACCTAATCCCCATTATTCTTAAGCAAATACGTAGTTAAGAATATCAAGTGAGCATACCTTATTTCGGGTGTTTGATATCGATCCTTCTTCACACTTGATTTCTCTTTGAATGGAGCTCTCCTCCCAAGGCTGACCTGCATTCACACAAAATAAACAAAGAACTCCACATGCATTTGATATATAGATTACGGGGTTAGAGATTCAATCAACATGTATGCAATAAACCATGAAAACCTCATATGGTGGGATGGGAAAAGTACTTCTTTATTATTAACTTCAACAAATCAACTTACAATGATGAAGCCGACCATTGCTCCACGAACCTGGTCCTGGGCTCCTCTTCAACTGTCCTCCAACTTATTTGCTCTGTATTTCTCCTTGCACAAGGATGGCTAAAGGTTGGGACAAAGGGAATGTGCAATCGGGTATAGTTTCTTTACTATGATTCTCCTCTTCCAAATGGGACCCCTAACCCTTCTTTTATAGGCTAGAAGAAGCTAGGTATTTAGTCGAACCCTCGGCCATGCATGGGCAAAAGGTTTAGTTAACTCACCCAAAGTTGTGTGTTCCGTTAGCAACTTTTCTTTTCTTGGGCTTTTGTAGGTACACGCGGGATGTCTTGGGCCAGATAGCGTGTACACACATGTAGTAATGTAGCAGGGTGCGTGGGCCTTTATAAAAGAGGTTTTCAAGAAGAGTTGTTTAGCAGTGTTTTGGCAAAGAAGGATTCTGAGATGGCTTGATTCCAGGTAAGCATGTCTGGTGCAAATTAGGGTTATAACAGATGCCCCCTAATGTGTGAAGTCAAAAGAACATCTGATGGCTGAAATACATTAACAATCTTCATCGATGTGCCAAACAAGTGAGCCCAGGGACCATAAATCGGAAGGTGCCATCTGCAAAATAATAATTGTCTCACCGAGGCGGGCATACCCATGCTCGGGATAAAATGAAATCATGGCTACCAATCAAATAAACTGTAGATCCATGTCACATAACTATATAAAGTGTAGCTGCGAGCAATACACAATGGAGCTACATCTCGAAATAAAAAAGATATACGTGTAGAGTATCCATCTTCTTAGAAGTTGATAAGGCTTGATGGCTAGAGATGAGGTCTTCAGAGCTCTAGCAACAACTTCAAAATCTTCAAAACTCAGGTAGGAGTGTAATATGAGTGTACGACTTCACTACCCAGAGGTCTTTGATGGCTTGTCGGTCATGGACTAGAGAATCTTGATGATAAGACTGAAGGCTTCATTGATTTCGAACAAAGACTTGATTGGACGTTTAGGATGGTTGGGTATGAGGGCAAGAGACAAACTGCAGAGGGGCCAACTCAGGCTTGGTAAAAAATTCCCTTGGACAATAGCATGACAAATGATGAGACTCAAGCAACATGGAATTAACATAAGTTTACGAGGCATGAGGCAACACAAACTCTCCATATGTTTGGAAGAATAACCAAATGGAAGGAGGACACAACTCTATGTAGTGAGATCAGCTTCCTAAGGTCGTATTAAATCCTAGAGTTTGACAAACAAATGGACATATGTGCTTTATCCAAGGGCGACTCATTATGCTGCCAATAAAGAAAAAAACTTTTCCCTTCCTCTTTTTGGGGTATATTTGATTCTTTTTTGTCTTTTTCAATAATTTTGGAAAAAGAATAAAAGAATGTTACGTCACAAAGGAGGAACGAGTGTTGCAAACATACAAGTTCAGGGCACAGGGATAAGACTGATGTTCAAAGTAAGGACACTTGGGAAAAATCCTCCAGGGGACAAAGGTGTCAAGACATAGAGGAAAAGTGCTACAGGGCTTACATATAAGGCATGCTTTAGATGGTTTAGTTGAGAGCAATATGGAGTCGACATTAGGCCAAAGACGTGGGTATACAAATGCAATTAATAAAACACACAATGGTAATGTCCTTCGATGTGAGTTTAACGAGCCCAGAGAAGGTAAGCTCAATGGTTTTTCATATTTAGAGAGTCTGAAAAAATGTAAAAGGAGACTCCACTGGGGTACCTTTTTCGAAGATAGTCTAGTCAGTTCGAAAAAGGGGTAAACTAGCACCGAAAAGACGTCTATTCAAAACCATGTTAACGAGTGCGATACAGATAAGATCACTGGACCATTTATTCATTTTTAAGGAGTCTGAAAAAAGCTTAACTATGGACTCCGTTAGGAATGTTCTTCTGGACCATTTTAATGAATGTGAAAGAATAAGGTCACTCAATGATCTTTTCAATTTTAGGGAGTCTAAAAAGAGCTTAACTATGGACTCTATGGGGGTTCTTTTTTCGTACATTTAGTCCCTCAGGCCCGAAAAAGGGTTAAAATGATACCTGAGAGTACTCTTCTAGAGAACTGAAGTTCCTTAGAGTATACCTTTGTTCGTACAATTGGCCTTCCGGACTGAAAAAGGGGTAAACTTCCACCGAACAGACGTGACTTTCAAATTTCAGTTTAACAAGTGTGAAAGGCCACAAGATCGCTCGACAATCTTTTCATGTTTAGAGGGTCTAAAAAGGGCTTAAAAGAAGACCCATTATGTATTTTGGGAGTCCCCAGGGTGAGGTCAAGAGTGAAAAGGAATCATGCAAATAAGGCTCAAACTCGTAATTAGAAAAAACAACAAGGACTCCTGAGCCTAAAGTGATTAGAGACAACATGGACACCATAATGCAACCAGGATCTATCTAGGGCATCCATGTTCTGGTAAGCTCTACCACCAACTCGCGACACTTCTAAAGCAACAATGATGGTTCCGTGTCGCAACCTGATGGGATCAATCCTATGGCAAAGGGATAAAGACAACGAGATACAAAAGTCAGGGTGGAAACCTAACCTACATGCTCAAGTTGATCATCTGAGATTTTTCCATGGATTGTCAAAAGTTCCCCAAAACTCCAAAAAAAATGTCCTGATATCTGAACATACCCTTCCAATGCAATTCCTGAATCACTCTAAATGGTTTTTGGTTTAAAGAAAATGAGAAGGGGGGCCAAAAAATTGACAAAAAGAGGCCAAAAAGTCTATAAATAGAAGTTGGCAGCTCATTATCACCATTGCTGATTTGGAAATTGACTCTGGAGCAAAAAAACCCCTTTGATAAAAGTGGTGATTCTGGGAGCTACAGTGGACAAAATGACCATATGTCTGGACCAAGTAAGTATAAAATCTCTCCTCTTGCAATTTAAATCTTTATTTATGCTTTGGGTTTCAAGTTTTTGGGGGTCATCGACCTTCAAAAGGTTGGCCCTAGGTCCACGCAGGCTGTCTTATGACAGGCTGCATGTACATTCGAGCAGAGTAAAAACTGCATGCTTGTGCACACGACTGTCATTATTACAGCCCATGTGGACCCCGTTATTGAATGAAAAATTTTAGAAAAACAAGGGTTAACCCTCCTGAACTTGGTGTTTTGCAGGATGTATGTTCACTGGAGGGAAAGAGAGCATGAGGAGGTTAGTGAGTTGGTCGGGGAAGGCCCCAATGCTGTGGCTGCCTTAATGCAATGTGGGCTGCTTAAGTTCTTCTTATTTCCTTTTATGCGGGCACAACCTAGGCTACTGAATTCCTTGGTTGATTATTGGAATCTTGATGCATAAGCCTTTATGTTAGAGGGCCAATCACTAGTGCCTACGACAGAGGAAATATTTTTTTTTACTAGCCTCTCCAGGAGAGGGGAACCAATCAACTTTTAGACATTTCCTTTGGGGTCTCATAACATATCAGAATTGATATTACTTTATTGTGAGGCTGGTACAGACTGATCGAGCTCACAGGTGCCCATAATCAAGATCACTGACTTATCGCTGCAGGAGATTGTGTTTCTTATTGGGTGGATGACTGGTTCTGTAGCTCTACATCAGGCGTCCCGTGCACAAATGAACTGTGTAGTCAAGTGCTTAAATGCACAAATATTTGACTGGAGCACTACACTGCTAGATTGTATGAAGAGGCAGTTGACAGATTGTTGGTCGCAGATGCAGAGGAACTTCGGGTTCAGGATGATTCTATTCTCTTTCTTCTTTGAAAGAGTTCCGAGATTCATTCCTTGAGTGGTGGTACGAGGACATTATGCCTCTCTTCCTGCGGTTTGTAGATGGGCAGTGTTACTGCCATGACGGGGTGGTGGAAGGACCAATGAGTCCTTTGATGATGATTTCTTCACTTGGTTGTCACGAAAGATCCCAATCATTGAGGATTACCTTATGCTGGGATTGATTTCTTGAGAGATCCTGAGATACCAGTACCTCCTGGTGAGGAGTGAGGAGAGATGGGTAAGTTTACATCATTGTTTAGTTGTTTTTTTTTTTTTTTTTGGTTTTGCGAAACATATGTAATTTTTATGTTGTTTTTTTTATGTATCATTTTTTTTTATACCAAAGTATTTGATGGATATGTGTCTGTTGTGTGCAAATGTGGGACTAGTGTGACCTGCGGACTGTACAAGGAACAAGAATCGTCCTCGGCCAGGGGCCGCACCTGCCTCCGCAGGGGGACCAGTAGCAGCAGGAGAGCTTCCAGCCGGGGAGGCTGAGAGGGTGTTGAGATGAGTCAAGCAAAACTTTACCTTGCTCACCCGCACGGTCCCTATGGTAGAGATTGAGGATCTACCACCATCTATGCAACCTCATGTAGTGGGGGCACCATGGACGTGGGTCTGATTGTTTCTGCGTTTGGAAAACGCTGTTGATCAGTACAACAGGGCCCACAGGCCCTAACCTTAGTTAGACTTTTCACGTGCCGAGAGAACTACTTGTATATATTTTTTGAGGGCATAAGCCCCATGAATCCTTATTGTTCATACTTTTGAGGTTCTTAAGTCCACCTATGTACTCCGATGATTATGCTATTATATATGGATTTTTATGTCTTTTTGTGTCTTATGGATCATTTTTTCCTTTAAAAATGTATTTACATGTTTATGTGTATATCCTTTCATATATGTGTGTGAGATGCCAATCTAAAATTTGATTAGCTAGAGTATCTATAATTTGGTTTAATCTCCTAAGAACATGAAAATATGTAATATAATCAAAGCTTCATTCTAAGAGACATACCCTAAGGAATCGCCGGTGTAAAGTCGGATCATGAACCCAGTAGACTCTATTTAACTGCGACACAACCAACTGAGCATCTAAATAGACCCAAAGATGAGAGATACCAAATGATAGGGTGTCATGAAGCAACTCAATAACTACACTGTACTCGGTGACATTGTTTGTGGTGTCACCTAAGCATATACCTTTGGAAGATAATAACTGGCCTCGAGGTGTAAAAATTACCCAAGCTGCAGAGGCAAGCTTCTGAGTGTGCCAGCTAGCACCATCTGCGTACCCAATGAACACCTCGGATTCACTTAACATCTGCCACAATGATGAAATATAGCATAAAAAATGACACATCCATAATACTAAAATAAACTATAAAGTAATAGTACAAAGACTATACATATGTTACAAAAGGTTACCCATGGTGACCTACCTATGATTAATACTTCTTGAGGTACAAGCCATTTCTAGGCTCTGCCAAAGAATTCCCTTCAAAGTCAACCACACGATAAGCACCCTTTTTTGGAACCTCTTTTATGATGAAAGGTCCGAACCACATGGGTTTGAATTTTCCTGCCCCCAGGGGGTCCTTATCTTGGTCATAGACCAGGACAAGGTCACCTTTAGAGAAAATCTGAGGATGCACAGACCGATCATACTGACACTTGAATTTATGTTTGTGAGACTCGTTGGCCAGGGCCGCATCATGACGCTGCTCATTGAGATGCTCAAGGTATAATAACTGTTCTTCAAGTGGAGAAGTATCTGGAAATAATTGTACTGTCAACTTTAGGGACAGGATCTGACATTCGATAGGCAAGATTGATTCCAGCCCGTAAACGAGTTGAAAAGGTGAGAAACTGGTTTCAGTATTAACAAAAGTTTGGTAATCCCATAATGCCGAGTATAACATCAAATTCCAATTTGACTTGGCTAAGTTGATCGTTCGCTGTAGGATGGTCTTAAGAGATTTATTTACAGCTTCCACCTGACCATTTTCTTGGGGGTAGTAGGGTGATGAATGTTCTTGCCGCAACCCAAGATTTGATGTTAACTCGATCATCATTTGGTTCTGAAAGTGACTGCCATGGTCAGTGACAATCTCCCTCGGGACGCCGAACCTTGCTATTATCTAGTTGAATAAAAAGAGAGCCGCAGTCTCTCCATCATCTTTGAACGTTGGCATAACTTCGAACCACTTCGTGAAGTAGTTTACGACTACGATGATATAATGGTGCCCCCTTGCTGAAGGAGGGTTGCATGTCGTGTAATCAATCCCCCACTTAGTGAAGGGACCAACTGTGATGACAGGAAACATGGGAGTGGGATGTGCCCTCATCTTCAGAGAGAATATATGACACAGGTGGCACTTCTTGACCGATTCGATACAATATTTGATTAGTGTCAGCCATAAGTAACCTGCTCGTAAAATCTTTTGGGCTGTTGCCATCCCAGACAAATGACCACCACATGCTCCAATATGGCAATCGTTAAGAACGATAACTGCTTCTTCATGAGTGAGACATCGACGTAGGATACAGTCTACACCTCTTCGATACAATGTACATCGAGTATGAGATAATTCTTAGCCTGATGGCATATACGTCGATGCTCGTCACGAGAACCAGAGGTGAGGCACTTCAAATTCTGGAGATAGATAAGTATATCTCCGTACCAGGGATCCGAAGATGTGATAAAAAACATATCTCCTTTGATAGGCGACTCTTCAGGCACAACATCACCTGACTCAGCCGAAAGTTCCAAAATAAGTTCTGCGAAGACCAGAGACTTTTTGGATTTCATTGAAACGAAATCTAAGTCAAACTCTTGGAGAATGACTATCCATCTACTGATATTTCCACCTATTACCCATCGTTTCAACATGTACTAGAATGTATTCACAACAACAATGATGGTGGTCTTGCGAAACATAACATAATGATGGAACCATTGAACAACATGGACTGCTGCCAACGCAAGTTTTTTGATATGAGAATAATTGAGTTCTGGTCCTAGGAGGCCTTGGCTTAGGTAATAAATCACACATTCTGAGAACAAGTCATCTTCCTGAACTAAGACCATGCCGATCGTTGACTCTGCTGCAGCCAGGTATAATAAGAAATATTTTTTATAGTTAGGTGGCCGAAGCAGAGGGGAAGTCATGAGGGCATGTTTCAACGAGTCGAAAGAGCATTGAGCGGCATTGTCTCAATGAAAAGGAATGTCTTTCTTCAGTAAGAGCATAAAGCCCTTTTTGATCTCGACATAATTGGCGATGAAACATCTTAAAAAATTCACCTTGCCCTCTAGACTCTGAAGTTGAAGGATTGTGCATGGGGGAGGCAACTGAATAATTTCTTCAACCTTGAGAGGATCAACCATGATCCTTGTTGTTGACACTATGAAACCTAACAAACGTCCTGATGTTACACAAAAGTTGCACTTGTTTGGATTCAAGCAAATCTGGAAGTAGCAACAACACTCAAAGATAAGTCGGAGGTGTGTGGGATGATCCGTTCTCTTGTGAGATTGAGATGATAAATCATCTAAATAGGCCTCAACTATATGCTTAAGGTCATGGAAAGAAAAAGACATGGCCCGCTGAAAGGTCGCTCCAGCATTTTTGAGACCAAAGGGCATCTTACGATACACGAATGTACCCCATGGACAGATGAATGTCATTTTGTGCTGGTCTTCAAGTTTGATTTGTTTTTGATTATATCCTGAAAAATCGTCCATGAAAGATAAGGCCTTTCAACCCGCACATTCATCAATTATCTGGTCGATGAATGGTGTGGGAAAATTATCTTTTGGACAGGCCTTGTTCAAATCACAGAAGTCTGTACATACATGAATCGTGCCTTGTTTTTTATTGACCGGCACAGGATTTGACACCCTTTAGGTCAAATGGATAAGATATATAAAATCGGATTTTAGCAGTTTCTCAACTTCAACCTTAATGGTTGTTGATTTCCTGGGATTAATTGGACGAAGATTCTGCCGAACAGGCTTGGCATCTAGATAAGTTGTGATTTCATGTTCAACTATTTTTGGATCGATGCCTGGAATTTCCTCGTAAGACCAGGCAAAAACGTCGCATAATTCTTTAAATAGATCTGTGTAGATTTGAATTTCTATGGGGGAGCTGTCAGCTCCGATGAAAACATTCTCCATAGCACCAGGGGTTTTGGAGATATTGATCAGTATGGTTTCAACAGTGGTTTCCATATTACCCTTAGCATAGACCTCGTGTGTGGCTAAGGGATTAATAGGACAAGATCTATCTCCAGTCATAGTCAAGGTGAATTCTCCAGCTTCAATTCTTATTAACTCTGGGAGGAAGTATGATCTATGATGAAGATCATCCCAGGGTTTGTCCGAACTAGTCATTGCTTCAATTACTGCTTCGTCAGAGGGCAAGACTAAGTCTAACGAATCATTGTCAGTGAGAGAACCTTGAGCCCAAATAGGCTCTAGAAGTGGATCGAAATCTTGTGCAGGAGTTGGATCTGTGTTGGCTGAAGCTTGCTGGACTAAAGAGTATGCTATTTCAACTGCAGACAAGGGAATGGACATGCCTGGGTGCCCTTTCCCATCCATTGTGGCCGATGGGGAAGGAAGTATCCACGGATCATTGAAGTAAGTCGTGCAAAGCGACGAAACTTGAAAAATCTCAACCTTATGGTGGTCAGATATGAACTTGACATTGCCTCGAGGGGGCGGGTAATCGAAGGTACCCATCAAATATGGGCACAAACCAACCCCTACATTGACTATGCCTGGTTGAAGATTATCAATCATCGGGACTGCAGACACCCCCAATGAAGGGTCAAGTCTGGAGAAAGACAATTGATCAATGGCCACAATTCAGTCCTCGTGTGGAAACAACAAGACCTGGAAAACTGTAGCAACCACTTCTTGCATGGCATAATTCCAACTCCTTCCTAACAAGAGATTGTAGTCGAGGGACACGTTGACTACCTCTACCTCAATGCACATGGTCTTCCCTCCTAACTCCATGGAGAAAGAGGGAATGATACCATGTGGTCAGAAAACGACCGTCGAAAGTAGTGAGAAGGGTAGGTGACAGAGACAAAATGGGCTAGCCAATGGCCTTCCAACATGCCAACGACATAACGCATGTCGAGGCGCCCTCATCAACCACCGTACGGAAAATATTTCGAGTAAAATTTTTCGTGGGGTGAGCCACTACTATGTGAAATGCTACGTGGTAAGACGGGCGAGGTTTTAAGTCAATTGTATCCATCATGATGGTACCCAGATTACAAGTCTTGGTAGATCCTAAAGCGGTTAACAAAGCTTTCCTCTAGGAAGGGCATCTTTGGAGGACCTCCAAAGCGGACATCGCACAAGGGGTTTGAGACAAATCCTCCACCACAGAATAGTTCTGGGCGACCCTTGCGTTTGGGTTGTGAGAAGCTTTTTTGAACGCGCCTTTTGGGATGTGTGTCATTGTTTTGCCCAAAGTCTTCTCAATCTGTAGAGGAAGAGATGGGAGTTTGACTTCTTTGCCCTTCTCAGAAGTGCTTGGTTTACTGTAGTCATGCACTCTAGTCGATATAAAAGCATCACCCTTCATCATATACACATTCACGGATGTAGGATTGTTCAAAGATGGAGAGGGTTCTTGACTGCCCCCTTCCGTGCTTGTAGAGGCTTGGGTTAGGTTTTGCCCATGCTGAAATGGATTGGTTAACACATCAGGCTGTTGCTATGTCAAAAACTTTTGGGACTCTGCAAGCCGAGGACATTGGTGGTTCAGGTGGTCTTCCACGCACAGGTTGCATGGATACCTCACCTTCCGTTTCTCAGTGTTGCCCCTGTCAGCATTATTAGTGGGTTTCTTATCCCCATTACCCTTCTTTCATTGCTTTTTATTTCCTCAGGCTGCTGGGTGGCCTTTGGATTTTTTGATTGCATTGTGTGTACATCCGACGTTTTAGTAGGGGGAGCAGATAAAACAATAGTTTGGCTAGCTGCTGTGTGTTGTATAGACAATTGCTGCAATTGCTTCGTCAATTGTTCAGTGGGCTTTGTTTGTGCTGAACCAACAATACCATCGGCATGTGGTCTAGCTCTCTATCTGGTTTTATCAAGTATTGAGCGTGGCACATATGGAAATATCTCGTATAATAAACTAGACTGAGAATAGATTAGCTCAAGCTGTTGAACTCTCATGATGGTGTCTTCTTCGGAAAATACTCCCAACGTCGCGACATATTTGGATAACTATGGGACCAAAGACTTAAGGAACCACTTGAGAAGGAATGCTGGTGGGACTGGCACCTTAATTAAACTCTTTCGACGTCTTCATTCTCGGATGTGATTAGAGATATGGTCCACTTTTGTCTGTGCAAAATTGGCCAGCAATTCTATGCCAGCGTCGTATCTCACAGGTAATTGGAAATTGTTTAGGAAAGCCATTACCAATTTGCCGAAGGAAGAGTATCTTGAGTGTTTGAGCTCAATGTACCATTTCGCGACACTCCCAATGAGATTACATTGAAACAATCACAACTGTATGGAGTTGTCTTTCAACGAGTTAGATGAGCACCAAAGATGGAAGGTAGTCACATGATCTTCTGGATCTTCGTTAGGCTTGGCTTTGAACTTTGGTATGTCTGAAGGCAACTTTGTCAGCATAGGGGGCCAACATGGATCATGACAGATAAGGTCATTCAAAAACCTTGTCAAGTCTGACAAATGAAAGCTTGCCAGGAAAGGTAGTTTGGGTTGTAGGTGATAACCTGGGAAAAAGGGACCTGGAGTTTGACTGGCACCAGGTTGCCAGGAAAATTTTGGCTGCTGGCCTGGGTTCTGGTAAAAATCATGGCCATGACCAGTGTATGGATTTTGCATGTGAGGAGACATCATTGGTTGATTCCCAAAATAGGACATAGATGGTTGGGTGTGCATTACATTCAAAGGACATTGGGAAGGGTTGCCCCATTCCGATCCCATGGGGATAGGCGTAGTGCCTTGTTCGAGGTTCCATTGTTTGTGAAAAGAATTTCCCTAGATCAGAATTCCTGACGAGGGAACGGATCCTTGCCAAGAATTCCAAGGCCCTAATGCGGAAGAAGTTCCTGGGTTTTCCCGCTGTGCAGGAATAGTAACCTGCATAGGAATAGGTTGTCCGAAACTGGGATTCCCCCAGTCGCGAAAGTAGTTGACGAGAAGGTGTTGGTACCAAACACACTGAACAAATAAAACAGTGTCGAACCTACCGACATATTATGCAAAGGTGGTCCTTGAATCCCTGCTCCAAATAAACTATGGTGTGCAGGTGGCTCGACGGATTGCTGATGCGTGCCACCGAGCGAAGGGGACGAAGGAGGTATATGAACTCCCCCATAAGGGAAAGTGTTAAAATGAGCTGAAGTGCCCCCCATGTGGCCTTGTAGAGGAGCGTTAGAGCTCCCTACCCCCAGACCTAAAGTCTGTGAAGTGGAGTAGGAAAGCATAGGATTTGTACCTGAGCTAGGCATCCCGTATGAGAACGAAAGGCCTATTTCACTTGGTGTGAAAGGGGTTGTGGTCGCCGCCATAGAAGGGATTAGACCATTGTGCAAGGTAGAGGCAGTCGAGACCATGGTGGTTTGGACTGGTGACGGTGGGTTAGGAGGTGGAAACTCTCCTATGGTGACAACAGTAGTGGGAATTGAAGAATTCCCAAAAGGAGTGACAACATTTGTTTCCATTGCTGCGTGGGACACTGTCTGGCACTCATAAGGGTGAATCGGTACGATGATGGGTGTTGAAAGATCAGTGGTTGGAGTTTTAGGTGGACCAAGAGCTTTTGATCCAAAGTCTAAAATGGTGGTTTCCTTCAGATGTTGGTCGGGCACAATTTCTTGTGACCCGGTCGCTTCAAAAGACCCTTGTTCGTCTAGCTTTCTCCTTAGTGGTGGTGGAGGTGGATCCAATGTAACCGGTGATAGGCCCAGAAGCCATTGTGACCGACGGAGCTCATGATCCTACACTGTGTGAGAAGATCAAAGACACTCTAGGGCTTTCTATTCGTTCAAAAAGAAGTACACACTAAAAAAGTCCCTACAAGATAAAACAAGCAAACACTAAACTAATTGGAAGAATAGTTACAACAACCAACACTAGAGCAACTTACCGGTGCAAGTGCAACTTGAACACGGAATCACCATCCAGGTATACTCTACAAAGCGTGGCCCGATGTCTGTCCTAGGTACTATGGTATACCCCTGTAGTCACTTGTGTATGTCTCTTAAAAGATAGGAAACTAGGTTGTCAGCACGCGAACAATCACCAGGCGGGTACAGTCGAAAGTCAGGTAGACCACAATGAGCAGGGTATAGATCTCGAAACCTATCAAGGGTATCAAAATAAAGTGTTCTGGAAGACAAATGAGGACCTTGAATGGATTCGAGGCCCACGAAGCTCTGTGGAAAATGCAAACGATGAAATCCCAAGACAAGACCTCTATATGTGTTCTCCACTACGATTGGTCCACCTTTGGAGGGGTTATCTCCGCACCTTTCCACACGTGACCTCATGTTTATCCCCTGTGTTAGAGGGGGGTCCTAGATAACTTTCACGATACTGGAATTTGACATTCCCTAACCCAGACTCCAATGTTTGATTTTAATGGCCTTGAAGAGTTTCATCTCCAACCTAATTCAAGGCCCTAACCCTAAACTAGTTGGTTGACCCTACAAACATAAAAAGTCTAATGAATTTTAGATTTAGGGTTAATTTTTATGGCTTGTCTTAAGTCAAAGGTTATGAAAGTGAAACGAGTGATGTTTGAAAGACAAAAGAAAAATAAACAGAAAGATGGAAACAAAAAACCTTTACTTAACTCAACTTTCAAACTTAAATTTTTTTCTAAGATCTTTGAAAAACAAACTCAAAGTAGGATTTCACTTGACTATGAGCTACTTATGATCTAATTAAACCGTCAAGAACTTATGAAAGAAAAGACTTTTCCCTGGTTACTAATGAAAAGTAACACTTTTTAACCAAACACAGAAATACAAGATTTTTTTTTTTTTTTGAATGCTCACAAAGTAAAAAGGAAAAATATCAACAAGTCAAAACCAAGAAAAATTCTAGCCTAAGCGTAGATCACAAAGAGTCACTTTAAAAATCACACACAAGCAAATTAAAATTGAACTCTCATACTTGTCTAAAAACCCTATAAAAGAAAATTTTGAGGAAAACTTCTAAATAAAAAAAGAAAGCTATTTCTATGATCAAACCTAAGTTACTAACCGCTATGACAGAGACCCAAAAACTTGAGAGGTATAATTCTTGTCAAAGGAAAGGATGACTGCCTCACCTTCAACAAAAATTCTCTCCACAAGCACACTGTTGATAGTTCAACAGCAAGCGTGTGCACACGATTTGTGTAAAGTCAGAGCATGTGTACACGCGTGCTGGACTTATACAGGCCGCGTGTATATCTAAAACTCTGAGACAAATGAAAATTCAAGCAAGCCAGACCAGGCAAAGACTACTGGTACTGAGAACCAAAATCTCTTGAAGACTCAGACACTTACTTTAACAGAAAAAATAAAATAATTCAAGGAAAACTTCATAGAACAAATCAATCCGAGGTGAAACCTAAGCTATAGACTGCAAACAACAAAGACTAGAAAGAGTTCCAAAAAACCCCTGAGAAGGACTAATTCTGACAGGGAAAAGGATGACTGCCTCTCTAAAAGAAATTTTCTAGAATCATACACGTGACTGACACTTCCTCAGCTAGCGTGTACACACGGGCTGTGAGAATGTAGGGCACAGGTACACACGTGTAGACCTTACACAGGCCGCGTGTACCTCTGTGGGTCTCGAAAAAAATACAGTCAAGCAAAGAAATAGAGATGAATGGTATGGAAGACAAGAATCTCTGTTAGCTCAGTATTTTGCAGAAACTTTAAAAATAGGAAATGAAACCAGTTCTTAAAAATACCCAAAAAATGTTCCCAGAAACCTTAGAGATCTCCCCAGTACGCTCACCAATTCTGTTGTGAGTGGGAAATCCCTCTACGGACTAGCACTTAGGGTTTTATTATGCATGTAGAAAATACCTAAAGTTTTCTGCTTTCTACCATCGTCCCGGACCTAATCCCCATAATTCTTAAGAAAATACGTAGTTAAGAAGATCAAGTGAGCATACCTTATTTCGGGCGTTTGATATCGATGCTTCTTCACGCTTGATCGCTCTTTGAATGGAGCTCTCCTCCCAAGGATGACCTGCATTCACACAAAATAAACAAAGAAATCCACATGCATTTGATATATAGATTAAGGGGTTAGAGATTCAATCAACATGTATGCAATGAACCATGAAAACCTCATATGGTGGGATGGGAAAAGTACATCTTTATTATTAACTTCAACAAATCAACTTACAATGACGAAGCCATCCATTGCTCCATGAACCTGGTCTTGGGATCCTCTTCAACTATCCTCCAACTTCTTTTCTCTGTATTTCTCCTTGCACAAGGATGGATAAAGGTTGGGACAAAGGGAATGCACAATTGGGTATAGTTTCTTTACTTTGATTCTCCTCTTCCAAATGGGACCCCTAACCCTTATTTTATAGGCTAGAAGAAGCTAGGTATTTGGTCGAACCCTCAGCCATGCATGGATGATAGGTTTAGTTAACTCACCCAAAGATGTGTGTTCTGTCAACAAATTTCCTTTTTTCATGCTTTTGTAGGTACACGCGGGCTGTCTTGGGTCAACTAGCATGTACACGCGTGTAGTAATGTAGCAGGGCATGTGGGCCTTTATAAAAGAGGTTTTTAAGAAGAGTTGTTCAACAGTGTTTTGGAAAAGAAGGAATCTGAGATGGCCTGATGCTAGGTAAGCATGTCTAGTGCAAATTAGGGTTATAATAGTATTCTTGGCGGCCCTTTTACGAACACATAAATAGAAGCTGGGAGAGAATTAGCGTATACTTCAATCTGTAACTATGGAGTGGGTCTAGCCTTGGGTTGGAATTTGTTCAGAATGGTGGTGAAACTTTGGTTGAAATATTTGACCTTTTCTTTTGGATTCATAGTGGTGGTGAAAAGTTCAACCATTAAATCTCCTGTAGTAGTTTCCTCCACAAATTTGTGTAAGTAATCCTTTTGAAACTTTGTCGAGCTAGTTATAGAACCAACCAATAGGTTGAAATACCACGTTGAAGTTAAATTTTCAAAGTTATAAGGGAAAATTCTACACACCACATATTTGTGTTGTACATTAATCAACCTTATGGATAATATGAACTTCTTAATATGATCTTCAGGCAATCCAAATGTTTTAGGATCAAATTTGGGAAGTAGATTTTCTGGATGTCTGGGTAGGTTATGCATCCATCCTGGAATTTCTAGAGTATCTCTTTCCAACCATGGTTGGTTATCTCGAGGTTGATCTCCCCCCTATCCATAGTTATCATTATTATCCCCCATGTCTTCTGATTCATAACCTGAGTGATCAAAGTTGGACCCTTCCTCTTCAGATTCAAAATTTTCAAGTTCATAGTAGTTACTAACTGGTGGGGTGACAACTAGTGTTTCAGGTATTAGACCAAGGGGAAGTTCGATATCTATGAGGGAAAATCCTATCAGGTCTTCTACCATGTGAACGAACACCTGATCAGGGGTGTCAACAACTGATATTCTTATTTATTTTCTTTCAGGAAGTAAAGGAGCTAGAGGTAATGATCTGATCTGTCAGGCATAAGATCTAGTGATTCTCCTGAACTTATTCAACTCTTCACGGGGAAGAGTGTAAGGTATTTTAGGGTACATGTGTTCTTCCTCTTTGTGTTGAGGTGAGTTACTCATAGTGGGAGTACTCTCTGTATGTGGGATGTCTTGATAATGACTAGCCATGCACGTGGGCTATTTAGAATCTATAGGCTGTGCAAAATACATTATCAGAGATATTGTTAGCCATGCATTCTTTCAGGCCCTCCTTCTAGTGACAATTTTTTTGAGGGGTATGAGATCCCTTTAACTCAACAACATGAACCAAACCTTCTTAAGAGGTCAATTATCTTATTTATAAAAATAACAAAAATAAAAATATCTACTAAAGTTGTGTTAAGTCAAGAAAACAACACATGGCAGAATTTATCTATCAGTTCTCTTTAGATCATCTTGTCATTTTACTAAAGTGGGTTGTTTATTTCATACTCCGACCACCTACAAAAAGAGATCTTCACATATATTTGCATAAGGGAACCTGTGTTGATCCATTGAAGCAAAGAGGACCTCCTTCGTCTCAATTGGCCATTCCTTGTACTTGATTAGTTTGATACTCTTGCACTGTAAGAATACGAGAGATTTAATCGAGGGCTCCATGAAATTATTCACTTGGCCCGTGATCATGCTTGAAACATATGAAATCTTCATTTCACATACCTAGTATTTCTATGCATGCCTCTTAACTATGTCACATAAATTGATGAAATCCTCCAGTGGGCCAAACTCTGGCAAGTCGATATGCCTCATTTCTTAGTTGATCTTTTCCCAAATTTTCTCACACGCTTCCCATCTTTCCTACATCTTCCATCGAGGTTCCCGGACCATGTGTACCCAATATTCAGCTACCTTCCCTATTCGGAAATGTCGTTGTCCATTAGCACCTGAATGCCATGTTCTTTTGTATCTCATCCCTTCTTTACTTCATTGATGCAGTCAATCCGTTCCAAGGCTTGATGTGCCTTCTCATACCACTGTTTCATGTCTTTGCATGTTGCTAGCCCCATAAGGGCATCTTCTTGGAAATCATCTACGTGAGAGGTGAAGAGGTCTCTCTCCCTTGTGAATTGTGCATACATTTCTTGGAACTCACTCTTCAAGAGTACCACCTCCTGTGTTGAATTTTGGTAATACTCAGCTCGATGTCATAGGTGATCCAACTCTTTCTTCATGGCAGATATCTCCCTTTCATCCCTTTTTTAGGATATTTAGACACTTAGGAGTTAGCTAAGATCTACTTGGTCTAATGTGTCGTTAGGTAAAAGTGTGTTTCTTAGTGTGTTTCTTTAGTATGCATTAGTATGCATTTATAGTTAGGAAATCTGATGGTCATGATATGTTCCCAACATATAGTGATCCGATGGTTCATATTCTCCTCGATCTTAACGACCATTGATCCATGGCTTAACACCCGATTGGTCCATGATCTCTATTTAAAGAGCATGGAGGGTCATTTGTCAATGATGGATTGTGAGAAAATATCTTGTAAAATATCTCTATAATCCTTTTCTTTTGCATTAATAAACTGCTCCAGGTGGTCGCGTTGGCTGGGGCCGTGCATGTTTCCCCATAGGGGTTTTACCATTTCAAAACATCGGTGTGTTGATATTTCATATGGTTTTGTGAGTGGTTATTGAAGGTTTTCGTCCTCTGTTTGAATACATGTGTTGTCGAATATGGTATCAGAGCCTGTTTGAAGACCCACTCCCGTTGTAGAATGAGATCGTGAAGACGAGTTGCCTCATCTCCATTTTATGTCATTTTCCTACATTTATGGGATGAGGGGACTTCTCCATTGCATCTAGAGTGCTTGTTTCATTTAGGAACACTTTTATTTTCACTCGAAAAGGTTTATGTTTTCCCAATATACGACCATTTTAGTCAGATCCAGAGGTATAAAGCCTGAATACACATTTTAAAATTTTTTATGGAGTATTATTTTGGTTTTATATTATTTGTTCCCAGGTCGCTACTCTTTTAGATATGCATGTGATCTTTTCCCCGCACCTTGTGCAATCTCGGAAAATAAAAAATAGAAAGGAAAAGGTGCATCTTTCGGGTAAGCTAACTAAGATCTAACCCTGTTGTCATCAAGAAGCGAAATTTTTTTCTTGTGTGAAAAGATTTTTTTTTTAACACGCTCTCCAAGGCCGTCTTCAACAACAACAACAACAACCCCAATCCTCTTGCTAAACAATACAATATGTTTTTCTAGACCATTTGGTTAAACATTTCCTTATTAAGTAAGAGATCTTGAGTTCAAGTCTATCTTTTTATTACTTTTTTTGAAAAAGTTCATGCTCAAATTGTAAAGTGTATTTCACTTCAAGTATAAAATGAATCACTATAAGTAGCTTTAATATTTTATTTTAGAGTTATTTATTTTGCATGCAACTTTTCTTTTATAAAGTAACTTCATTGTAAAAGTGATCCCCACTTCTCTTTATAAAAGTGGGTCACTTCATAAAGCAACTTACACCACCACGTGGTCCTTTGGTTACAGTTTATGCCTTTTTTAAAAAAGGCATAACTTTCACATCCGAAGTCCATTTTTAGTGTCGTTTTTTTTTTAAACTGCATAATTTTTCGAGATCTTTCCATCCATAGCATTAGCTTCAGTTTTTAAATCCATATTATCTACATATTTAATATGGCTTCTTCTAGTAATCATTTTCTTACTAGCACCAACTACTTCCAATGGAAATCTCATATGGAGGATTTATTAAGAAGTAAATGCTTGTACCGTATTACCTTGGGAAAGGAAAAAGAGCCCACTGATGTTGATAAGAAAGTAAATGGGATAATATGAGTGACGTAGCACGTGGAATAATCATAATTTCCATCTCTCCTTATTTAAGGTTCCACCTTAAACAAATTGATGACCCCGTTGAAGCTTGGGAAAATATTGAATCTGTGTTTGGTAAACTCAATATTATTCGAGCACAACAATTAGAAAATCAAGTACTGACCTTAATTCCAAATTACTTTTCTTTCCTTGGAGACTATCTATCTAAGTTTAAAACACTCAGAATTTTATGTGAAGAATGTGAGATAAAAATGGAGGAAGAGTGTTGATATTCTTTCTAAGATAGGTAGTGCATATTCCGTGTTTGTATCTAACTTTCATGCCATGAGAGAGGCTCTAGGGAAAGATTATCAAAAACCCACTCTTGAGTCCTTTTGTGTTGCTTTCATTAGAGAGGAAGATAAGCTTGTACAAATTGGAGTGATCAACACTGCAGGTGCCTCCAACAAAGCCTTAGTTTCCCAGCAAAAAGATAAACCCAAGTATCCCAAGAAGCAACATCCTCGCTACAACAACAAGCAACATAAGGGTCCCAAACCTGCTCAGGCAACTTCAGTTCCTAATGGTGACAAAGGAGAAAAATAAAAAAATAAGAAGACTGAGAGACATTGCAACTTTTGTGATAAATATGGGCATGATGAGTCCAAATGTTTCAAGAAGATGGCAGCTATAGACGCAGCGATGAAGAAGCACAACATTAGTATTGATTCTACTACTTCTTCTTCTTCTCATGGACATGCACTTTCTGCTTCTGGTTTCTCCTTCAATACAACTTCTACTTCTTCTCCTGATGAGTGGCTTATTGATTCTGGAGCATCTTATCATATGGCTAAGGATAAATACATATTTTCTTCTCTAAATGAATGTAACACCAAGAAAATATTTGTTGGTGATGATAGATATCTTAGTGTTGTAGGATCTGAAACAGTTCAAGTAGATAATGGTCATTTCAATCATGTATTATATGTTCCAAGTCTTTCTTGTAACCTTCTATCAGTATATCAAATCACTCATTCAGGTGAAGGTAAAACCGTAGATTTTTTACCTCACCAAGTTGTAATCAAGTATCTAAAAGATCCTAAGCATGTTCTTGCAACTGAAATTGCTGATGATATTACCAGGTTGTACTGTTGGAGCATAACCCTAACTTACATTAGTTTATACCTAGTTTAGACTCCTATATATTGGCTAATACATTCATTTACACTTTATTTCACCTAATTTGGCCACATAGAGAAGAAGGGCGCCTCATTCCTATATTTTAGGGAAAACTTCTATTTTTAGATCAAGACTCAACTTCCAATTCTTGATTTTCTTGATTTATTCATGATTTATTCCAACTCCCCCATGAAAAAAACATCTATTATTGGGGAATGCACACCTCCTCTTTGAGTGAGAGATTTATTCCTTAATTAACGATTTTTTCCATTACTATTATTAGTAACTACTATTTCGGGTTAGTTAAGTGAGTTGGAACTGCTTCTCTTGTCAGTTAAGTGAGCTTAAGTGAGATAATGCGCATCACTTGACTCTTGTGGACATTAATGAGTGTGTTACATGTATCTTTAGTGGTATAAGTCGAACTATGTGGTCTCCCTTAGCTTATGACACCTATTTTAGCTATTTCTAGCTTTTTTCGACTAGAATTTCTATGTTGGAAATTCTATATATTCACCTCTTCTCTTCTTTTTGAGGATGGTTTCTCATGTATATTCATTTTTTATTAATATAATTCTCTGATTTATGGAGCAAAAAATTTCTCTCATCTCTTGAATATCAACAAATTGCATGTGTTCAATTTAACTAGAATTCTAGATCTATCGGGGTTTCTGCAGGAATTCTACATGGTATCAAAGCTAGATTGAATCTAGTGGATTGTACACGGTTTTATTTTCAGGTATAGTTCATCAGGAGGCACAGAAAGAAACAATGGATCATCTCTCTTAGCCAAAAAAACTCATTCTAAATCCTTTCAATTACTTCGAATGGAAGACAAAGATCTCTCTGCTCCTCTGAAGCAAAGGGATTTACAGGGTAACAATGGGAACAGAGAAAGAACCGACTGCTGCAGCGAAGAAGATAAAGTATTTCAATAAATTAGATGAAGCAATTTCACTGATATGCCTATCAATTTCTAGATATCTCCTCTTTCGTGTCAGTAGAGCCACTACTCCTGATGTGGTCTGGACCACATTGGGAGGACTATTCGACAAGCAAGATGCAATGAGAGTGCATCAACTGGAGAATGAACTCATATCCCTAAGTCCAATTCATTTCAGCAACCTGCAATAATTATTCACCAAGTTCAAATCCCTCCTTGTTGAACTTAATGCATGTGGAGTAATGAAAGATGAATAACAACTCATCCTTTCAATTCTCTTGAAATTAGGCCCTGAATATTCTGTATTTGTGTTGTCTTTTCAAGCATCTAAATTGACTCAGGAAAAATGGAAAATGCCTCCATTGAATGATTTCATTGCAGAATTGACTCAAGAGAAAGATAATTTAGTCCAAATGGGTGCCATCAAGCATTCCAAAAACCAAGCACTTGTGGCTACTAATGCTCCAAAGAGCAGTGGAAAAGACAAGAAAAAAGGAACGGGTAAATTTCTTGAATTGAAGAAGGAGAGATCCGCACAATCTTCAGATAAATCTTCTAAGACTAAGGGTAAGAAGAAGAAGGAAAGAACAATTTGCATCTACTGTTCCAAAGGTTTTCATCTCGAAGAAAATTTCATGAGGAAGACTATCGATGAGATGGCTAAGCAATTGCAACAACACAATCTCACGGTGCCCGAACATGCAAAGAAGAAAGATGATAACAAAACGAAAGGGAGAGAATGAGATGGTCATGCTTTAATGGCTGTCACATCCACTACATCATATTGAATCCTTTATTTAGGTGCATCGAACCATATGGCTGCATCAAAAGATGAATTTTCCTCCATCGATGAAAGCACCAGATCCCCAATTTACTTGGGAGATGCCACACCTGCAAAGGTGTGTGGAGAAGGAATTGTTGATCTTGAAGGGGGCTGATTCAAAAATGTGCTTCATGTTCCCTCGCTATCCACAAATCTTCTCTTGATATATCAGATCACTCATTCCGGATCTGGAAGGAAGGTGGATTTCACTCTGAACTCCGCAGTGATTACCGACATTTCCACAGGCTCACAGCTTGCACATGGAATTGCATATCATGGTTCTCATTTGTATTTCTTCTCCCACTTTGTTCCTACATCTATTAGCACTGTATTTCTTTAACAATCTAATGATATCAGAAGGTTATGGCATGAAATATTTGGCCATCTAAACTATAAGTACTTGCATCAACTCAACAAGGAAAACATGGTAGAAGGATTGCCAGCTATTAAATTCACAAGCGGTGTATGTCAAGGATGCATTCTTGGCAAGCATCCAGAGAAAAAGTTTTACAAAGGGAAGGCACAGAGAGCTTCTTCACCTCTTGGTATGATTCATAGTGAAATCATGGGCCCATTCCTGTAGCCTTCAATCAGTAAGGCTCGATATGTACTCACCTTCATAGATGATATCTCGCGCTTTACTTGGGTATTTTTTTTGAAATTAAAATCGGAAGTATTTGAATGCCTTATAGAATTTAAAACACTTACTGAGAACGAGTCTAGGTGTAAGATTAAGATACTCCATACTGATAATGGGGGGGGGGATTATGTCAAAAAATATGTGCAACAACTTTGTATTGATGCAGATATACAACTACAACACACAATGCCATATACACCACAACAAAATGGTGTTGCGGAGAGGAAAAAACGGTCCTTAAAAGAGATGGCCAATTGTATGCTACAGTCGAAATCATTAGCTCCCAAGATATGGGCTGAAGCTATTAATTGTGTAGCATACATTTAGAACTAAGTTCCTCACAAATCACTCAAAGGCACCACTCCTTTTTAATGTTGGACCGGTAAGAAACCAAAAGTGTCACACTTCCATATTTTTGGTTCACGAGCATGGGCTCACATTCCAACAGATAAGAGGAAGGCTTTGGAGCCTCAAAGTGTTGAATGCATATTTGTTGGATATCTTGAAGGTTTCAAAGGATATATATTGCTGGACTCTCACACTGAAAATTTCATTCTATCTCGAAGTGTGAAGTTTGAAGAAGAATCATTGCATGATTTTTCAAAAGACCCTGCCGAGGAACCACTTGTTATCACTGATGAGGAGGAGTCGAAAAATTCTTCAAGAACTTCAGAGCAGTCATCAGAGAAGAATTTTGGTTCTGATATAGAGGATGAGGAGTAGTTCATGGCTTCTCCAAATCATTTTCCAACTTGGGCAGAGAAAACCCTGCAAGATGCGGGTGAACTAGTCGGTGATCCTGCGGATACAAGAAGGACTAGATCATAGTTTTTTGGGGCTCCTCAAGCCATGGATGCCACAAAAAATTTTCTTCCCATACATTTCTATATGTCACTTGGTTCAGATCCAAAGTCACACTCTGAGGCTGCTGGAAACCCACTCTGGGAGGCTGCCATGGATGAAGAGTACTCTGCTCTTGTGGACAACAACACATGGGACTTGGTTCCACTTCCGAAAGGAAGAAAGCTTGTTCGATGCCGATGGATATATCGAAAAAATATTTCTACATATGGTGAGATCAGCAAGTACAAAGATTGAATTTTCACAAAAGGATACTCACAGGTACTTGGCATAGACTACACAGAGACATTTGCACCTATTGCAAAAATGGACTCCATTCGACTATTTTTGGCCATTGCCGCTTCTCGCAGATGGGAAGTTCACCACATGGATGTGAAGAGTGCATTTCTTCATGGAGATATCAAGGAGGAGTTATATATGGAGAATCCACAAGGATACATTCATAACTCTTCACTCTTTTGTAGATTAAAGAAATCCTTGTATGGCCTAAAACAGGCTCCCAGAGCCTGGTATGCAAAGATGGATTCTTTCCTGTTTTCCATTGGATTCATTCGATGCAAATATGATCTGAATGTTTATTTTCTGCAACATGATGATTCCCTTTTTTTGATAGTACTTTATGTAGATGACTTACTAATGACAGGGAACCTTACTTCAGCTATTGATTCGACAAAATCAACATTGCACGATCGATTTTCCATGACAAATTTGGGACTGTTACACTACTTTCTTGGTCTTGAAGTTTCTCAGTCTACTTCAGGGATCAAGATGGCACAGTCTAAGTATGCATCAGATCTACTTGTCTGCTTTCAGATGACAAAATGAAATCCAACAACATCTCTCTTTCTTTCAGGGGTCAAATTTGAGGATGCGGGTACTACACCTTTGGTGGATAGTACTCTGTATCGACAATTGGTTGGGAGTTTGTTGTATCTTACTCACACCCAACCTGATATCTCTTTTGTAGTAAGATTTTGTTCTAGATATATGCAGGAACCTCATGAGCTTCACTGGAAAGATGAAAAGAGAATCCTTAGAGATGTGAAAGGTACTCCCAGTTTTGGTATCTTTTATGCTGCAAATTGCCCACTTTCACTGATTGGGTACACAGATTCTGATTGGGATGGCGATGGTACATACTGTAAGTCCACCTCTAGTTATGTTTTCATCTTTTGTTCAGGGCCATTCTGTTGGTCTAGCAAGAAGCAATCCATGGTTTCTTTATCTACAGCAGAGGCAGAGTATAGAGGTGCAATGAATGCAGCTACACAGGCTGTTTGGTTGTGGGGGCTTCTCTCCGAGTTTGGTATTCATTATCCACTTCTGACTGTCACATTTTGTGATAATCAGGGGTCCATTCAGATATTTATTGATCCAGTTCAGAGGCAGAGGACCAAGAACATCGAGATTCATATGCATTACATCCACGAGCTGATCTGTGACAGAGTCATTTCACTGCAGTACTACCCCACAGAGTAGCAGGTTGCAGACATCTTCACCAAGTCCTTCACTGAAAAGAAATTTTCAGAACTGAGAGCTATGCTTGGAGTGGTGGAGACAACTGAGTAGGTCACTTTTGGCCACTCATCATTTTTTCCCTCTTTTTTTTGGGGGGGGGGCAGGGGTTTCCCACGAGGTTTCCCCTCTTTCCTCTTTTCATGAGGAGTTCTTTTATGTAATGAGTACCTAAAATGGCCAAGTTGTCGGGACTCAATTTTTTTTTCATTACAGTTAGGATTAAGGGGGGGTGTTGGAGCATAACCCTAACTTACATTAGTTTATACCTAGCTTAGACTCCTAGATCTTGGTTAATACATTCATTTACACTTTATTTCACCTAATTTGGCCACA
>JZKD02S1873176.1:285355-312551 GCA_000966675.3 Picea glauca
AGGGCGCCTCATCCCTAGATTTTAGGGAAAACTGCTATTTTTAGATCAAGACTCAACTCCCGGTTCTTGATTTTCTTGATTTATTCATGATTTATTCCAAATCCCCCATGAAAAAGCTCATCTATTATTGGGGAATGCGCACCTCCTCTTTGAGTGAGAGATTTATTCCTTAATTAATGATTTTTTTCGTTACTATTATTAGTAATTACTATTTCGGGTCAGTTAAGTGAGATGGAACTGCTTCTCTTGTCAATTAAGTGAGCTGGAACTGCTTCTCTTGTCAGTTAAGTGAGATTAAGTGAGATAATGTGCATCACTTGAGTCTTTTGGACATTAATGAGTGTGTGACATGTATCTTTAGTGGTCTAGGTCGAACTATGTGGTCTCCCTTAGCTTATGACACCTATTTTAGCTAGTTCTAGCTTTTTTTGACTAGAATTTCTATGTTGGAAATTCTATATATTCACCTCCTCTCTTCTTTTTGAGGATGGTTTCTCATGTATATTCATTTTTGATTAATATAATTCTCTGATTTATGGAGAGAAAACTTTCTCTCATCTCTTGAATATCAACAAATTGCATGTGTTCAATTTAACTAGAATTCTAGATCTATCAGGGTTTCTGCAGGAATTCTACATGTACAAGTTTGACAAATTTGGGTCATCATCTTTTTCATTAGTTTTTGTTGCTCATAGCGATGACTTGAGCAAATTTGGCATGAGCGGTTTGATCATCTAAACCATCGCTCATTTCAACAACTATGTAATCAACAGATGGTGACTGGTCTTCCTCTTGTTTCATGCAGAGATGGTGTTTGTGCCGGTTGTGTTCTAAAAAAAAATCACCAGGACAATTTTGACAAACGTGCCTCTTGGCATGCCTCAGGCTCTTTGCAGCTTGTTCATAGTGATTTCTGTGGTCCACTTTCTTCTCCTTCTTTTTCTGGGTGCAAGTATTTCTTAACTTTCATTGATGATTTTTCCAGACATACTTGGGTTTACTTCTTAAAACTTAAGAGTGAAGTTTTTGACAAGTTTTTGGCCTACACGGCCCTTGTAGAAAAGCAATTTGGACATCAAATTCAAAAATTAAGAACAAATAATGGAGGAAAATATGTGAAAAATAACTTTACAAGTTACTGCACTACATATGGCATCCAAATGAAACACATTGTTCCATATACACCACAACAAAATGGTGTTGTTGAGCAAAAGAACCACACATTAAAGGAAATGGCTAATTATATGATCCAATCTAAGGGATTAAATCTAAAGTATTGGGCGAAGTAAAACAACTGTGAAAATTACATAGTAAATCACACTCCCACAAAGGCTCTTAAAAATATAACAACAAAAGAATCTTGGACTAAAATTAAACCAGATGTAAGTCACTTCTGTCTATTTGGCAGTATAACATGGGCTCACATTCTTGATGAGAAAAGGGAAACATTGTATCCTAAAAGTGAGAAGTATATATTTGTTGGTTATTCTAAAGATGTCAAAGTTTATAGACTTCTTCAACCACATTGTAATGAAAATATTATTAGAAGAGATGTTAAATTTGATGAAAATCGCTTGGCCTGTGAGCCTAATTCGGTGATTGTGCCTACTTCGGCCTGCGACCCATCTTCGATGTTTGTGCCTACTTATGTTCTTATTCTGGTTTCTTCTTCAGATGATGATAGTGAGGATTAAAATCCACCTCTGCCAGCTCACCTTCCTCTAGATGATTCCTTTGAACCTGACCTAACACTAGTTCCACTGCTTCCTAGATGGGTTCGTTCAACATGAGAAGCAGTTGGTGGTGTTGTCGGTGATCCTTCATATTAGCATCGAACATGTTCACAGTTCCAGTGAGCCTCTTCTCTTTTGGCTCAAGTCTTCGAGAATCATGATCCAGAGACATTTGCAGAAGCTTTAGGTCATCCAGATTGGGATACAACAATGAATGAAGAGTATCATTCTTTAATGGAAAACAACACTTGGGATCTTGTACCTCTTCCAAAAGAGAGAAAATTTGTAAGATGTAAATGGTTATACAGAACTAAGTATGCATCAAATGGAAGTGTTGAAGACACAAGGCTCAATTAGTTGCCAAAGGATTTTCCCAAGTTGAAGGAATTGACTATAATGAAACATTTTCCCCTGTAGCCAAAATGAATTCCATCCGCCTTGTTCTTTCCCTTGCTGCTTCACATAGATGGGAGGTCCATCAGATGGATGTTAAATCCTCCTTCTTCAATGAATATTTTCCAGAAGAAGTATACATGGAACAACCTCCTGGCTATGTCTAGAATGAATCTAGCCTTGTTTGTCACCTTGATAAATCTCTTTATGGTACTAAGCAAGCTCCCCAATATTGGTATGCCAAAATGGACAAATTTCTTATTGACACCAGATTCTCTAGATGCCATTATGATCCTAAAGTCTATACCAAGAAAGTAGGAAGCCATCTCATAATCCTTGTCCTTTATGTTGATGACCTTATCCTTACTGGTAGTGACTCAAAACTTTTAAACCATGTGAAAAAAAGCCTTAAGAATAAATTTGAAATGACAGACTTAGGTTTTTTGCACTATTTCCTTGGCCTCCAAGTTTTGCAAACCAATGAAGGAATTTTTCTTTCCCAGTCTAAGTATGCTTTTGACCTTCTTCATCACTTTCACATGGATGATTGTAAACCAACCCCTTCTCCCTTCCAGTCTGGAGTCAAGATTACTGGCACTTGTACTTCTCCCAAAGTTGATGCCACCCTGTACCATCAGTTAGTTGGTATCCTATTATACTTGAATCATACCCCTCTTGATATTTCCTTTCTTGTTGGTCTTGTTGCCTGGTATATGAAAAAACCCCATGAAATCCATTGGAAAGAAGCTAAAAGGATACTTCGCTATGTACGTGATACAATTCAGTTCGAGATACATTACAGTTCAAGGGAGACTCCTTTATTGGTTGGTTTCACTGATTCAGATTCGCCCGATGACCCTGATGATCAGAAGTCTACTATAGGTTATGTTTTCAGCCTTGGTTTAGGACCTATCACTTGGGCTTGTAAGAAACACCAGGTTATTGCACTTTCTTCAACAGAATCTGAGTACCGAGCAATGGTAAATGCAAGTCGGGAAGCCTCGTGGCTTCGAAAGATCCTTTCAGAGTTTGGATTCAAGCAGAAGCATCCGACTAGTCTTTGGTGCGAAAATCAGAGTGTAATCAAGCTTGCAAAATACCTAGTTCAACATCATCACATCAATCAAATCAAGCTACACATGCACTTCATCAGAAAGCTCATCCATGATCAAGTTATTGAAGTGCTCTTTTTCCCTACACAAGATCAAGTCGCTGACATTTTCACAAAATCTCTTACAGAAGCGAAGTTTTCCAAAATTTGATCTATATTAGGAGTCTAAGAAGTTGTCATTAAGGGGGGATAGGCTCTAATGCCTTCTTCCTTCTCATATTATGTTACTATTATAAATCCTTCAATCCTATCCCAAGTTTTTCTTAAGGGGGGATGTTAGGATATTTAGACACTTAGGAGTTAGTTAATATCTACTTGGTCTAATGTGTCGTTAGATAAAAGTGTGTTTCCTTAGTATGCATTAGTATGAATTTGTAGTTATGAAATCCGACGGTCACGATATGTTCTCGGCATAGAGTGATCTGACGGTTCATATTCTCCTCGATATTAACAGCCATTGATCCCTGGCTTAACACTTGATTGGTCCATGATCTCTATTTAAAGAGAATGGCGGGTCATTTGTCGATGCTTGATTGTGAGAAACTCTTTTGTAAAATATCTCTGTAATATTTTTCTTTTGCATTAATAAATTGCTCCAAGTGGCCACGTTGGCTGGGGCTGTGAATGTTTCCCTGTAGGCTTTTACCATGTCAAAACATCGGTGTGTTGATGTTTGATCTGGTTGTGTGAGTATTTACTGAAGGTGTTTTTCCCTTGTTGGAATACCTTTGTTGTCTAAAACCCTTTTTTCCCTTTCTAATGTGGCATCGGTTAAGTCCATCCCTGCTTTGATTAGCTCAGTCATATTGGCACTTTCTGTTTCAAATAGTGTCTCTTTTGTGGTTATGAACATGGTGCTATTGAATGTGAGATTCATTTTCTTGATTTTTCTTATCATCATGACCCTCTTTTTCCTATCATAAGAAATTTCTTGTATATCGACGACTTAGTCTATTGGTTCAGGAATCTGCTGATCTCCCCAGGAAAGAGTATTGCCTAGGCTTCTCGTCGTATAGAGGTGTTCCATGGCAGGTTCTTTTTCTCTTTTGAGTATGGGAACATGACCTCCCTCTTCCCCAGTCAGTGGTTTCTGTGGTAATAATGGTGTCATCTCTTGTTATTTTTTAAGTCTTGGTCTGCTCAGCTCCTTAGTAGGGGAGCTTATTTTGCGTCCTGGTTACTTGACCTTCTGTTGGTCCTCGTCGATTGATGGAGTCTTTTTCTTAGATGGAGAAGTGGGAAGAGGCTCAGTATTGGCTGAGAGTTTGGCCTTTGGGATAACGATTTATGGCTTCCCCATTCCTTCTTCTTGTTCACCTATATCCATATCATTCTTGGAGTTGTTATCATGAGGCTGTGTTTCTCCCAATGACTGTGTTTCCAATTGATTGAGAAAAAAAGTGTTGAGAGTGGTCCTAGCTCCCAGGATGCCTTCTTAGGGTTTTGGGACCAAATCATTGGAGGCTGGAGTGGATGTTTCCCCTGGTTCTTCGTCCTGTGTGATTGGAATTGGGGTTATCCATGAAGCTTCCGATCCTTCTTCATCGTCATATTTGATGATTAAATCTATGAGGAAAATATGCATATCCATCCCACTTGATACTCTCACTGACCTTCACTGATCTGTAGTAGTCACCGACGATCCTGTCTGTGGTGACATAGGGATAGTGTTTTCTTGGTCAACAGTCTCTTCTGGTGGAACTGTTTTTGAGAAATTTAGTTCTTCCTCATGACCATTTTCATTGGCGAGGGTAATTCTCAAGGGTCCTATCAAAGGGTTAAGTGAGGGATTTTCCCCTAATCATTTCATATCTCTCTTGGCTTATTCTAGTAACAATATCCCCCTTTTTCGAGCCTATGTTGCTTTTGCTACTATGTTTTCTTCTCTTACCCTGATGAATTCTTGAGTTGTGTGCTCTATTGTATCCACTTGTTCATCCATGGTCATTTCTTTGAATTTGGTCATACTAGGGTTATCCATTCTATGGAACACTTCCTCCCAATCTTGGGCACCCTTGGTAAATATCTCATCTTTTAAATTGTCATGAGCATATGGCCAATATGAGGATACATGTGACGAGTGATGGGGTACCAAGCTTTTTGGATCATTCTTGCGAAAATGGCCTATGGGGAACCGATACTCAAGATAAATTAAACCTTCTTGTATCTCCTGCGTAATGTCTTTAAGCATATAAAAACCCATATGAAAACCATAGGGTATGAAAGCCCTCTTCTTATCCTTCACCAAAGAAGTGTTATAGCCTTGTAGAATGGTCTAGTAAAAAATCTCTCCTAATATGAGATGGTCGAGGCATGAACATGAAGTAGGTGTGGTGCAACAGTATCCCTGAACACTCTGATAGAAGTGCTTGTTTCTTCGAAATACCAGTGGCCAACTTTGGATATCATCTTTTTGGCTCTCGTTGAAATCCTTGGGAATTATTTTATAAATATAATAAAGTGCACTCTGGCTATAAACTCATCACATATCATGGCGTAAAACCTTTTGTACCTATTCTCCCACAAAATGATGAAATAAACATGCATAGGTAACTTGCCAATATGCCATCTTAAATTCATTCCTGCGAAAATGTTTTTCGTGCAGATTACGTCCAATAGGTAGGATTCCATGTAGAAAACTGATGTTTCTCCATCTTTTGGTGTCCATGCCTATAGGATGTTTATATTCAACTATTTGGAAATGATGGCTCCCCAATTGAAACTTTACCCAGAGATTGGCATGGTATATTCCAAGGGCATCCATGCCACTAAAAACTTTGAGCAATCCTTTTCTCCATACAATCATCAGATTAAATCCATTACATACATATAAGGATATTTGAGGTTTACAATGATGTACCAACCATTTATCTTGTTTGTGAACTTTTTATCCTATTTCCACCACAAGGCTAGTAACTAGTTGGTGTCATGAAGCTCATAAAACCTGACCACAAAATCTGTATTCAACCACTCCTCTGAGTCTATGCATTTGTAATAATTTTTTACCTCTACTGGAAGAAATATACCAACACGTTCACCCTCGTCATTGTTGACTTTGCATTTCATTGTGTCTACGTGGTTGATTATCCATCCTAGGGTTTTGATGCAGGGCAGAACTGGGGTCCAACAAGCCACCATATGCAGATATCATCACCTAATATTTAGGAAAAATCGGTCACCCAATACCCTTCCGTCTAGGTTGTTGTGAGGTGTAAACTTTGGGTAATCTTCCTGACTAGTTTTATTAAAAATATACCCCCAATGAGGGAGCATTACTTTAGATCCAGTGCTTGCTTATGTGTCCCCGAACACTGGGGGTTGGGTAAACTGTTTCTTGGTAGAAGTTCGGATAACTGATTTCATCTTTGAAAAAAAATCAAGTTCCCTTGAAATCGTCAGTGTCGACCTCCAATTATTTCATTTTGGGCATTCTTAGTGAGCGTCTGGTCGTTGTCTTTCATGGAGGCATTTTCTTGCATAAAATGTTATAATGACCTACGAGCCAACTTTGAAAAGTGTTATTTGATGCAATCGTAAATGTAAACAATATAGACCAATCTTACCTCTTCCTTGAAAGAAATAACCTAGGCTTACTGGTAATTGAAGGGATACAATGAGCTGTAACTTGTTTGACACTCTCTCTTGCTCCTTCGTCTCCTTGGGAGATCAGTGATTTGCGAATGGAATGCCATGCTTGGGCACAAACTTTGAAAATTTAAAACATACTTACCTTGTTGCATCAAATCTTAAATTCAGGAGTATAGATATTATCTATAATATCTATAACTGAATCCACATCATGCTTAGGATTAAATGAAACACAGGCTGACAACGCAGAAGCATGTTACTTCAGAGTTCATCGGTGAATTCAAATTTTGAAAGTTGGTTGATGCGTGATGTCATGGTATCAGTTACGTGGAGTTCTTAATTGTCTAACAGATCACAAACCTCATCCTTCACTTAGCTATAGGTATCTCCTCAAATTACTCGAGTGTTTTCCGCACTTCAACAGGACTAGTAATATTGACATCGAGGATACACAGGATCGTTAAATGGAAAACACAGATCAGATAGGATCTTCGACGTCGGTGGATAAAGGTTCAGTCTAAATCTAGTATTTCATTGTTATATCCATCTACCAGTGGTTAATGAGTGCCTCGGCATCAGCGGATTGTCTTTGACATTGTTTCGTTGGTGCCTCTAGGAAAAAGTTTCAATGTTGACCCAAACTGTCGTATAGTGCTGATGTGGAAGAGTAGAAATGGAATTACAGATATGACATGAGGAACATCAAATGATTATGTGGGTGATAACCAACCAATACAGACTATTTACATGGAAAAACACGTGATGGTTGATTCAACCTTTTCGGACTGAGAAACGTTTCTTTTCGGCATCGGTGATTTTTTTTAGTCATATGTTATTGTACCCTTTATCCCTCTTCGTTGATGTTGACTATATATCAGCGATTGAAGATCAAAAATTGTGGTTGCCTATGTTGACAATTCATCTTTCGTATTTTGCCGATGCCGACAGTACATCGACGATTTTTAGAGAATTTTTTTTTTCGCAAACCATAATCACTGATCGACGCACGACTGTTTTATAAAACAATTTTAGGCTTTGTGTATTTAGTATTTATGCCATGATTACTTAGAGGAAAAGTTCAGTATTTCAAAAAGCATAGAACCAAACCAAATGTGATCGATGATAAAATGAAACAACCAAAAATTCCATTGATCCCTACAAAACTGACTCCATTCAGAAATGACAAAGTGGTACCCAAAAAGAGAAAATTCACAAAGAATTTTTAGGGTGTGTTGAGTGCTCAATACATTCCTTGGGTTAGTCATGATAAACAAATGGTACATTCCTTGGGTTGGGTAGGTGAAGAGGAAGAGTGCTGGTCGAAATCAATATAATTGTAGGAGAATGTCAGTGGCTTGTGTATATGTTTTGGGGCCAAGGTGCATTTGTATCTATTTTTTGGGGTCAGAGTGCCTATGTGTTTATGATGGTTGGGGGCCAGAGAGCCTATGTATTTTTGGTATTGAGGTTAGAGTTCCTATGTAATTTTGATTAGGTTGGAATGCCTATGTGATTTTGGGTTGGAGAGTCTATATGTTGATTAATGCTTGGGGATCCGAAATTGTAAAATGAAATTACACCTATAGGGTGTTGTGAACTTAGGATAGTGAAAAAATAGGGAGGAGGGGATTGTAACATCCCTAGTTTTAATCCTTGCGAATTATCATGTAATTGGATAAATGTGAAATAGGTTGGTGAGCCAATCTGTTGGGGCAAAGAGTTGTATTGATTTAATGTGGTCGAGGGATGAATTGAATAATTAATAAAAATAATAATAGTTGGTTTCGATACAAAAGAGATGAAGAATGACAGTGGGCTATGATTCGAAAACAGAAAGGAGTCCAAGGGGGAATTATTCATGGGTATTAATCCAACACACATTGCTAAAATTATTATCATTATGTATAACCTTATATTTTATTGTTGAGTGTTCCCCAAGCCAATCATTTAACTCATGTAAAAGGGTGGGTGTGAGTGGTCACATCCCATAATTATTGGAAATAATGGGATGAAGTACAATCATATTTGGGAAGAGTGTAAGTCAAGTAAATCAAGCAAACAAGAGAGGAAACTTTTATGGCCAAGGGGGTGATTTTTGGAGATTCACGTTTTTGCATGGAGGAGAGTTTTTACATGCAGTGTTTGGGAAGCAAAGGAAGAGGGGAGTGTTGGGAAGAGTATTTTCTATGCTATACTTAAAGGAAACCATTTTTGGGTTGTGTGTTATGCTAGAAAAGAGGCACGTGTGCCTCTAAAATATGTTGTAAGGTTGTAGTTTGTTTCCTATTGAGGAAATGGCTCAAGAGCCTTATGCAGGCTATTATGAGAAATCCTGAAGTAGTTGAAAGTTCCTATATTATCTAGATGAGATATTCTTGGCCACCATAGTGCACTAGGGTCCTGATAAATGAATGGTACAACCTGAGGGACTATGATCAATTAAGGGGGTACATTCCTTGGGTAGTGAGAGTTGTGGGGAAAAGAGAGATCTAGAGGATTGGCACTGTTGTGGGAATAGAACCTGGGTTTTGGGGTTGTTGTGTGTGGAGATTGGATATATAGTGGGACAAATCTCCTTGTCAACTCATAGCCTTAGCTCAGGGGTGATCTTCTATTGAGAGAAAATGAACAACAACACCTATGGATGGGAGGTTCATCCTTTGTATGCATCCAGTTAGTTAATTGCTAACAAATAAGTGTTATGTTTTGTTATTATGTTTATTCTATTGTGAAAATGGTTTATATGAATGTTGTGTGTTTATTGTTAGCTTGAATAATTGAATTCATCTTTATTATATGATGTTATATGCATTTATAACTATGGTATTAGTCAAGTGGTGAAATATGTGTGTGATTTGTAGCTGGTAAGCTACAAGAATTTAATTAGCAATAAATCTTAATGATTTAATGAGTTTTCATACATAATCTTGCTCAACTAGGTGTTGGATAAGTTAGAACCAAGGAAAAAAATGTGTACAAACCATGGACACATGACCATGTGGGAAAAGACATAGGTGCACATAATACCATGGGTTGAATAAGCCCTACATAGTTTGATCACCCCTACAAAAAACTTGGTTCCCAAAAATCATGTATCCCAATAGATCTACCTCAAGACCTCCAATCTTATCCAAGATGAAAGGAAATGAGAGTGGGGACTACAAGAACCTAGCATGGCCAACCAAAAAGGCCTAGGAGTCCACATACAAAATCATCCACATGGCCTACAAGGATTTGGACTTTCTTCTTCTATGGGCTTACAATGGTATTGCCAATAAAAATGTAGGGTACCTCCCCAAGAGGTAACAATTGTCTCCAAATGCGGGACATGTGCTCTTCTCGAGAGGATGTGAGAACCCTATAATATCAACACCTATATGCCTAATATAATATTCACAAACTTTGCTTTAAATGATAGGAGAGGGAATATGACACGAGATCTTATCGCTTCCTAGAAAGAATAAATAAATAAATAAAACAATGCATCTAATCTAGGAAAATAAATTAAAGAAAAAATGAAAGGAAATAACAATAAAATGTCGAACACTAATGCTCATAATAGAGAGCTTATTCATCCTACCTACTCTAATCAAGGAAATAAAACATGTTATGTAAAATTGTATATCCAATGCAATCAACACATGAATTCATCATTACCGTGGGTTTTACCTTTGCACTTGGTGTTGCGTCATGGGAATGACACCCTTTTTGCCATCATTTTGTTACTTATCTCATACCTTTTATTTCTTATTTACACATTTCCCATAGAAATCATGGTCCAAGAGTTACCTTTTTGACACTAGTATGTTAATTCCATTTGATGCGTTGATTCTTTAATATTTTTCTTCATTTAGGGAAGGATGATGGATGTGTTGGGTAACTACTCATTAATTGCTAAATAATCTTGCAGAATAATCAGATGCTACTTCGAGGTGATGCTACTCCAAGGTGTTTCTACTCCAAGGTGTTTCTACTCCGAGGTGTTGCTACTCCAAGGTGCTGCTACTCTGAGATCTTATGCACGAACACCACTACTTCAAAATGATATTACCGTCAGAGGATCACCGCATGATGCTAACTAGACCATTGATTTGTGGGGCCCTCATGACAAGGATTGATTCACTTTGATGACGTGTCTTATCTTAAGTCACTACTATTATATGTTATAAAGATGGCTCATCTACCCAAAAAAATAGGACAGTTCAGTCAACTATGTCCATAAAAGTGATTATGCAAGTTGTAATTAGTTACAAACAATATTTCATATCCTCTTGTAATTTCCTAAGTAAGATGACATCAAACAAATTGAGAATCAAAATATTATCAAGGTTGTTCATAATTGTAATTTTTCCAAGATTAGAGGAGGGAGAAAAAGTTTAAAAGGATAGAGCATCTTTTCTCCCACGTTGGGCTGGATTTGGGAAAACAAAGAATAGTCAGCAGACTAATGAGTAACAAAAATTGTATCTGCACCTTTTGATTGAATAATAGAGATATAGCAAGTTTGTGGTATCAATTTATGAGTGGTTAAAGTTGCAGTTTCTGTAGTTTTTCTTCCCCTGCGAAGGAGGAAGGGCCCTCCTCTTTAGTAGGGTTACTGCTCTCGTATCATTAATATATTAGCGTAAAGTAGATTTTCTTGTAATTACTTTTCCTTAGTTAAATCTTGGTGTATATGATTGATGTGATTGAATTGTTTTAAGCATAGTTGTTACAATATGATTTATTACTGGTGCATTCTCAATCCAATTCAGTATGAGTGTGTTTCTGATTCATTGCATCAAATTTTTTATTTTAATTCTGCATGAGTGTGTTTTAATTAATTTCAACAAGTGCTTTATTTCAATTCATCATGTGTGGGTTTCTACTTGATTTCTGTAATTGTTTCAATTCTAGTTACGTAGGAGTGTAACTATAATTCTACATATTCAAATATTGTAACTACTCTTGGTTGTTGATTTTGATAGCCTTGGAGGCATGGAAAAAATAAAAATACTCATCATTTTGTGATAGAAGGGGAAGGTGTCTCACAACAAGATGTGAAACCTTATGTTATAATACATATCCAAAGCATAGGAAAGCCAATGCAAGCATTTTTGGCATGTACATACAAGAGATGTAGGAGAAAATTGCAGATACATGGAAGATTTCACTTGAAGTGGTTAAGGAAAATGATGGGATTTCCAATTTCAAGGAGTCCAGGCACAACATATGGATATAATCCCAAAGAGAACCTAAGAAGACATGGTTAAATATGCAGTATTGAATTATATCCAAATAAGTCCAATGGGTAATAGCAGAATGGCCAAGTCAATGGAAGGTACCCATAGCTAGAAAGAAAGGAGCAAAGGGAGAATAACAAGAAGAAGCTGACACAATGTATAAATCCATTAGTCCAGTAGCCAATACCAGAAAATACTCACATAGCATATAAGGTGCGAAAACAGTCAAGAATCTAAGGAAGAAGGAAACGGTCCCAAGGGCCTCAGTTCTAGGAACTGAGTGCATAGAAAGAACAAATAGGGGAGCTCAGAAGAAAGATAATATCCCAACCTAGGAGACAGGGACTGGAAACATACCAAAGGTAAAGAAACCTGTGCAGAAAGAAACACTATCGAAGAGAAAATCAACCATGCAGATAGGAGAACAGAGAAAGAAGATGAAAGAGCAAAAGAATCCCCTTCAACTCACAATCACCGAATACGACACAAAGTTAGTAGCACATAAGGTGCAAGACCGAGGAGAAGAAACACTCTACATTGTAGAGTCAAAGAGAGAAGAAGTTATGAAAAAAATTATGGAGGTCAAGGAGAGTTTGGAAAGCCTCTAGATTAATGTCATACAACAGAAAGGAACAAAAAAACAAAAATACTCAATGTAATAGGAGTAGACACCAGAAGAAAAAGGGACAATACAAACAATGGTGATGGGAAGTAACATTTTCCAGATCACTCAAGAGATACTACATATTGATTAGGGAATAACGTAGAAGAAACTAAAGGACATAGAACAGTTGGACTTGGCTTTGTCCAAGATTGCAACCAAAGTGTTGTATAAGCTACAAATGGGCGTTGCACACGAAGTACAATCAAGGGCTAGGACAAATGAAACAAACTTGGAGACAACCAAAGAAGAAAGGAAGATATTATAGATATCTCTCAAAGAAGTGCAGATCGAGTGAGATGAAGAAAAAAAACATGCATAGAAGCTAGAACAAAGACTTGAGGAAGTGTTTCAAACTATTCCAGAAAATGCACTAACAGAAGAGCTTAGCAGAGAAGAAAATATGCAAAGCATAACACATATGATAGACAATTATAATTAGGAGATAATAATAGAATTGGCTGAGAAGCTAACACCAACTGCCCTTCTAGAGGTCATATCAGAGAGGGAGTGGCAGGAAAAAAATATACAAATATCATCACGCGAGAGGTGAAAGAAGTAGTACAACTATATGAAAAGACCGTTTGTATATGGACGAGCCTGGAGGAAGACGAAGGGATCCAACAGTTGGATAAGAGGGAGGTGAAAGTGAACATTGCAGTTCAAGATATAAAGCAAAGGGAGAAGGAAATGCTCATATAAAAAATAATGAAGGCCACGTAGAAAAAGAAAAATATGCAAGCATAGTTGAAGATAATTTAAGGAGAAAAACAAACAAGACAACCTCATTTGGAGCCATTACAGGAACAAGCAGAGAAAATGTAACACCCCAAGGATGAGCCCCTGCTGAATTGTAATTATGTTTATAGACTGGTGAGCCAAGTGTTTATAAGATGGAAGAATTATGTGTTTATTAGGCCGGAGAGCCCAAATGCTAAGGCCAATGAGCCTAATTTTGTATATGTAAATACTCACATCATTAATAAAATTACATTGTTGCATGTAGATTGACCACGAAGAAAGAGTTATGGGGGACTAAACTCCACTAGGTAGGGAAAGGGAAGGGGCTAAGTGTCTAGGAACAAGGTCTAAGCTAGAGGGCTTACCTCTAAAGGAATAATATTATATTATTATTTCCTAGAGGCTAAGGTTTGACATAACCTATATTGTCCTAAGTTCCTGGGGAAAGGGAATGAGTGTTAAGTGGAACTCATGCAGCTTCAGGAAGACATGTGTCAACCTAGGCGCATGCAGTTTTTGTTAAATTATGAGCTTGATTTCTTATGTGGATTAATTCTTTGATTTTCTTCAACACTTTGATTCCACCTTAAAACACTTCAACAATACCAAATCATAATCAAATATAAATAACTATGTAAACATGCACATCAACAACACATATACCATGGGGAAACCCTGTACAGGGAGAAAAACCCTAACAAATGATATTCCTTTATTGCATTAATAATGTAAGATCACCTACAAATATCCACCATGAATGTTATGCTCTTAAAGAGATTGCCAATATGACTCTGACCTAAAAAAGACCTAAAATACGTTGCTAAAATACACCTATGATATACTGCCTCTATTGTTGATATACAACACTCTTATGATGCTTTGGTATGCTGCCTCTTTATCACTGATGTGTGCCTCTATTGCTTCACCCTTAACCTGCATCTCAAAACTGTGTTGAAGAGAGAGTTCGAACTCTGCTTATATAGGATGAAGAGGGTAAGAGGAGAGGCTCGAAATAGTAACCTATTTGCATGAGTTAATCATAACTCAACTTCATACTGTAGTTCAAACTTAGAACTAGACTTGAGATTGGTTACAACTCAACATTATACTTTAGTTCGAAAATAGAACTAGACTTGAGACTAGTATGCTTCAGTTCAAAAATAGAACTAGACTTAAGATTTAGTTTCAACTCAACATTACACTTTAGTTCTAAAAAATAACTAGACTTAAGACTTCAGTTGCAACTCAACATTACACTTTAGTTCTAAAATAGAACTAGACTTAAGACTTTAGTTGCAACTCAACATTACACTTTAGTTCTAAAATAGAACTAGAATTAAGACTATAGTTGCAACTCAACATTACACTTTTAGTTCTAAAATAGAACTAGACTTGAGACTTTAGTTACAACTTGACTCTTTACAAGGAAATTCAAAATTCTCTTCATGGTGGATAATGTTACACATGCCAACACACTAGATCAATACATTTATATCATTTGCAATATTATGAATATCGTTTGTTTCTGGCTCATAGGAATTTTATATTCAACCTAACTTTTTCTAGATGCCTTGAATTTTTCTCATGGATCGCAAGGTTTGACTAGGTGTTGGTCATTGGTTATGGAAGAAAGATAATGTTATGAAAGAAAAGGCGAAACGCGAACTGTGCGGAAGGAAGGTTGACTGAGACCAGGTCGAAGTGGTTAAAGAAGTAGAAAAGATGGAGCGAAGTCTAAGAGAGAAAACCGTTGGATGAGGAGATCGAGGAAGACAGACCAGCAAGGAAGATGGATCTTGGACAACTCAGCAAGGAAAAAAATCCACTGGTAGATGCTTGGAGAACCTCGTGGGAAGGAAGGAAATACAGGTCGACAAAGCCCTGAAAATGTGGGTCAAGTTGACCTAGGGTTTTGACACCTAGGCTTCAACCTAAGGCTGTCGATGAGATATTTTAGTATAAATAAAGGTCAAGAGGACTTGGGATGAGTTAGAGATAGGGAGATATTATGTATGTGGATTGATTGTTGTTGTTGTTGAGAGAGAAGTCTGTGTTGTAAGCTCTTTAGTTGGGTGCGAAGATCAACCCTGCAGTTGGGTGCGCAGGGAAGGGAGATAGAGAGAAGAAGCGAAAGAGAGAGAGATATGCAAGCTAAGAGTGTAGATAGAACTGCAATATTTCACCTAATATATTATAAAGCAAAGTTCTATAGACGTAACCCTAGGGAGAGGGTGAACCATGTATATCCTGTTGTTATGTGTGATTGATGCTATGTTCTTTACTCTATTACTTTGATGATCTGATATATAATTGTCCGAAGTAGGTGTATGCTTGGAAATAATAATCTGATCTCCATGCATGGTTGCCTTGATTCCACTTTCATTTCCTCTAGTTGTAGACACTTGTGTCTTGCAACCCCCTATTGCTACTTTGGGTGAGACTGCATCTACTTCGCAAGTTTTTCTGAAAGGGCCAGTAGTTAGGGATTGTTGGTACTCTATTAGAGCTGAACCCTGGGTCTACCCCTGTGCCAACAAATGGTTTCGTTGCTGGGACCAATATCTTCTTGAGGGAATTTTAAGGTGGTTTCCATCGAAGTCAGAGATTCATAAGTGGATAGAAGAACAAGAGAAGGAATTCACAGAAGCTCAGAATAAGAACCCTAATATCAACACAGAAGACTGGTTGGGAAGGTATATCTTTACTGATATACACGATATTTCCTTTGGAGGGATTCATAAGGAGCTATACGAGTGGTTGGCCAGATTAGTAGATACCTAGATTGAGATCAGATCTAGACCACCTGTGGTTTGGATGTCAGCGCTGATCAAGAAGGTCAAGAGAGTTGATAACGCCATGTCAAGAATAGTAGATCACTGGTTTGATAGTACCATTGGAGTGTATATCACAAATTTTGCTATTGATAGAGTAGAGTCATATAGCCAAGAAGAGAGATATTTCTTTAAGGGGTTGAAAGGAAAATTTTTACACTTCTTGAAGTTGAAGATAAAGATGCTATTGCATGAGAATAACATCTTGAAGATATAATAGTGGGTCAAATTGAGAGCTAATGTTCAAAAATTCAGACAACGACAACGACACAGAGATCAGACACACGCACAATGGGAGAACCTTCAGAGAAGTTCCTCTGGTAAACTTGTTTGAGCAGAGTCACGAACCAACACAGGAAGAAGGGTTCTATAGTGGAGAAGAAGAAGAGTTGTTGAATGAGGAACATTCAGAGTCCGCTAGGGAAGAATAAGAGAATACTGAAGAACCTCATCAAGAAGAGTCAGAAACTTCAGGAACTGCATAGACTATTGAAGTAAGTTCTATTACACCCCCTTTTGTTTTAACAACATTAAGTAACTGGAGTAACCTAAGTTATCAGAACACAAAGAGCACTAGTACAAGTGGTTCAGTTCATACTCAGTCAGTAACCTTAGGAATATCTATGGTAGATGAGATGATTTTAACCACCTTTAGAGGAGATGGATCTGAAGATTCTGACCAACACTAGTTTCTATGTGAAGTTGTATGGAGTATTAAGAGTTTCACCGACAAAGCTGTTAAATGAGCTCAGTTTAGTACTACCCTGAGAGATCACGCACTAAGTTGGTACATGAAGTTCATCCAAGGATTTTTCCATTCGAAACCACTGAACGAGATTAAGACTATGTTGATTTCCGAATTCAAGAAACCCAAGTCGAAATCACAGTGCATCACAAAGTTGAAAGAAATCAAGCAGAAAGTAGATGAACCGGTTTGGGAGTTTGATCATAGGTTTATGACCTTAACAGGTCATTTGAGTTTTCAAATCCCAGATGAGTAGAACAAAGAATGGTTCATTGCTACCCTCCTACCACACATTAGAGTCCCTCTGATGCAACAAAATATTACTTCACAAGCTGAGGCATTGGAGATCGCCATGAAACTTGAATCTACTCCTATGGCAGAATCCAACTCAGGTATGAGTCAAATCTTGAGTCAACTAACTAGCTTATCACTGTAAGTCAAAGATATAAAAAAATATAAGGGAAAAGATAATAGAGAAGACATCTGGTGCATTAGATGAAAATTAGAAGGCCATGACAAGGAGCACTGTCCCCTGTTTCATGAATATTTGTCTTCTGGAGCTCCGAGCCCTTTGAAGAAAGTTACTCTACCTTGGTGCAAGGTATGTAGAAATAGACATCACCCTGGAGAATTCTATTACATGTAAAAGTATGTTCAGACACCTATGGACCTCTATTGCACATTTTGTAAATCTGTGGGTCATGATGAGAAGGACTGTAGAACTTATGACCTCTTGCATGAAAGATCAAGGGACATCTATGAAATTCAAGGTGAAGCACAACAATAAGGGAACACTACATAGTATGATTCCTTTGGAAGAGGAAAATTCAAACCTCGTGGTGGATTCAGAGGAAGAGGATAAGAAGGAGGCATGGGCTGAGGTCGAGTCCAGATCATTTGTATAACTGCGCACAACCAGGTCATTTGGAAAGGGACTGTCAAAACCCTTGTACCACTTGCAGTTACTGCAATTCATTTGAACATGTCATAGAAGACTGTCCTGCACTATTAGCCAAATTTCAGGAAAGACAAGGAGGGAACCAAAAAGTACAGCTAATCATAGCAGAACCTCATGGAGCAGATCCTAGAGTCGTTTTTATCACTAGAGGAGGCGCTGCTACACGAGAAGATAGGGTGACTCCAACGAATACTACAGAACAATCAGGATTCAGAAAATCTATAGATAAGACACAAGAGTTTGATCCAAAGAGAGCGAATCAGAAATTTGAAGAGGTAAGAAAAGAGTTTGGAAGAGATCAAGCTTCTTCATCAGAGGTAGAACCAGAAGTGAGAGAATGTGGAATGCCCCTAGCCTTTGATCAGTCTGCTTCACCTCGAGAAGGAAAAAAGGTAAGTAAGCTCATGGAATTATTATGCACTTGCATTAATTTGTAGGATGAGAGCATTGTACAAGAGCTACAAAACTTGATCAAATAGTATGAGCTAGGAAAGGTAGATCCTCTACTAAATAAAGTAGTACATAAACTATCCAAAAAGAGAAGGACAAATAAGGAACTACACCTTAATGATCAAATTGGAGAGTATGATATAGATTATGTGGTCCTCGGCTTAGGATCAGAGGTCAATGTTATGATGAAGCAGACCTGGGCACTGATGGGAAAGCCTAAGTTGATCTATTCCCCCATCAGGCTTAGGATGGCTAATCAATAGGCTGTGAGCCCCTTTGGAATATTGGAACATGTCCCTGTGGACATCGATGGGGTCAAAACATTTGTGGACTTCAAGGTGATTGAGATAGTTGATGATAACTGTCCTTATCCCACACTATTAAGAATTGATTGGGCTTTCAACAATTCTACTATTGTTGACTTGAAGAAAATAAGAATGACATTTAAAGGTGATGGCCTTAGGGTCATCACACCTTTGGATTCTGATGAAGGTCCCAGATACACAGAGCCCATCAGAGAAGAAGACCACACATATATGTTGGAGAATATACACAAACTGATAGCAAGACAACAAGATTACATTAATCCTACAACAGATGGGAATTTAAGCTGGCGAAGTGACAACGCATGTTCATCAGACTCAGAAGAAGCACTAGAGAACTGGCATAATAAAATATATGAAGTATCTACACAAATATGTGATAGATTGACTGAGAAGTTCACTATATCGACACAACAATAAGTAATTTACCCACATTTGATGGTTTGAATCACTTAGAAACTTTCTTATTGAAATTTGAAGAAACTGTACCAGTACAAAAAAGTTTTTTGGCACTGGACAAGGCTTTGAAAGCTACTCCAGCAAGATGGTGGGGAACACATAAAAGGAACATCGCGAACTGGACACAATGTCGCACTTTGATGACAACATGATTTTCAAAACAAGTCAAAGGATGCAAAGTTACGTACACAAGTCAAAGTTGTCCGAAAGACCATGTGCAAGGTTGTGAGGACGCTTGGAGCTACATTCCTCAAGAACAGTGAGTGCATAAATTCATCAATACTCTAGACACAATGCCTATCAACTGGTACCTTGAAGCAGAACTGCACCTCACCACTGCAGATTGGCAAGGTATGACTCAGAATTTTGTAGCTACATTTTTATTTGAAAGTCAACACCCTCTGGTAGATCAATCTTTATAGGTTGTAAGACATAAAGTATTTGAGGAAGCACCTAGCCTCCCTTTGGAGTAAGAAGAGGATGAATGGACTGCACCTCTTTAGAAATTGCAAGGATGTTACAATATGAATGCCGATGAAGATGATGATCCTATGAATGTGAACATCATGGAAACGGAAGGACAGAGAGACATAAAAGGACCAGGAATCGAACTACTTTTTATTGGACAACCAATCAAAGTCAAGAAAGTTAATATTGGAACAGAGCAAGCACCTAAGATTTCCAATGTTGGAGACTACCGGAATGATGCCACTATTGATAAGATCACATAGTTACTGCATGAATATCAGGACGTGTTTCCAACCAAGTTCAATGATATGAAAGGCATTAAAGGTCCCATAGGAGAGATGAAGATCCCCTTGAAACCATATGCAAGGCCAATTAAACAAAGACCTTACAGATTGAACCCTAAATATAAGGAGAAAGTGAAGATTGAATTAGACAGAATGTTGGAAGTAGGAATCATAGATACTGTTGAGGAATCAGAGTGGATTATCCCTATGGTGGTTCAGGATAAGAAAACATGAGAGATCAGAATTTGTGTAGATCTCAGGAAGATGAATGATGCATGTATACATGATCCATTCCCTACACCATTTACTGATGAAGTGTTAGATAATGTGTGAGGACAGGAAGTCTACTCCTTCACCAATGGATTTTCAGGATACCATCAGATCAAGATTGCCAAGGAATATTGCCATAAGACCACGTTTGAAACAAAATGGGGATCCTACCAATACAAAATGATTCCTTTTGGATTGAAGAACGCACCAGCCATATTTTCTAGGGTGGTGGTTGAAGCATTCAAGGAGTTTTTACATAAATTTTTGGAAGCCTATTTTGATGATTGAACTATTTTTAGATTATTGAAAAACCATATTGAATGCTTAAGACTAATGTTGGATAAGTGCAGGCAGTGTCAGATTTCTCTGAACCTGAATAAATGCATCTTCTTTTTTCCCTTTGGAGTGCTACTGGGCCATATTGTGTGTAAGTAGGGGTTACTGGTAGATCCATCTAAGATTTCTATTATTGTCGATTTACCCCCTCCTACTTCAGTCAAATAGCTGCACACTGCACTGGGACATACTAGATACTACAGGAAGTTCATTAAGGGATATGCATAGATTACACCACCTATGGAGAAGCTTCTGAAGAAATATTGTTAGTTTCAATGGACTAAAGAATTTCAACAGAGCTTCGACACACTGAAATAGAAAATGGTTACTGTGCCTATTATAATTTTTCCAGATTGGAGCAAGGAATTTCATGTGCATGTCAATGCATCTTCTATTGCACTAAGAGTAGTGTTAGCACAACCAGGAGAAATATATATTGACCATCCGTTATCCTTTTCTAGAAGGAATTTCTCAACAACTGAGATAAATTACACCACCACTGAGAGATAAGGTTTAGCAATGGTGTATCTGCTGCAGAAGTTTCATCACTACTTGTTAGGAGGACACTTTAAGATGTTCACTGATCACTCCATGCTGAAATACCTAGTCAAAAAGTCAATGTTGGGGGGAAGGATATGCAGATGGCTTCTATTATTTTAGGAATATGATTATGAAATTGTGGTAAAGCCAGGAAGGATGAATAAGGGACCCAACCACTTGTCTACATTGGAACATGGAGAGGAACCTAATAGTTTGGAGGATACACTACCAGATGCTCAGTTGCTGGCCATTATAAAGGTTGATGATCACTTCGCCAAGATGTTTTAGTTCCTATAAACAGGAATAACACCTCATGAATACACATTCATTCATAAGAAACAACTGGTAATGCGTGTTGCAGATTTTTTACTTATAACTGGACAACTATATAAGATGGGACCTGATGAGATCCTGAGAAGATGTGTTATGGAGGAAAAAAACCCCCAGATTTTAGCATAATATCATGAAGGCATCGCAGGAGGACACTATGCAGGAAAAGAAACAACATAGAAGGTTCTTAGAGATGGCCTTTGGTGGCCCACTTTACACAGAGATGCTAAAGAATACTATAGAGCCTATGATGTATGCCAACGAGTTGGGAAACCATCCAGAAGATATGAGATGCCTTTAGCACCCCATATAACTTTACAAGAATTTGAGAAATGTGCCATTGACTTCGTGGGACCTGTAAACCTACCAGGGAAGCGCAAGAGCCAGATACATCATCATTGTGATAGAGTATTTGATGAGATGGGCAGAAGCAAGAGAAGTTAAGAACTGTAGTGAAACTACAACTACACTTTTCATATTTGATGATATCATAACTAGGTTTGGATGCCCAAAGATCCTCATGAGTGATCAAGGTACACATTTTATTAATAAGACTATTGAATCCTTGACTCGGGAATTTGAAGTTCACCATCAGAAGAACACCCCATACCACCCACAGGAGAATGGGATGGTTGAAGCCTTCAACAAGATCTTGGAGATAGTGCTGACAAAGATTTGTAGTGTAAACAAAGATGACTAGAATTTGAGAGTACCAACAGTGTTATGGGCCTATAGAACTACTTGTAAGAAGCTGACAATGCAGACCCCCTTTAAGTTGGTTTATGGCCTAGAAGCAGTTGTACCCATGGAATATTTGGTTCCTAGCTTAAGAATTGTAGCCTTTATAGATATGGATGACACTGGCACTATTCAAGAGAGGCTCGCACAGTGGGTCAAACTAGAAGAAGACAAATTTGTTATAGGATTCCATCAGCAGGTTCAGAAGGAATGAGAAAAGTCCTACCATGACATGCATATCAAGAAGAAATCATTTAAGAAAGGAGATCTGGTATTGATATATGATAGCAAGTTCATGAAGTAGCCAAGGAAATTCAAACACATTGGCTGGGGCCATATGAGGTTGCCTATGTTACAGAAGGAGGAGCTGTGCAACTGAAGACTTTGAATGGGAAGTGGAAGGAAGGATTAGTGAATGGGAGATGGTTGAAATGTACTATGACAACCAGCTGCCTCACAGATCTCGATAAAAATAGAAGAAGAAGGGTCTAGGTACCAGGTGCAATTGACACTAGGTACCAGACACAAGAAAGACAGTCTGCACACAGGGTGGAGGAACAGAGTAGGAAGCATAGGCTGCGTTGCACAGTTTGAAGTCGAGATACAACTGAAGATTCATATTAGAGTGCCTTGGGACGAGTCATGGGTGAGTGTTGGGGGCCTTTTGTCCCTTGGTTATGGAAGAAAGCGAATGTTATGGAAGAAAAGGTGAAACACGAACTTCTCGGATGGAAGGTTGACTGAGATCAGATCGAAGTGGTTAAAGAAGAAGAAAATATGGAGCTAAGTCTGAGAGAGCAAGCCGTTGGACGAGGAGATCAAGGAAGATAGATCAACAAGGAAGATGGATCGTGGAAAACTCAACAAGAAGAAAAATCTACTAGTATATTCTTGGAGAAACTTAAGGGAAGAAAGGAAAGACAAGCTAGCGAAGCCCTAAAAATGTGGGTCAAGTTGACCTAGTGTTTTAGACACCTAGGGTTTTGATATCTAGGGTTTTGACACCTAGGCTTCAGCCTAAGGCTATCCATGAGCTATTGTAATGTATAAATTTATGTCAAGAGGACCTGGGATGAGTTAGAGACATGGAGAGATTATGTATGTGAATTGATTGTTGTTGCTGTTGAGAGAGAAGTCTGTGTTATAAGATCTTTAGTTGGGTGCAAAGATCAACCCTGAAACTGGGTGTGCAGGGAAGGGACATAGAGAGAAGAAGGTAAAGAGAGAGAGATCTGAAAGCTAAGAGTGCAGATAGAACTGTAAGATTTCACCTAATATATTATAAAGCACATTTCTATGGACATAGCCCTAGGGAGAGGTTGAACCACATATATCCTGTTGTTGTGTGTGATTGGTGTTGTGTGCTTTACTCTGTTACTCTAATGATGCATTAGTATGTTATATATGATACATAACTATGCAAAGTAGGTGTATGCTTGGAAATAATAATCTGATCTCCGTGTGTGGTTTCCTTGATTCCACTTGCATTTCCTCTCGTTGTAGACACCTATGTCCTGCAACCCCCTATTGCTACTTCGGGTGAGACTGCATCTACTTCGTAGGTGTTTCCGAAAGGGCCAGTAGTTAGGTATTTTTTGTGCGCTATTAGAGCTGAACCCTAGTTCTACCCCTGTTCCAACACTAGGATCAAAGAAGTTGTATGTTCCCCCTGAATTTTGCACTAGTATGTCTATGCTCACAGAGGTTGTACGTTCCACCTGACTTTTGCAATAGACTTTCTATGCTCATAGAGGTTGTATGTTCCCCTTGAATTTTGCATTAGACTCACATATCATCTCATTCATCCTGACTTTTGGTTTGACTCACAGAGGTTGTACATTCCCCCTAGCTTTTTCCAATACCTCACAAGACTAGTTGATTCTCCAAATCTCTCTGGATATCCTCAAGGTGGCCCATATTGCCTCTCATTTGAGAATGACTGTCGATGTTGCCAAATTTAACACTCCCTCTCAGCAAGGGAGTCATTATCATCCACACCAAGCTTGCCTCTCAACTACACAAAATGTCTCGAGGTTAGAGGCTTGGTCAGGATATCAGCTACCCGCTCGCTTGTGGCTATGTACTGTAACTTTACAATTTTTCTCTGGACCAAGTCTTAGATGTAGTGGTACCTCATGTCAATATGTTTTGACTTGTCGTGGAATACTGGGTTCTCTATCAATTTTATGAAACTTTCATTATCACAGTGAACCACCATTGTCTTGAGCTTGTCACCAAACAACCCATAAACCAATTTTCTGAGCCATACTGCTTCCTTTCTTACATCACTTGCTGCAATGTACTCAGCCTATGTTGTACTCTGTGCAATGGATCGCTGCTTCCAACTTGACCAAGAGATCATAGTGGATCTTAAACTGAAGTAGTATCCAACAGTACTCTTCCAATCCACTAGGATTCCTGTCCAGTCAACATCTGCATACCCATGCAGAAATAAACCACCACTGGATGTATATCTTAGACCATAAGTAATAGTCCCTCTGATATATCTCAAGATGTGATTTGATGCCACCTAGTGTCTCTGTCTCGGTTCAATCATGAACTGACTCATTGCAATCATTGCATAGCATATATCTAGCCTAGTGTGGATCATGTACATAAATGATCCAATCAACTGCCTATACATGGTGGGATCCACCAAATCTAAACCTGTATCATAATCATGTAGCTTCCTCAAGTTGGTAACCATCGGATTAGACATGGATTTGCAATCCATCATACCAAACCTCTTTAGTACATCCATTGTGTATTTTCCTTGTGCCAGAAATATCTCGCCTTGTCTTTTCCATACTTCCAATCCTAGGAAGTAATGCATCAACCCTAAGTCTTTCATCTCAAATTCTAAGGTTAGCTCCCTCTTACACTAGGCTATTAGCCATTCATCTCCTATTAGAAAGAGATCATCAACATACAATATTAGTATAATAGTTTGGTTACCTCTTACCTTGAAGTACATATTTTCATCAACATCACTTTTCTGAAATCCCAGGATTTTAAGAAAGCCATCAATCCTGTCATAACAAACTATGGGAGCCTGCTTAAGACCATACAAGGCCTTCCTTAGCTTGCATACATGAGTGCCTTTGTTATGCAGTACAAACCATCTGGTTTTTACACAAATACCTCTTGTTCAATATTTCCATTCAAGAATGGTGTTTTTGCATCCATCTGATGTAGCTTCCAACCAAGAATGGAAGCTAAAGCAATAATAGTTCGAATGGAGGTATACCTGGCTACAGGGGAAAACGTCTCTTCGTAGTCGATTCCTTCTTTCTGAGTGAAGCCTCTTGCTACAAATCTTTCTTTGAAATTTTCCACACTTCCATTAGCTAGATATTTTATCTTATAGATCCATTTGGAAGAAACCATTGATTTGTCTTTTGGCCTCAACACAATGTCCCAAACATTGTTCTTTATAATAGAACAATATTCCTCAAGCATGGAATCCTTCCATAGTTGTAATTTATCTGCTTCTTCAAATGAAGAAGGTTCGACATCACTAATTCTACTCTTCAGTGCAACATAGCCTCCGAACCTATGGGGCCTCTTCCTTTCCCTAAAAGTTCCTTTGGGAGAAGCTATCCTCTCTTCTTCTTGCACTATTTCTTTAAGCCACCCTGGCTTCCTTTTGGCTGGAGGTTCTTTAAGAGTTCTTTCTAACACTTCAACAAGTTCTAGGGGCTCATTACTTGGCCCTTTATGATGTTCCTCCATCTGATCATTTGACTCTTCATTTTCAGAAGAGGGTGAGGATGGTTGAACTGCTTTTGATTCCAGTTGAAGCTCTCTGGATTTCTTAAATGCGGCGTCCTCATGGAAAGTCACATCTCTGCTTATGTAAGGTAGCTAGAGTGGTAGTAGGGGGGCCGAGAGGGCCCATAGTGATAATAGTGGAGGTCATTCAATGTAAGGTGGACTAGGTCCACTATATTATTAATTAAAGCCCACTATGGTAGTAAGATATAATAAATGTAAGAGGACTTCTTAGAAGGTTCTACTTCTAGAAGATTCCTGCACTAGAATGTTCTTAGGTGATGGTAGCACTATATAAAGGGGCTCAAGCAATGTAATGAGACATGAAGAGAAGTATTGTGTTTGGAGTAGTAGCTCAATAGGAGGAATCCCCCTCAAAGAGGCAAGTGAATAGGAGAGGATCCTTTCCATAATAGGATCCATTGTATGGTGTTGCCCTACCTCAAGGGTTTCTATAATAAAGTTGTGGTTTTCTATATGGTTTCATATATCTTGTGTGGTGATTGTATTCAGATATCTTTGGATCTATTGTGATATTTTGTATTCAGGTCTTTGGTTCTTAACAATTGGTATTAGAGCACTTTCCTTGGTTGGAGTTGTGGGCAACTATTTTTTATTTTTGCAGATTTTTTTTTTCGGAGAAGAAAAAAGAGGGCCGCGACATTCCATACATTTTCAATATATTTCTGTGCAAAATTTGCAGAAAAGGGTTTTATATATGAGTTCCTCTCAGAAAAACACCCAATTTGAAAAAAAAAATCATCCCAAACGGAGTCCGGAAGGTCAAGATATTGAGGTTTTAAAATCTGCAATTTTCAGGGTTTTCTGCGGATGGCGGCACGATTTAGTTTTATTTCTGTAGCAATTTGAGGCCGAATTTGCCAAAATAAATTACAGATCTGAGTTCTTCTCACAATTTCACCCAATTTGAAAAAACAAATCAGCCAAAACGGAGTCCAGGAAGTGAAGTTATGAGCATATTAAGTTCAGTAGTTTTTTAGGGTTTTTCTAGAAAAAACTGCGATTTTCTGCCGAAACTTATTGGGTCTATTTTTTGAGTTTTTTCGTGATGGCTGTAGGACCAAAGAGTTCATAGGGTGCTCAGATGGCTATTTCATCTCAAACCTTAAAAGAAATTCTTGAATCATTCAAAGCCCAATTGGATGACAGATTGGATGCATTTGCACATGGCCTCACAGACAGCCTCACAAATAGTCTCACAGATGGCCTCAATGATAGTTTTC
>JZKD02S1873176.1:316725-328607 GCA_000966675.3 Picea glauca
TCAACATTACACTTTAGTTCTAAAATAGAACTAGACTTAAGACTTTAGTTGCAACTCAACATTACACTTTAGTTCTAAAATAGAACTAGACTTAAGACTTTAGTTGCAACTCAACATTACACTTTTAGTTTTAAAATAGAACTAGACTTGAGACTTCAGTTACATGCAATTCCAAATTCTCTTCATGGTGGATAATGTTACACATGCCAATGCACTAGATCAATACATTTATATCATTTGCAATATTAGGAATATCGTTTGTTTCTAGCTCATAGGAATTTTATATTCAACCTAACTTTTGCTAGATGTCTTAACTTTTGCTCATGGCTCACAAGGTTTGACTAGGCTCACAGAGGTTGTATGTTCCCCCTGAATTTTGCAGTAGTATGTCTATGCTCATAGAAGTTGTACGTTCCCCCTGACTTTTTCACTAGACTATCTATGCTCATAGAGGTTGTAAGTTCCCCCTGAATTTTGCATTGGACTCACATAGCATCTCATTCATCTCGACTTTTGGTTTGACTCATAGAGGTTGTACGTTCCCCCTAGATTTTTTCAATACCTCACAAGACTGGTTGATTCTCCAAATCTCCCTGGCTAGTCTCAGGGTAGCCCATATGGCCTCTCATTAGAGAATGACTGTCGATGCTGCCAAATTTAACAATTTTTAGTTGGGAAATTCAAATTGTTGGGGGTTCCCTCACCAATTCTCATGATCTTTGCCACTCTCGCAAGTATGCCATACTCCTCACTAATGCACACACTGAGAAAAAAAGAGCCTTGAAAAAGCCAACCATTGCCTCCATCATCGATCTCTACAACTTCTGAAACCTGCACACTCATGTTATGAAGCTAAATGCTTTTCCTATGAAGGACAACACGACTACATAGTGTCTAATCCATATCGTGCCTTATCCTTTTTTGTTGCTACCCACATTTTTCTAGACTGGTGTGGCTTGTTGTCATTACTAGAGCCCATACCCAACTTTTTCTGTGGTGGTTACTCGATGGAATTAACAGCTGGATATAAGAGGTAGGTTTTCAGGCCTGTAAGCAACTCTGTCCAAGTGAGAGAGTGTGTCGAGGAAGTGAGTTCTCTTGGAGGGAGTCCCATAGAAGCTACAATACTATGAGACTTCTGGTCCAGCCTGTTGCTGAAGCCCTATAAGGGAGGTGGATAGTCGATGGAATTGTGATAGTGAAGGTGTACACTCCTAGGGTGGGACATGCATGTGGGGAATGAGGGTCTGTGGGTTGTGGGCATAAGTGGCTCTTGGGAGAAAATCCTTCTTGTTGATCTGTGTGACTTTCCTGTTGTCCTTGCCAAGCCCAGGAATCCCTTTCCTGGTGGAGTTTAGTCCCAGCTCGGGGGTGACCCACTGTTGAGCGTGATGAACAACGTCTAAGGCTAGGAGGTTCATGGAAGGTTCGCACGCAGTTGGTGGTCATCTATTAAAAGATAAGTAAAAAATATTTGTTCTTTGTATGATGTGTATCTTGAAATCAAGTTATAATGTTATTAGGATTGTTTGTATATATTGCATGTATGTTTTAATTTAGTTTTTGCATGAATAAGTGTATGAACAAAATGCTATAGTTGTTTAAATTGCATTAGATAGATATGTATATAAATATATATGGTATCAGAGCATGAAATTTATTTGGTGGCATGGCCTGGCCTATTGGTTTAAGGTTGGGGATGTCATAAAATGGTATAAGAGCATGAAAGTTATTTAGTGGCATGGCCTGTCCTGTTGGTTTAAGGTAAGAGATCACACAAAATGGTATCAGATCCATGGTTTCAACACTGAGCTTGGATGCGCCATGTTAGTGGAAGTTGAAGAAAAAGTTTCAGAAAAGAATTGTTGTAAAAATGGACAAAATCCAAGTTCATATCCCATGGTTTCAACACTGAACCAGGATGGTCCACGAACGAGGAATTCAGAGTAAAAATTCCATATAATTTTGATGTACAAAGTGCCATAAGGGTGTTGAGGGAACAATTGGACTGTTTTCAGAAGCATAGGTGGTATAACGGTTTAAGAAATAGACACAGAGAAAGAAACCACAACAACCATGGTGTTCGGCCGTAGGATCTGTTCGGGAGAAGGAGGATCCTTCACAACCATCAAATATGGAGAAAAGTGCATGAAGGTCAACCTCCAATTCATTCAAACTTCACGACTTCGACGAAGTTTATGGCTTATAAGAGAAAAAGGGGTCAAAGCCCAAAGTTATGAAGTCCCAAAGAGGATCTACACTGTAAATCCGAGGGGAGGAATGTTTACTGTTGGATTTGACCAAGGATGGATCAGAACTGTAGGGATAAGCCACATGTCGACAGGTTAGATTGTTCGGGAATTCATCATTCGGGAGAAATGGAGTGTGCTGATGAGCAACTCTCGAAGTTCCAAAGCTCAGATTTCATCCAGACCATTCATCAAAAGGAACATGTGTCAGAAGATTATCTTGTTTGGGAATTCGACATTCGAGAGAAATGGAGTGTGATGATGTGCAAAATCCTAAAGTCTTGAAGTTTGGAGTTAATCCAGACCATTCATCAAAAGGAGACACATGTCAAAAGATCATCTTGTTTGGGAGTTCGACGTTCAAAAGAATTGGAGTGTGAAAGTGTAAAAATCGTCGAAGCCCAAAGTCCCGAAGAAAAAATATAAGAAGTGGTGTGGCATGATGACATCGCTAGTAGTGATCTGGACCTTTCCTAGACATGCCACGTGCCACCACCTTAGTTGTTGACAACTGTACTATGTGGACCTCGAAAGGTAAGAAAGTTTGGGAGTTCGATGTTCAAGAGAATTGGAGTGTGCAAGTGTAAAAACCACCAAATCCCGAAGTCCAAAGTGGTGTGGCCTGCTGACGTCACCAGGGATGATGTGGAAACATGGGATGTGTGACATGTGTCAGTGATTTAAGAACCTTTTGAAGATAGAAATTCTAGTTAGAATGTGACATGTGTCATCCACCATATTGGGACACGTTTCCACTTCTAGTATTTCACCACGCGACACTCCTCTCGAGGATGGGTAGTGGGGCCCTGATGAATACATAAAGTAGTTAAACCCTTGGAAAATAATTTAAATAGACCGGGTCCACAATAACTTGACCCTAGTAGACACATGGCACCTGATTGTGAGGTCTGAAGACTTGAAATTATGGGAGAAATAGTTCATGATGGAATGGGAGGAAGAAATCCCCAAAGTCTTGTAGCATTGAAATAACGTGATGTAATGATGTCACTAGGGGTGAAGTGAAAGTATTCAGAGATTCACGGTTCGAGATTTTTAGGGTGTGAAGATGTGAAATCCTCCAAAATCCCGGAGCCCTGAAGCTTCAAAGTCCCAGAGCCTCGAAGCTCCGGAGTCCTGAATCCCCAAAGCTTCGAAGTCCCAAAGCCCCAAAGCTCCAAAGTCATGAATCCCTGAAGCTCCGAAGTTCCGGAGCCTTGAAGCCCCGAAGCACGGAGTTCCATAGTAAATATCATTCGTTGGATGTTGGGAAGACATGGACCGTTGATCCACCCCGCTTTGTGAGTTCTCCAATTCGACACTTCATGATATTTGTTGTGATGTGCTTTGGATACTATCGAAGCCCAGATTTTTGGAGCTCCTATCCACCATATATTTGAGCAAGGAATGTGGACCGTAGATCCAATGTTCTTCACGCGTTTGACAATTCATTGTTCTGTGATTTTTGTGATGCGCAAAAAAGGGAAACCTATGAAGCTTTGGAGCTCAAAGTTTCAAGACTCTAGATAAGCACCCAAATCATTAGCACTGGGTCACAACCGTGGCCACATGTGAACCAACGACTGAAGAAAAAGGGGTTAGTGCCCGAAAATTGTTGTAGAATAGAGATAGGCTTAGAGATAGAAGTCGGAGAGGTTCTTGATCGACCAAGATCCATTGAAAATGGATTTTGATATTCTTTTGTTGTATCAGATTGTTTAAGTTATTAGGTAAAATTATTAAGTCAAGTAACCTGACAAAATTCTTTTGACTGCACATTTTGAAAAGTTAAAAATTGTCAAAACCGAACCGAATTGTTCCATAGTGTAGAGAAATGGAGGAGGCACAAGACACTTATGGTCAAGAGTATGAAGTTAGAGGAATGGATGTCGATTTGGGAATTGAAGGATCAAACTCCAATGGGCATGGAGGAGAAATAGATACAGACATGGGCATGATGAAAATCATTAAAAATATGCAAAAAGATGTCCAAATTCACCAGTAAGATAATGAAAGGCTTAAGAGAGCCAAAGAGAAACATGAAGACTTCAACATGAGGTTGATGTAGAGCCTTGAAAGAATTGAAAGGAATATGGATAAAGAAGGTGGATCTAGCAAATCAGGAAGCCATAGGTCCCCCGATGAGGAAAGAAGAGGACGAAGTGATAATAGACATCACTAGCACTCTCGAAGGCATTCCAAAAAGAGGATTCACAACAATTCAAGTCCATCCCCTACCCAAAAACATAGGAAATCTGGAGTGGTTGAACTGAAGGGAGAAATGAACAAGATCAAACCTCATACTTTTGATGGAGAGCCCAAGAAAGATGAAGATGTTGAGGTATGGATGTTGGGCATGAGGAAATATTTCCAACTACAAAATTACTCTTCTCATGTGGAAGGAAGGATTTCCATCTATCAACTAAAAGGAAAGGCATCCATATGGTGGGATCATCTTGTGCAAGTGAAACACTTCAGGGAGAAGAATGTTACATGGAGGGAATTCAAGAGGAATAAAGAAGTACTTAACTAAGAGGTATTATGACAATAAAATGAAAGAGTTATTTGATCTCAAGCTAGGAAGTATGTCTATTGATGAGTATGAAAGAAGATTCCTGGATTTGTTGAAGTATGTTCCCTTCATCAAGGACGAGACAATTAATATTCAAAGGTATCTTAGTGGGCTTCCATATTTCATCAGTGACAAGATCTATTATGATGATCCTAAAACTATGGAAGAAACCATAAGGAGAGAAAAATGCTTATTTGATCAGAAAAAAGGGAAACCTATTTTCCATAAGGCTTTGGAAGATAAGAGGAAGTTTAAAAGGGAGTAGAGGTAGAAGGGGAACAAACCACCATTTTTTAGAAATAGTCCTCAAGGACAACTAGTTTTGAGAGAGCCCTGGATGGATGAAGTAGGTGGGAAAAGGCCAAGGCAGACACCTATGGAATGTTGGGGTTGTAAAGGAGATCATAGGTATATATATTGTCCTCACAGAATTGAAAAATTGATAGTTGTTCACAATGTTCAGCAAGCAGAAATGGTAGAGGACATGGGAAGAAGATTACCAAGGATCTATGCAGCCCTAGACAACAAGCAAGTTGAGTTTCAATCACACATGATTGAAGTTAAAGTTATGATCAATAACTATGATTTACTATTTTAATTGATTCAGGGGCTAGTCATAGCTATATAGATCCCAAGATAGTGGAAATATTGCAATTTCCAAGAAGCAAGCATGAGAAATCTTGGTTGGTGCAACTAGCTATAAGAACTAAGAGAAAGGTTGTTGAGTTGATTAAATCATGTCCAATGGGCAGGAATGGACTGAGTACCAAGGAAGATTTGAACATCTTTCCTTTGGGATCATATGACTGCCTAATTGATATGGATTGGTTAGAACAAAACCATGCCACATTATACTGTCGTAACAAGGCATTCACTTGCATGGATGAGGAAGGAAATAAGAGAACAATCCAAGGAATTCCCAGGGCAGTTACCGTCCGAGAAATTCAGCAATGCAGCTAAAGAAGTGTTACATGAAGGGATGCCAAATATTTTCATCTCATATGGAAGAAGAATCTAAGGGTAAGGTGCCAAATTTGGAGGATCATGCAGTCCTAGAATATTTCAAAGATGTGTTCAAGGAGGTACCAGGACTACCCCCAAAGAGAGATATTGATTTGTCTATAAATTTAATGCTTGGAGCAGCTCCAGTATAAAAAATTCCTTACAAAATGAGTACACCAGAGTTGAAGGAGTTGCAAATGTAGCTTGAAGAGCTTGTAAAGAAGGGGTATATACACCCAAGTGTGTCACCGTGGGGTGCCCTAGTCTTGTTCATGAAGAAGAAAGATGGGACATTGAGTTTGTGCATCGATTTTAGACAGTTGAACAAAGTGAGTATAAAGAACAAGTATCCTCTACCAAGGATTGATGATCTCTTCGATTAGTTGAAGGATGCAAGGATATTTTCGAAGATAGATCTCAGGTCAGGATACCATCAGGTAAGGATTAAAGAGGAAGATATCAACAAGACCGCCTTCAAGACAAGATATGGTCATTAGGAGTTCACAGTGGTGCCATTTGGGTTGTCAAATGCACTAGTTGTTTTCATGTGCTTAATGAATGGTGTTTTCTGAGAATATTTAGACAAGTTTTTCATTGTCTTTTTGTATGAAATCCTTGTATATTACAATACATAAGAAGAGAACGAGAAATAATTAAGGATGGTGTTACATGTGCTAAGAGAGCACCAATTGTTCGCCAAATTGAGGAAGTGTTTATTTTACCAAAATCAAATCCACTATTTGGGGCATATAATATCCAAGGAGGGAATAATAGTAGACCCTGAAAATATTGAAGCCATTAAAGGGTGGACAAAACCTAAGAATGTGATAGAAGTCAAATCCTTCATGGGTTTAGCTGGCTACTACAGGAGATTCATTGCAGGATTTTCGAGAATCGCTCACCCAATCACTTCCCTGCAGAAAAAAGGGGTAAAATTTTATTGGAAAAAGGAATGTGAAGAGAGATTCCAGCAATTGAAGCAACTGTTAACCAATGCTCCAATTTTGAAGATTGCAGATCCGAATGAATATTTCATGGTTTGCACTGATGCATGCAAACAAGGACTAGATGGAGTCCTCAGTCAGAATGAGTTCGTGATAGGCTTTGAATCCAGGAAATTGAAAGATCATGAAAGGCTCTACGCCACTCACGATTTGGAGTTGGCATCCATTGTACACTCTTTAAATAAATGGAGACAATACCTCACGGGAAAGAGGTTTGAGCTCAAGACAAAACATAATGGTCTGAAGTATTTGTTTGATCAACGTACATTGAATGCCAGGAAGAGAATATGGTTAGAATTCCTCTGTGAATATGACTTTGATATCAAGAACATCAAAGGAAAGGATAACAAAGTGGTTGATTCACTTAGCAGGAGAGTGCATGAAATAGATGCTACAACCATTAGCATGTATCAAAATGATGTTAAAGGCAGAATTTTGGAAGCTGCAAAAGAAGATTTGCAGTACATGGAGATGGTAACAAAGTTACAGCAAGGTAAGATGCTACAGAAAGTTGAATATTGTAGATTGGAAGATGAAGGAATACTCCGGTACAGGAACATAATTTATGTACCCAATTCTCATGAATTGAGGAGTATGAACTTGAAAGAAATGCATAGTGTACCTTATGTTGGGCATCCTGGATACCAAAAAAAATGTCAGTAGTCAAGAGTCATTACCATTGGCCAGGTATGAAGAAAGAAATTGCAGAGTACATTGCCAGATGTATAGAGCGTCAAAAGGTTAAAGATGAGAATAGACACCCAACTGGTTTGCTACAACCATTAACCATCCCTAAGTGGAAGTGGGAAGTGGTGACAATGGATTTCATCACAGGATTATCCAGAACGAACAAACAACATGATTCCATCATGGTGGTGGTAGATAATCTCACGAAGGATGCCCATTTTATCCCATTGAAGAATACTCACAAGGAAACTAACGTTGATGATACTTATATGAGGGAAGTAGCACGATTTCATGGTATTCCCAAGACAATTGTGTCTGGTAGAGACCCAAAATTCACCTCAAAGTTTTGGAGAGTATTATTCAAGGGGTTCAGAATGAACCTGAACTTTAGCAAAACCTATCATCCTGAGTCATATGGACAAACAAAAAGAGTAAACCAAGTGATATAAGATATGCTAAGGATGTATGTGATGGACAGAAAATCTAAATGGGAAGATTATCTACACTTGGTAGAATTTTCCTACAACAATGGATATCAAGCATCATTGAAGATCAACCTATTTGAAGCACTTTATGGCAAAAAGTGCAACACCCAAGTAAGTTGGGACAACTCAGATGATAGGGCAGTGGTTGGGCCAGAGTTTCTTAGGGAAATGGAAGAGTAATTGTTAAATATAAAGCATAATTTGAACGCTTCCAAAGATAGGAAGAAAATTTATGCAGACAAAGGAAGAACCTATAGGGAGTTTAAAGTGGGTGATCATGTTTTCCTGAAGGTGAAAGCCAACAGAAGTTCCCTAAAGCTGGGAAGTTGTTCCAAGTTGGAAGCCAGATATTGTGGACCATTTGAAATCCTAGAAAGGATTGGACCAATAGCTTACATTCTTGCATTTCCTGCATCCATGACTATTCATAATGTATTTCATGTATCATTTCTCAAGAAGTATATACCTGATGCTAATCATGTGATTGATTGGAATGTGATTCAGGTGGAGAAAGAAGGTGCTTTTCAAGTGTAGCCTGTGTGCATACTAGACTAGAAGATCAAGCAACTCTATAATCGAGTCATAAAGATTGTAAAGGTTCAATGGACCTGGTATGGTCCTGAGGATGAAACATGGGAGCATGAAGATGCTATGCGGGTAGAGTACCCACATGTTTTTGAAGATTTTGGAAATCTTGTTGTTGTTGATTAAATAGGTTGCACTGAGGAAAGTGCAAAAATAAGGGGAGGGGATTGTAACACCCCAAGGATGAGCCCCTGCTGAATTGTAATTATGTTTATAGGCTGGTGAGACAAGTGTTTATAAGATGGAATACTTATGTGTTTATTAGGCCGAAGATCCTAGATGCTATGGCCAATGAGCTTGATTTTGTATATGTAAATACTCACATCATTAATAAAATTACATCGCTGCGTGTAGATTGACCACGAAGAAAGAGTTATGGGGTACTAAGCTCCACTAAGTAAGGAAATGGAAGGGGCTAAGTGTCTAGGAATAGGGACTAAGATAGAGGGTGTACCTCTAAAGGAATAATATTATATTATTATTTCCTAGAGGCTAAGGTTTGACATAACCTATGTTGTACTATGTTCCTAGGCAAAGGGAACGAATTTTAAGTGGAACTCATGCAACTTTAGGAAGACATGTGTTAGCATGGGCCCATGCAGTTTTTAGGTGGGAAAGTCAATTCGTTGGGGGTTCCCTCACCAATTCTTGTGATCGTCGCCACTCTCATAAGTATGCCATACTCCCCACTGAGACAAAGAGAGACTTGACACAACCAACCATTTCCTCCATCGTCGATCTCTACAACTTTTGAAACCTGCACACCCGTTTTATGAAGCTACCCATTTTTCCTATGAAGCACAACACAACTGCGTAGTGTCTGATCCATATTGTGCCTTAAACTTTGTTGTTTCTACCCATATTTTCTCTGGACTAGTGTGGCTTTTTTTCATTACCAGATCCCATACCCAATTTTTGTTGCAGTGATTACCTGTTGGACTTAGGAGTTGGATAGAAGAGGCAGGTTGTCAGGCTTATGAGCAACTCTCTCCAGATAATATAATGTGTTGAGGAAGTGAGTTCTCCTAGAGAGAGTCTCGTAGAAGCTACAATACTCTAAGACTTCCAATCCATCCTATTGCTGAAGCCCTGGATAAGAGGTGGAAAACCAATGGACTTGTGATAGTGAAGGTGCAAGCTCCTGGTGTGGGACAGGCGTGTGGGGAATGAGGGTCTATGGGCTATGGGCGTAAGTGGCTCCTAGGAGAAAATCCTTCCTGTTGATCTGTGCGACTTTCCTATTGTCCTTTCCAAGCCTAGGAATCACTTGCCAGATGGAGTTTAGTCCCAGATCGGGGGTGACCCACTATTGAGCATGATGAGCAATGTGGTATAAGGCTGGGAGGTTCACGGAAGGTCCGCAAGCAGTTGGTGGTCATCTATTAAAAGATAAGTACCAAATATTTGTTCTCTGTATGATGTGTATCTTGAAATCAAGTTATAATGTTATTATAATTGTCTGTATATATTGCATGTTTATTTTAATGTTGTTTCTTCATGAATAAGTGTATGAACAAAATGCTATAATTGTTTAAATTGAATTAGATAGATATGTATATAAATATATATGGTATCGGAGCATGAACATTATTCGGTGGCATGGCCTAGCCTGTTGGTTTAAGGGTGGGGATGTCACAAAATGGTATCAGAGCATGAAAGTTATTCAGTGGCATGGATTGGCTTGTTGGTTTAAGGCCAAGGATGTCACAGAAAATGATAGCAGAGTTGGAAACATAGAAAGGAAGACTAGAACAGGTGCACTCAGAAAGTAGAGAAGTGTTGAGGAATCACATAACAATGTAGGTGGTGGAGACCCTAACAAGAAATAGTGCACAGGTGAGGACACAAGTCGATGAATTAACAAAGAATTTCTAGGGATTGGATAAATTGGTGGAGGCATACATGACCTGAGTGGGTCGGGACAAGCTATAGGTTAGTGTTGGGGGCTTGTTGGAGCAGGCTATTTTTGGAGCAAATTCTGAGGAAAGAGGGTAGAAAACAAGGAAGAATGGACCAAGGAAGTAGCACACGATGGGAACAAAGGAAAATCAATGCAACGAAATTGTGGATTAGTGCGTGAAGGAAGTTAGAATGTGGAAAAGTTGAGTCCACTTATAATTAGGGTTTTGGTAGTCAATGTAAACTGTTTTTACCCACATTTTTGTATAAATATGATGTATTAGGAAGATAGGAGGTGTCAATCAATTGATCATTGTCATAGAAGATCTTTTCGTGGAGAACCTTTTTGAGTTTGATTTGCAGTACTAGGTTTTGGTTGGAGTTGTAGAGCTCGGATGATGTCATTTTTTGAGAATCATGGTGTGTAATTGAGGGTTAGGTCACAAGCAGTGGAGCTTGGTGCAACATTTTCAGCCTCACCAATATTAAAACTTATGATGTAAGGTGTACAACGAGATACTTTTTGATGAAGAATAATAAATAAGCAGAAGATCTTTGTGGACACAGCCTGGGGGGGTAAACCACTGTAAAATAATGGTGTATTCATGTGTATATTTCTTATATGTTTCTTGATATGCTTATTATGTTGAATGAATACATGCATCTGTTAATTTACAATGCACACTAGATTATACATGTTATATTATGCAGAATGGATGTTAAAGGATGAATACATGGTAGATTTGAATGATGGTATGGTAGAATGCATGTTGAAATAAAATAAGTAATACCATGCCTAACATTCCCACAAGTTCCATCCCTTCCATGATTGTTGAAACTTGGTTCATGCAATCACCCATAAGCCATCTCGGGTGAGACTGCGTTGTGCACTATGTGCAAAGTGTTGCATCTAGTTTACCAGAGGGGTCGATGGTTTCTAGGGTTTTGTTGGAGAACTAAGGTAGAACCCAGTTCATCCTATACATCCAACAACAAATATGAAATATCTTAATCATTGGTTCAGTTTCAGTAGAAGGTGGATTGATTCTTATGGATTGTTTTTAAGCATCTTTCTTGATTGAAGTTTTAGTTGATATAAGGATTTGATTTGCTTAGAGTGATTGTGTTGAAAGTGTGTGAGTTAGGATTAGTATAATTTCATTTCATTAGATAGTGTTAGGAGAAATCTTTTTCCGCATATATAATGCACAATGACCTTGGAATAAAATACTTACCCCCTTTTTACAATTGAATGCATTGGATGATTTAATTAGACAATTAAACACACCAACATTTTTTGCACCATTGTTGGGGAGGTTATTAAGGGAGAAATAATAATACCTGGCACTATCTTGATGAATTGCAGGATATGTGATGCATGAATAAAATATGAGAATAACGG
>JZKD02S1873176.1:337856-353717 GCA_000966675.3 Picea glauca
TATAATCATCAACTAATAACATAAAGTATTTCTCACCTTTTAAATCCTTTGTTGTAGTTGGTCCAACTAGATCAGTATGCACAATTTCTAGTGGTCTTGTTGTTGAATATTCTTTTTATTTAAACCTAGCCTTTGTTTTCTTTCCTTATTGACAATGTTTGCATAAAGTGTTGGTTGGTTTCATGATCTGGGGCATTTCTCTAAATGATTCCCTTTTGATGACTTTTACAAGGTTATCAAAATGTATTTGACCCATTCTTCTGTGCCATGGCCAACTTTCATCTTCCTTTCCTAGGTAACACTTTTCATTTCCAATTTCACTTAATACATATATGTTTCTTGAAGTTCTCGTAGTTGTTGCAATCAATTTTCCTAAACCTTATTTTCTTATCTCACACTTTTTTGAATCGAAAGTAACTTTATGACCTTGGTCACACATTTGACTCACACTTAGAAGATTATGTTTCATATATTCTACTAGTAGAAGATTTTATGCCTTGGTATTCTTGTTCCCAATTTTGACTGTGCATTTTCCAATGATTTTAGCTGAATCATTATTTCCGAAGGAGATTGAACCTTCTCTTTCCTTTCTTAATGTAAGAAACCTATCTCTATCACCTGTCATGTGTTTTTAACAACCACTATCAACATACCAACCATGTTTATTCTTCTTAGCTTGTAGAGTGAGTGTGCATTCTTCATTGCTATATTGATTCTGCTTTCTTATCCATGTCCTTTCCAGAGGTTCTTGTCTATGAATGTTGTTGTTCTGTTGTGATTCTCTAGGAGGGACTGTCATTTTGCAATATTTGGCCATGTGTCCAAAGTTGTTACATTTGTAGAATTCCACTTCAATGCTCAAAGATTCAAACCTATTGTAAATTCTTCTCTGTGTTTCACTAGGCTTTCTTGGATAACCCTTTTGTGTATGACTTTCAAAGTTGTTTATGTTCCTGTTGTTAGCTCTGCAATTCACAGCTTTATGTCAAAAATTATTACATGCATAAGATAAAACAAAAACGATAGCTTGATACATGGGAGTTGAATATCTTCTAAAAGGAGTTACTCTTATGAATCCTTCTTCTTCCTGAGGCCTATCTGTTTCTGTCGATCGTTAATTTTGAAATATGAATTTTATCGGTGGAGGAGTGTCCCTGTAATTTTCTTTGTAGACCTTCCTATCCCCTTTGATTGTTTCTGCATAGATTTTTGGATATGTTTCTTATTCTATTGATTTGGAGGTTGATCCATTTTCTGTCTGATTGTATCCAAGTTCGGACTTGTCATGATGAGGTTTTTGACTGTTGATAATGTCATTCAAAACTTTTGATCTGTTCTACATATTTTTATTTTGAATATCCTTTCTTAATGTGACAATTTTTTATTCCAAATTTCCAATGATCTTGTCTCTTCCTTATAGTTGTTCTTTGAGTGCTTATTCAATTATTTTATCTTCTTCAATTTGAACCTTCAAATTTGTGATCATTTGTTCTAGTGCCCGAGTGTCTTATTTCTTGTCTAGTTTCACTTGTAGTTTCTTGTTTTCTCTTCTGATAAATTCTATGGCACACAACAATTCTTCTTCGTAGTCAAATTCTACCTCTTCATATTCTTCTTCAGCCTCTTCATATTCTTCTCTGGCCTCTTCATATTCTTCTTCGGAGTCTTCTTTATCAGAGTCTTCTACTTCCATGAATATAAATCTTTCTGTCTCACTGTCACTGAATTCATCTTCATCTAATGATGAGATGTCTTCTTTGGTGCATAAGATTTTCTTGAAAACTTTCTTTGTGGTGCTTTTTCCTTTATATGTTTGTTTGCTATTTGAGTAACCTTCATAATTTCTCTTTCTCTTATGAGGACATTTTTTAGCAAAATTACCAATACCATAACAATTAAAAAAAATCAAAGGAATCTTACCTCTATACCTGTCATTGGTTCTCTTGTTCAATCTTCTGAAAAAGTTAGTCGCTTCATCATCATATTTCGAGACGTCATTGTTGCTTCTATGTTCTTTTTCTTTTTGCTTTCCCTTTTTCTTTGAACTTTTGGATGCTTTGAAGACTGCTTCTTTTATATCTGGATTTTCTTGTTCAGTTCTCATTTCATATGCTGTGAAGGTTCCATGTAGTTCGTCCATGCTTATTGAGTTTATATCTGCTCTTTCTTATAGTGCTGATATCTTAGGGTCAAATCTCATAGGAAGAGATCTTATTACCTTTTGAACAATTACAGATTCTTTGATTTCTTCTCCCAATCCCAATATTTCATTTACTGTAACATCGACTCGTAAAAAGTGATATGCAATATTATCACCTTCCTTCATCTTTAGTTGTTCGAATTGACCTCTGTAAGTTTGAAGCTTTGCTACTTTGAATTTTGAATCTCCTTCATAAATATTTCAAAGTTTGTCCCAAATATCTTTAACAGATTTACAATGTGCAACTTTGGTGAATATCGATTCTCCAAGACCATTTAGAAGTGCATTTGTGGCTTTGGAATTATTCTGACCGAGTTTCACTACTTTGTCATTTGTCGACGGAACTGATGGTGCTGTGTATCCATCTACAATTGATTTCCAAATTTCAAATCCCCGTGCCTATATATATGTCTTCATCCTTATGCTAAAAAATGCATACTTTTGTCCATAAAACTATGGTATTCCATTTTTATACATGTTGTTTCTCTCCATGATCTACCTTTCAGTGGTTAAACTGATTTCTGAAGGAAACTGCTCTGATACCAATTGTTGGATTACTGAGAGGGGGGGTGAATCAGTAATAGATAAATCTAATCCTTTTTAACCATATAATGAAAGTGTTATATCAATGTAGAATTATCATCAAATATTTGCAGAGTAAATAAACAATGAACAAAAGAAAAATCATACACATACACAGTACACCTGTGTTTTTACGTGGAAACCCAAAGAGGGAGAAAACCACATAATGCTTTTTATTATATGTCTTGAATAATTACATTCATTAGAAGCACCAAATTCCTTTGTTTTCTAGCTGCAACTGGAAGGAGGCTCCAACCCCCTAGTTTCTCAAGCTACAACCTGAGGGAAGCTCTAACTCCCCAATTCTTTGGCTACAACTAGAAGGATGCTACAACCCCCTATGTTCTCTGGCTACAACCGGAAGGTGGCTACAACCACCCGTCCTTGCCCCGTCCAACCGCCCTAACATATAAGTAGAATGATGGAACCACTGTTACACTATCACTGTGAGATATACTGCTATAAGCCTATACTAATCAACCTGCACCAAACAACCTGTACAAATAACCTGAACCATGCATCAACCATGCATCAACCTGTACCATAAACAACTGCATCAACCATGCATTAACCTGTACCAATCAACCTATAATCATCTTGTACCATAAACAAGTGCATCAACCATGTACCAACATGTACCTCAACCTGCAAACCTTCCTTAAATTTAACAACAAGATACTATCATTTTCATCAAACATTACTTTAGTCTCACATGACTAGTTTTGGATTAATCAACAACCCTAACTTGAAATAATCATAACTATGTACCTGTAATGAATAAATATATGAAAATAGTACACAATGTTCTTCAGTTTGTTTTATGAAATTCCTCTAGGTGTCACTACTTGGAACATCTCAAAAAAGGAGTTATAAAAAAAATGGCATACCTTGTTGAATTCTGGCTTATTCTAGAGAGTTAACTTGTAGAGCATGCCCCACACATAATATTTGTTGTATGGATATAATTTTTTTACACAGAATAATAAATATTGTACTCTAACCAACACATTTCGTCTTACTGAATTTTGATCTGTTATGAATAATTTATGACATTTTAACCCGAAACACCTATTTTAGACTAGTTTCAGGACTAGCCAAAAACCCTATTTTCCATGGAGCGTAACTCCAAAAATACAATGACCCACAAGATGAAATTCGTATCACAACTAACTGGATATGTTTCCTCAATGGACTTCCAATTTCATGATCTGAATCTTTCTATAAAAAAAATTATTGTGAAAATGGTGAGATGACCTATAAATAACATACCTTAGAAAGCATCATCAAAAGAATTTATCCTCCTTTGAATTTTAGACTTCTTTACTTCACCTTCCTTCTGAAATTAGGCTTAGATATCCTTTGGTTACCTCACTCACCTATAGATATTCAATATTCTCTAGTGTGATTAAAATGAGAGAGCCTTGCCTCTTATTTATACTCTCCAAGTAGCTTCCTTAGAAGCATCTTCTAGGCCACTTTGTCCACATAGTCACCTATGTCGAACTTTGCCCAATTTGCCACTTGTCCATGTATCCAATAGCCACTTGAACACTTAACCCATTTTCCTCATTTTAGGGTTAACCTTCTTATAACCACTTTCCATAATTAGAAAATTTTCTATTTACTTTATTATTTAAATAATGCTCCTTGACTTTGTCACTTCACTTTATTATTTAAATAATCCTCTTCGATTTTGTCACTTCACTTTATTATTTAAATAATCCTCTTTGAGTTTGTCACTTCACTTTATTATTTAAGTAATCCTCTTTGACTTTGTCACTTCAATTTATTATTTAAATAATTTCTTCTTTGCAAGAACTTTGACTTCTTTGACCTTTTGGGGTTTCAAGCCAATCATATGAGGGCCCTTCAACTTCGTAAGACCATAACTCTCAAACCATGAGGAGTTATGTGACATTCCACATACCACCGGAAATTGCATGACATGTAATATCCATATAAAATAATATTACCTACAAATATATCAAAACTCATACCATTATACATCAAACAAACTTGGTCCATTACCCAAACCTTTGTGCTACCATAATTTCTTCAAGGGTTGACAGCAATGAAAACCAACCCAATTAATCAATAGAAGAAGGGTGGATTCTCAGTCCTCTATTTAGGGAGAGTCATAAACAACAACAACAGAGGCCAAATATCAAGAATTGATAGAAGGTCTGGAATATTCTGACAATGAAAATCCTGAAAATTCAGATTCTAGGCTGGAATTCAATCAACCTAATAATAGGTCATAAACTAATCATCACATTATTAACCCCATTGATAACTCTATTTTGGATCATGGGAGTGTTTTTGGGGACCCAAACAATCGTTAGAGAATATCCAAAAAACATAAAATATCCCTGGACCTGATTAGCATAAGCTTCGTACTTTGTGGCAAAGACACATGGAAAATACAAATGGAAATGACACAGTTTTGTCCTTCGATTTCCCTATTTGGAACATTCGAGGACTGACACCAATGAAGAATATACATCTTTCCACACTTCCAAACTTTCACGTTCATATAAGTGAAGACCCAGACACCTTCCTATTCGAATTCAACATTCTGTACCGAAGCTATGATTATACTTTATATGCTCAAAAACTAAAACTATTTCTAGCTACCCTAAAGGGGTCAGTGTTAAGATGGTTCATGGGCCTTGGTTTTAACTCTATCACTTGTTGGGATAATATGAAACATACCTTTCTGAAAAAATATCAGGACTGTTTTAGAACAAGAGACCAGAGGGAGGAACTTTTCAAAATGTCTCATAAGGAGGAAGAGAATATGGAGGATTATGTGGAACGCCTAAAACATAATTTACAGAGATATAAACATAATGATTTGGATAAGGAAATTTTAAAGAAAAATTTGATTTGAGGAATGAGGGATGACTATCTAGATATGTTGAACCTAATGGGGAAGGGTGAAATATAAAAGGAACCACCTTAGGGAATTATTGATTTATGCCTGAGGAACTTGAGAGGGTCATCAAGAAACAAAGCCCAAGCACGAGATGCGACTACAAGAATACATAAATCCTTCAATGGTGGAATGAAAAGAGAATAAATTGGTAATTCATTTGATAATTTTAAGACCAATATCCTTATCTCTTTAACCACACAGTTTGATGTTTTTCAGGTAAAGAAAAAATAGGCTAAAGCAGAGAAGGCATTGGCAGTATTTTGTCCTAAATGTAAGGAAAAACATCCTCGTAGGGAATTCACACTTGATAGCATGGAATTATGTGGTATTTGTGAACTATACCATCCAAAAAAACTTTGTCCATCATTTCCAGAATTGAAAGCAGTATTTAAGGGATCGAATGAAGAAACAGAGCAAGCATATTTCATCTCCAAGAAACCATGGCAAGCTCATCTACCAGGTATGCCTCAAGACCCATCCTTTCCTTTCAATAATTGGAATCACATGTATAATACTCAAATCCCACAACAAATCCAATACCCCCCATCTCCATGGAAATTCCCCAACCAACCCCAAATGTAGTATCCCACATCTTGGATACCATATCTGAATCAAACAATTCCATTGTCTCATGGATGGAGATATTTTCCATTTCAAGGGGGGTAATTCCCAGTCCATTCTCAGCTATTTGTAAAACAACAAACTTTTCCTATACAACAATAGTCATTACCCCCGCCACCCAATTTACTACCAAGTAACCCTCTACTACGACCCCAACTACTCATTCAATCTAACCCAAACCTGAATAATAAGACCATCCAACGAGACGAAATGACCATTTTCCCCACATATTGCATCACCCTTGTTTAATACAACGAATTACAAATTAGATCATAGAGAATAATAAATCAACAACCCTCACCTATAGTAATAGAACATGATGAAACAAATTTACAAAGTGAAATAGCCCTGCCTTGAAAATAATCCAAAGAACGCCAAGAACACACAGAAACTCCAGAAAGACAAGATGAAACTCATAATGATATTTCTAACTCTTCTGCAACTCCTGGGAAACAGGTTAAAACTTAGACTACCACGTTTTTTTAAACTCCCCCATACCCAGAAAGGTTAGTTGTTCTTAGGTGCATTCCCTAACCTAAGTTCTATTTTCCTGGAGAACTGAAAAACTTGTGTGTTAAAATTCCTCTCCTACAAGCTATCAAAGATGTCCTAGTTTACACCAAAACAATGAGGGAATTATGCATCAAAAATCCTGGTAGGAAGCCTAGGGACCCCCCCATAGTTCAAGTCTTGGGAAAATTATCAGAACTGATGTTGGGAAAAACCACACCTGTCAAATATGATGACCTTGGGAACCCCACAGTAATTGTCCAGATTGATCGGATGACTATTCAAAATAATCGTATCGATGTCGGCACTACAATAAACATCATAAATAATGAAACAACATAAATTTTGAGACTTACCAATATAATACCTACCCCCACTATGCTGGAGCTGGTTGATCGATCCTAAAGTTGACCAAAAGGGGTTCTATAAGATATTTTTTTATCTATGGACTCCTAGGAATATCCAACAAACTTTTTAGTGCTGCAACAAAAAATACATATAAGAGGACACCCCATGATCCTAGGAAGACCTTTGATGGTGACGACTAACACATTTATCAGCTGAAGGTCAAGGGCTATGACAATTTTTGATGAAAAAACTACAAAGAACCTTATTTTGTATCCCCCCTCCAAACCAAGTGAAGATCTTGAGAACCCTTTGTGGGATGAATTAGAGCCAGAAGAAAGTGGTGTATAGACAATTATTACTCTTATTAAGGCCCTCTATTTCAGGGATGAAACAAAGGATGATACTATTAGTAGTTTTATCAGTAATCCCCCATTAGTCAGCCAACCAATAGCCCAACTTTTAGATGTTATAATGAGATAACCTAACCAACAAACCCTTGATGAAGATCCTCCTTTAGAATTAATACCTTTAGTACAAAGCCACAAAATCATCCCAATAGATATTGAGCCTATAATAAACTTAAATATCAATCCAAACTTATCCCCCCTATAGATAGAACAATTGATTCAACTACTGTGGAAACATAAGGAATCCTTCACATGGGATTACACAAATATGAGGGTTATTCACCGTGATCTATGCACTCATCATATATACATAAAATAAAATTGTTGGACTATTCACCAACCCCAATGTAGAATGAACCCATCCCTGAAAGAGATCGTAAAATAAGAACTCCAAAAATTGTTGAAAGTTAATTTTATGCACCCAATCTCAGTCAGTCAGTGGGTCTCCCAACTGGTCATTGTTCCTAAGAAAAATGACAAATGACAAATTTTTGTTTATTACCAAGAAATGAATAAATCCAAATAGAAAGATGATTTTCCATTAACTTTTATTGACCAGGTCCTTGATGCCTTGGCTGAAAAGAAGTTTTTTCATTTCTTGATGGTTTTATTGGATACAACCAATTCATGATTTCTCCCGAGGATTAGGACAAAAATATGTTTACTTATCTGTGGGGCACATTTTCTTACCAATTTCTCCCATTTGGACTTTTCAATGCACCCACTACCTTTCAAAGAGCCATATTGGGGATCTTTTCAGATTTGGTTAAGGAATCCCTTGAGATTTACATAGACGATTTCACACCATATGGTGATACTTTCGGCATCGCCTTGGAAAAACTTGAAAAAGTACTAAAATGATACATACAAACTCGCCTTTCCTTAAGCACTAAAAAATTTCATATGATGATGGATGAGGGAGTTGTACTTGAGAATTATATCTCTTCTGTAGGAATACAGGTGGACCCAACAAAATATGAGGTAATTTTAAGGATCCCTACTCCAAAATCAGAAAAAGAGGTGAGTATCCTACTAGGAAAAACCGACTACTATCACCGATTTGTTGAAAATTGTTCAAGGATAGCATCTCCCTTATTTTCATTTGTTGGCACAGGGGCATACTCGGGTTTCAACACTACAAAAACTCACCAAAAAAACCCTAACTATCGGCCCTTTCAGCAACACCTGCGAAGAAGATGAAGTCTCACCCGAGGTAGAGGCAGTGGTGGTTGCAGGACTCATATGTCTACAACCTTTTATGGGACACATATCTATTATTGTAACACCTTAACAGAGCACTAAGTAATTATAGTTTGTTAATATTCATACTTAGTTCACAACGCAACTAAACCCTAACAACAGATCGACACAACATTCACACAGATCCAATGAATTCAAACACTAAGCATACCAACAGAGATCAGATCTAGCATTCATTTACATTATTCAGCACTAAGTTATCATATCAAATTCATCTATCATCTAACAATGCACAAAGCATTGAATCACATAAACAAGAGAGAAATCACAAAACACAAATCATTCATAGCACAGGATATACGTGGTTCACCCCCTCCCCGGGGCTACGTCCAACAACTCTTCGTCTTCTTTATTAGCTTCTTTCAATATTCTTACATGCACAAAGCCTCCAAATCATCTTCGCAGAGGACAGGATATATGCACACCTCACCATATCCTCCTTCCCTAAGTAGACCTAGGCACAAATCCTTACACAATATTTTACAGTCGCTTGCACTTAGCCTTGCAAGTCTCACAGAGTGCACACAAATCCAAATCACACAGATCTACTTTTTCACTTAGAAAAAATGGCTCACACTGACTAGTCACTACTTCTTACATCACCTAGAATTTTATTTATTCATTACAAAATAGGCCTAAGCATGGTTAAAACCATGGGCCGACATCCCCATACCCATTACATAAGCCCAAAACCCAAAAATCCCTAAAAAGGGGCTGAGATCCCATGATCTCTACTTCAACTTGCGCTCTGCGTTCGACAACCCATCAAAGTCCCAAAATGGTCAAAAATGACCAAGGGTCCTCAAAAATTGGTCAAGGTCCAACAACATTTCTTTCAAAGGATACAAAATTTCTATGGACTAATAAACGTCAAAATGCTTTTACAGATTTGAAAAAATGCTTAGTTGAAGCACCTATATTATGAGACCCTTATTGGAATTTTTTGTTTCACATCTCTTCAAATGCCTCAGACATGGCCATTTGTGTTTTACTCAGACACCAGGAAGAAAAAAATGCATACGCCATTCATTATACCAAAAAAAACCGGAAACCTACATTTATGAACTATACAATCACAAAAAACAAATTCCTTGTTGTTATACATGTTATTAACAAATTCTAACACTATATCATAGGTTATCATGTATTTTTCCATATAGGTCATTCATCCATTAAATATTTAATGAAAAAATCTGTTACAAATTCTCGATTTACTAGGTGGTTGTTGTTACTGCAAGAATTTGACATCACTATTTTGGACAAACCCTGAAGAGACAATGTCATAGTAGATTTCCTCTCTAGGCTTACCGATAACAGTGATGTTACCCCTGTTGATGAATCTTTTCCTGATGAACACCTATTTTCATTATCTACTCACTCATCATGGTATGCATATATTGTTAATTATCTCTCTGTAGGAAAATTTCCACACCACCTTTCTCCCAGAGAGAAGCAAAAAATTATTCAATAAAATGCCTGATTCTCTTGGGTAGATGGATGTGTATTTTATAAAGGTCCTGATATTGATATTCGGTGATGTATTAAAGAAGACGAGATTCATGAAATATTGAATGCCTTCCATGATGAGCCTTGTGGTGGACATTTTGCTGACAAAAGAACATGGCATAAATCACTTTACATGGGTTATTATTGGCCTACCTTGTTCCAGGATGCCAAAAAGTATGTACAAGCATTTGATTCCTGCTAAAAAATGGGCCAACCCACTCAATCAAATTAAATTCCATTGAAAACCCAATTGGTGATTGAACCCTTTGAGAAGTGGGCTCTCAAATTCGTGGGACCTATCAATCCCCCATATCGTCAGAAATCCTACATCTTGGTATGCAGATACTATGTCACCAAATGGGTAGAGGCCAAGGAACTCACCAGAACCACAAAAAAATATGGTGTGGAATTTCTATTTGAAAACATATTTGTTCATTTTGGAATGCCAAAAGAGATAGTAATATATGGAGGACCTCATTTTACTTCCAAGATGATCACAAAACTTACCAAGCAGTATAGTATTCTCCACAGGGTTACCTCACCCTACCATCCACAAGAAAATTGTCAAGTGGAAAGAAAAAATAAAGTCATTGAAGGAATACTAATGAAAATCATGGCTAGTCATCGTTGTGATTGGGTTGAATGGTTTTTAGAAGTCCTCTGGGTTTATAGAACAACATGGTGAAACACCACGGGATTTTCTCCATTTGAACTTGTATATGGTAAGAGTCTTGTATTTCCAATTGAATTCAAGATCAAAAAATTAAGAACATCTTTAGAAGTAAATCTGGATCTAACTATAGCTCAGAAACACTATTTAGATAAGCTCAATGAATTAGATAAAATGTTCTTGGCTGCCATACATCATACTGACTTAGTTCATCAACAACATACCAAGTGGAATAACAAAAGTATTAAGAAGAAGGAATTTCGAAAGGGTGATTGGGCATTGTTATATGATTCCAGGTTTAAATATTTCAAAGGGAAGTTGTGCACTAGATGGTTAGGCCCTTATGAAGTGGATATAGTTTTTGATAATGGGACTCTTAGACTCATAACCAAAGATGGCTCACAAATCTCTTTACTTTCCAATGGTCATCGACTTTGATTGCATCATCAATCACTTTCTAAATAATCATTTGTTTCTCATGTTAGCTCAGATCTAGGGTTAAAAATAATTAGAGTTGAACCCCATTTTATAGCACTGTAAAAATACAAATAAAAAAAATGATAATAATAATAATAATAATAATAATAATAATAAATAAATAAAATTCTCTAATGAACCAAGTTGTTTTTACAAGATCCTATTGTTGCAACTTGGTGATATCAGTTCAAGGCAATTGAATGTAATTAATTGCAATCCACCTATTTTGTTGCAATTCACTTCATATGCCTTGGTGCTTCTTGATACATATTTCTAAAACTCGTTGCACCTTGCTGCAACTCATCTTGCGACGAACATCCACCTTGTTGCAACTTGCTGCAACTTGTCCTGCAATGAACATATGATTTTTTGCAACTCATCCTATGATAAACATCCACCTTGTTGCAACTCGCTGCACCTTGTTGCACGATCCAAAAAGGTATTTTAACAACAATGGTTGAGTTTTAAAGCATGGGTTAAATTACCATTTAGGAATTGAATGGAAGAGGAAGAATTAATGAATAAACATGACAACCGTATAGAAATATACAGAGATGGAAATAATCATAAAGGAAAAACAAACCATAGCAAGATAAGTTGATAGTTGAGTTCGACAATATTGTCTATGTCTCCGAGCCTTTGTCTCAGTGGGTGAGGCTTTCTTATTTCTATTCAAAGCTTCAAAAGTACATCATAACAGTCCCAAAAGGATTACAAAATGGCTTCGCTGCATAAAAATGGTTTTGGCTCAACAATTATTTAGCATTTCCCTATTTTGAACATATCTTCCATGGATCCAAGAACCTATGGTTTATATAGACATGAAGTTGGTAACAAACTCCCAACTTCCCCCCAAGATCTGGCCTCAAAAAGGGCCCAAGATCCTCCAAAAATGGATTAAATCCCCTCAAACAGGCTGAAAATCCATTAAAAATTATACAACAATGTTTAAAAACCCACAAATGGTTAAAAATATAGGCACAACCCCCTAATCACATGCTCTTGGTCCTCCAAAAGGTTACAAAATGGAACTTACTGATTACATACTCATAAGGACAAAAACAAAACACTATGTTGTTCAAAGTGATGTTATAACAGGTCATCATTTCAACATGTGTGATTACATTAATGGAAGCAAAATACAATGAAGATGTGACATCCACTTATGGAAAAACCAAGTGACTGTTTTCTTTCCTTCATGGTGTTCCTCTTGCTTTTATGGTACTACCTCTTCCTTCTTGATTACATTCGCAATCCTTTTGTCCTTCTTTGGATGAAGCTTCAGATTAATCTTCCAACATTTAGCCTTTTGATGTCCACCACTATTGCAATAAGTGCAGTGGTTTTTTTGGCATCCAGACTTGTTTTGCCTTCTTTTTCTTCCATTGTGGACTTGAGTCTTTATGTTGTATCTCCTTCCTAGTCACATAAACTTCATGTACAAAGATTGTCTCTTCCAACACTTTGCCACACAATGCTTGGGTGAATGACAAAACGTATAAGGATACATATTCCACAAGTTTTGGATTACATGATTATGCTTTTTATAATAAAAAAGAGATTTGAAACAACCATAACCATTATGCCTGTCTTGTTGATCTTCACTTTTCTTTGGAGATGAATTGCATTCTATATCACCATCAAGGAGTGATACACCATAACCTTTTGTGAATAGTTCCTGCAATGACTTAGGCTGGTCATTTGAGGCATCACTTGCTTCCAATTTTTTGGAGCATACTACAATTTCCTCTTCACCATATCCCAATCCTAAATAATGAGGTCTTTCCACAACCTCTATGGGATTAACGATACCTTGGCCCTTATTTCCAAGGCCCTTTCCTTCATAACCCATCTTGGTTATCAATTTCAAACCTATACCTCTTGTATGTTTTTCAAATGCACCAAAAGAACCATGTTGATGGGAACAATGCGAAATTGATGAATAAATTCCACTGCATACCTCAGAGATGATTTTTGAATTGGGTGTAGAAGGCAATTCCTTCAATTCTTCTTTTCTTTTATCGTTCTTTGAAGTTTTCCCTTGAGCTGATCTCTTTCATTCCAAGTAATATTGATACAACACTTTAACCATCTTTGCCATGGAAAAGAGAGTTTTTCACATATCCTTCTCATCTTGAGAAAGTCCCTCTTTAGATGCCATTTTATTGTAAGTCATGCAAACTCAAAAACCAATCGTCAACTAGGTCTAATACCACTTGATCCGAAAAGATCTTTTAATGACAACGATTGAGTTTTAAAGCATGAGTTAAATTACCATTTAGGAATTGAATGAAAGAGGAAGAATTGATGAATAAACATGCCATCCATATAAACACATACACATATGGAAATAAGCATAAAGGAACAACAAACCATAACAAGAGAAGTTGATAACAAAGTTCGGAAATATCGCCTACATCTCTAGGCCTTTGTCTCAGTGGGTGAGGATTTCTTATTTTTTTTCAAAGCTTCAAAAGTACATCATAATAGTGCCAAAAGGATTACAAACTAATATGGTCATTTTCTACTAGATCTCAAAAACCCAACAAAACTAACGGCACTAGAAACGGATGAACGAAGCTCCTAGAAATGGCCCGCAAAGGTGCTCTCCTTAATGGTTTCCCTACATAAAAATGGATTTGGCTCAACAATTCTTCAAAATTTCCCTATTCTGAACCTCTCTTCCATGGATCCAAGAACCTATGGTTTATATAGACCTGAAGTTGGTAACAAACTCCCAACTCCCCCCCAAGATCTGGCCTCAAAAAGGGCCCAAGATCTTCCAAAAATGAATTAAATCCCCTCAAATAGGCTGAAAATCCATTAAAAATTATATAACAATGTTTAAAAACCCACAAATGGCTAAAAATATAGGCACAACCCCATAATCATGGGCTCCTGGTCACTTGGGTGCCTCCGTGTGGCCTAGCGCCAAGTGCTATCTCCTTAACCGTCGACCCCTGGTCATTGGGAATGCCATATGTCCCTGGTACCTAGCTCCCACATGCCTATAAATAGAGAGAAGATTCATATAATCGAGAAATATGGTGGTTGCATCAGTGTTGGGGCTAGGCCCCAACCCTTATTCTACCAAACATTACAATCATTTCACTTTATATATAAAATTGCAACATTGTATAACAAGACACATCGTGGGCAAGATGGTAGCTCGACCTACCAAGTTGCTCACTGCCAGGACCGAAGGTCACAGGTTCAACTCCCCGAGAGTCCAATAAAAATTTTCAACAGATCATCCAATGAATGGGTGCCATGTGGCAGTCCATGACTGGGCCACGTGGCACCTTACCACTTTCCCACAAACTGCCACATGTCAAGTGTTGATTCATCCAACTGCCAACACGTTTCTACCAAGTTAGCATCCACTTTACCTTCCACTTCACCCTACCAGTCCAGTCAACTTCCATGTGTCATATGACTGTATATACCTGGCCGTGTCAGTTTGTACGGTCATGCCACGTGTCACCCTTATAATGGTGCCACATATCACCATAGGACTCATCCACCTGTCGCCATCAACTTCCCAGTCAGCACCAATGCATCACTGCCACATCACTATATGGTTGTACGACATGTACAATCATCTTCCATGTTAGCACTGTACGAACTACAAAGTCTTTTTTTTTTTTTTGCTTGTTTGGCCAAACGAACAAACCGCAATATATTTCACATACAACATCCGTTTGAGCCCATTCAAGTTGCGTTGGGTTTGTATCAATGGGACCTACACACATGTCCATTTTGAAGAGATTTTGAGCACTATGATTTTTATGCCTTCCTGGATCCCATTTTGGCTCCGGGATCCATTTTGGATCACTACAACTCACTGCAAGTTAGGACCACCTGATGCTACTTGTTGCACCTAGACACATCCCACTACAAATCATTGCTAATTACTACAACACATCTTGTGATGACACTTGTCTTGCTACAACTTGCTATAAACTCTTGAATTACCTTTCCACATGCCAAAATTACTACTTGTTGACATCCATTTCCTTGCCATGAGTCAGCTTCATTATCACTAATTTTCCATTTCTTTCCACATTATCTCTATGATGTGACACTCTGTTGCAACTCTTGAACCTTACACCATAACTCATGTATGATGATGCTATATTCATACCTCGGAAAAATAACTCACAACAGACAACACATCATTCTCCATCAGTGACCACTATGTACACTCTATTGTTGTCTTGGGAGGTACCGTAAGTGTCCCCACATGTACATATTTTTCCTACTTTCTCACATGATTTTAAAGTTCAATGTGTCATTACACTTTTACTGTCTAACCCTACCACGTTAGTCGAGGACAGATTCCACC
>JZKD02S1873176.1:353811-367324 GCA_000966675.3 Picea glauca
TACCAAATCTGGTGTAAATCGTCATATCCTTGATTTCCCTAATTTGGAAATCTATTCACAATGTTCAACTGCATGTCCAAAACTGCAACTCACCCTGTCGAAATCTACTTTGCATCACCCAACTATATATAATAGGGGGATTGATTGTTTTTCATAAGCCTGAATCGGTCTAATTTCTACACAGATACCTAGAGGGCTAATATATTTTTGAAAATGAGGGGTGGGTGACTTTCTTTGAGAGACTGCAAGGTTTTGACAATGATGTCTCCCCGGAGTTCACCCAAAACTTAGACAGAATAATTTCATCAGTCCACAAATTTGACATTGATGTTATAGAGGAAAAAGTTGCAGAATTAATAGGGCTACAAAGGACTGGGGTAATTTTGTTCAGCAAGAAGGAGTTCATTTCGACAACTAAGATGAATTTTTTGAGAGGAAAAGAACATGTCAGAAACAAGGGTAAGGGCGTCGGCATAACCTCTCTCCCTTTTCCTTGGAAATATGTAGCATACTTTATTCAACGATACATTACATGTGAAGGAAGATTTACAATTGTTTATAACTACCATTTTATACTACTATCCCACCTCTTTCATGGTCAGCTTCTTAATATCCTGTACTCTCTGTTAGAATCTAGGAAATCTATGATAGGCTCTGTTCATCGTTCCAAACACCCACAATCATGCATTACAAATCATGGGTTGATTAAATTGTTGGTTACCCATGCACTAAGGAAAAGGAACGCTACATGGCATGAACTTATTGGTCATAAGGAAACATAGGGTTTGGAAGTATAAATAAGAGAGGATACAGGGGAAGTGACGAAGGAGGAGGAATTCAAAACATAAAAAGATAATCTTGAGCTTGAATTTGTTGATAGAAACAACAACCCCGACGATGGCATGTCCAAGAATTAGGAAGAATGGGATATACAACGGATCTATTATGACATGACCATGGGAGTAGAGGAATTTGCAGATGAAAAAATAGAACAAGAAGATAGAGCATCTGACACAAAGAATGAAGGGGGTGATACAAAAAAAGAACTAAGTACATGAGACACAAAAATAAACCAATAGGACCTTGGCAAGGAAGAAGAGGTTGATAGGGATGAAATTAAAGATAATCCCTCTACTTAGCATAATGTTTCATCAACACCATCTAGAAATGAAGTGGAGATCATAGAAGAAAACCCTCTTACTGAAGAATACAAACCATGTTCGGTCATAGAAGAGAACTCTCATCAAAAAGGAAAAGGAGGTCACCCTGAGTGACTAATGAAGACACCCCTAGGAGAAGAACTAGGTCATCTTCAACAACAAAACTAACCCAATAATTTGAGTCATTGATTAGTACTGAGTGCCCACAAGAACCTACTGGAGAACAAAATAATGTAAAAAGGGAAAAAATAAATCTAAGGAAATCTAGGTCTTCTTCAACAGCAGAACCAACCCAACCTATCAACCAACACTGGGTGCCCACAAGAACCTATTGAAGAACGAACTATTGTAAACAAGGGACAAACAAAGGCAAGAAGAACTAGGTCTTCTTCAGTAGCAAAACCAAATCAACCATGGACTAATTTTGAGTGCCCACAAGAACCTGCTGAGAAATATACTGTTGAGAGGAAAACAAATACAAGGGAAAGAAGTACCAGCTCTAAGAGAGGTAAAGATCTATCCCTGTGTGAGAAAGTAAATCAATTAAAGGAATATAACTCTATACTTGAGAAATAACTCGTGGTCTTAAAAGGGAAATTTCAAGAGGGTGAAAATTCTCCAAGTTTGGGAACACTTGCTGAAATTGCTCAACTATTAGAAAAATTGGGTGACCTTGAATCCATGACATCAGGGACAGACAAGTTCATGGTACAAATTTGTCCATCCTATGGAGAAATATTTAGTCAAGCAGGGTGCACATTGACATATGTACCACCATCTAATTTTAATTCAGTCAAAACCCAAACATACTATATTGAGGAAGACATAGGGGATGTTGAAGCCACCTAAAATGATAAAAAGGAACCCATCTAGGACACTACTGGCACATCATAACCAACATCTTTGGATGCAGTAATGAAAGATCCCTGCATTGTCACCAATGGGGATGTTGCAACTCAGGAAGAAAAATAACAACAAAGAATTGGGGAAACAACTGAGGCTTTTCAGGGGAATAAGGGTAGTCATGTCATAGAGGCTGTTGTTACACAAGAAATAACAATGCCTGGAAATGAGGATGCCCAACTTGAGGAGGAAAAGAGAAAAAAAAAATTCCCCAATGTTGATATATTGATTGTCGAAGTTCACAAGTGGAAGTATTTGGGCACATCACTCCAAGAAGGGGTGATTTCCACCCAAGACCATAGAAAATTTATTCATAATTTAAGAGAAATATGGGCATAAGAGTTAGCATTCCAAGAACAAAGAAAGGAAAAGATGAGGGGAATGAGGTAGAAGTTGAAAGAAATGGAATATCAAGTCAAAACCCTACAAGATACAAAGATTAAATTTTACGAACTGGCACAAGAAATGGTAAATTGCAAAAGCCCATCCCCTGCCTATCCATTGTTTCTGCAACAACAATTCCTCCTGTTTCAGTTGATAGCCATAAAATAACATAGGAATTGAAGTTTTGATACCACCGTTTCCTTCTTTAAGACTTTCTTCCAGATCAATCTTACAGACCAACACCTGCTATGCGAACTTTACTTGCATGAATATGTTGTATTTTGGGAGAGGAAATTTAACTTATCTCATTATGTTGGAGATATTTAGTTGAGGGTTTTCACTTCATTCATTAGCAACCAAGCAAAATGGAAGGCATCCCATGAGGCCATCAGGGAAAATCAGGTCGAGAAATTGTTATGGGTTGGGGGGAACCTACCTTGCCACCATCATAATAAAGGGAAACAATCAATTCCTAAGTGCAGATGAAAGGGATGTTGCTTTGATTGAGCATTGGCTACTTATTTTTGATATATGCCCCAAATGTATCAATATGCAGTTGAAATATTCCTTAGATGGTTGTCGACTTAGGTGGGAAACCTCTGATGAAACATTGAGAAGATGTGATCCATATGGGTATTCAAACTTCGTCCATGCTTTACAAAGAGTTAATAAGTATATGGAATGTATGACAAAGTGTGTATCTAGGTGGCTTGACTTCAGATATATATTCCCTTGTATTTGGCTCCCTATAAGACAATACCAACAACAATATCAAGTGAAGCATGAGAAAGATTATTGGATGGATGTTCTGATGAGTAATGGTTACAGGGGCATTAAGGAGGATATTTATGGAGCACACAAACTTACTACACTTCATATACAATAGGAGGTTGTGGACTCAGACTGATGGAATGCATGAGGACATGTAGTTTCTTTAGTTGGGGGGAGATGTTGAGTCATGGGAATGACACCCTTTTTGCTATTATGTTTTTACTTATTTCATACCTTTTCTTTATTATTTGCACGTTTACCATAATTATCATGCTCCAAGAGTTACCTTTTTGACATTGGTATGTTAAGTCCATTTGATGCGTTTATTCTATAATATTTTCCTACATTTAGGGAAGGATGATGTCTGTGTTGGGTAAACACTGATTAATTTCTAAAGAATATTTTAGAGTAATCAGATTCTACTCTAAGGTGCTGCTACTCAGGGGTGCCACTACTCTGAGGTGTTGCTACTTTGAGATATGATGTGTAAACAATTCTACTTCAGAATGTTGTTACCGCCAAAGGATCACCACATGATGCTAACTAGACCATTGATCCATGGGCCCTCATGAAAATGATTGATTCACTTTGATGATGTGGCTTATCTTAAGTCACGAATATTGTATTTTATAAACACGGGTTGTCCATCCAGATAAATAGGACAATTCAGTCATCTGTGTCCATAAAAGTCATTATGCAAGTTATAATCAGTTACATGAAATATTTTGCATCCTCTTGTATTTTCCTAATTAAGATGACATCGAACAGCTTGAGAATCGAAATATTCTCAAGGTTTTTCATAATTTTAATTTTTCCAATATTAGAGGAGGCAAAAAAGGTTTAGATCATATTTTCTCCCAGGTTGGGTTGGTTTTGGGAAAACAGAGAATAGTCGGATGGCTAATGAGTAACAACAATTATATAAACACCTTTTGATTGAATAATAGAGACATGGAAAGTTTATGGTATCAATTTATGAGTGGCTAAAGTTAGAGTTTCTATAGTTTTTGCACCCCTACTAAGGAGGAAGGGCCCTCCTCTTTAGCAGGGTTGTTTCTCTTGTATCATTAATAGATGAGCATAAAGTAGATTGTCTTGTCATCACTTTTCCTTAGTTAAATCTTGGTGCATATGATTCATGTGATTGAATTGTTTGAAGCATAGTTGTTACATTTTGATTTATTATTGGTGTGTTCTCAATCCAATTTAGTACGAGTGTGTTTTTGATTCATTGCAACAAGATTTTTATTCTAATTCCGCATGAGTGTGTTTTAGTTAATTTTATAAAGTGATTTATTCCAATTCCACATGCATGGGTTTCTACTTAATTTGAGTAATTGTTTCAATTCTAGTTCTGCAGGAGTGTGTTCTGATTAATTGTAGCAAGATTTGATTCCATCAAAGAAAGTGTGTGCTTCCTTTGTTAGTTATAGAAGAAAATTGTTGATTTTAGGAAGAATGTGTCTCTAGTTAATTACAAGAGGATTGTTCAGCTACAATAAAGGATTGGATTTATCGATATATGTGTTATTTATTTCCCAACAACGTGTTTTGTGATTTTTATTAAGATTCCATTTGGTTTTAGCAGTAAGGATTGGATAATTAGCAAGTACAAGATATCTTAATCATTGGTTCAGTTTTAGTAGAAGGTGGATTGATTCTTATGGATTCTTTTCAAGCATCTTTCTTGATTGAAGTTTTAGTCGATATAAGTATATGATTTTTTTGCAATGATTGTGTTGAAAGTGTGTGAGTTAGAATTAGTATAATTTTGTTTCATCAGATAGTGTTAGGAGAAATCTTTGTCCGCATAAACATTGCACAAAGACCTTGTAATAAAATACTTACCCCCGGTTGACAATTAAATGCATTGGATGATTTAATTAGACAATTAAACACACCAACACTTGTTTACTAACTAAAATAGTGAAATATCAAACCTGTAGAGGCATACGTTGGAACCTCTTTCATGACTCAAAATGATCTTACAATGGGACAAGGATCATCATGCAAAAGAGTTTCAATGAAATGCCACAATTCCCTTGTACTATTTCATGCTTATTTGATCCATAATTCAACAAGGCTAATGTACTCATTGTTCTTATCGTCAGTGTTTCACCATTCATTAGTGTTATTCAACGAATTGTCAAGAAAAATGGCTTTGATGGTAGCTCCGACTAAAGCTTACATAAAGAATACTACCCTCCTTGGATGTATCTAACACATTCACATACAAATGGTGAGAAAAACCATGAAAACTATAAAAATATGTAAACATGTGACCTATGGTCGAATTCTTTGGTGACTGAATTTGAAATCTCATGAAATAAGATTGAAATTGAACACGTAGTGGTTGTCCCACCACTTTGAACCTCAAACTCTCAGTGTCAAATGGATATTCATATGCTTGGAAACCACCGATCAAGGACATCCATGAATGGAAAATCTCTATTGTATCTTGAATGTCAAAGTACCCTTTTTGTAGTTGTATATGTAGTTGTTCCTGTATTATGGAAAAACTTGGTTGCTCATATAGCCAAAAAATTGTAATTTCACATTCATCATTCTCTGTATCATAGATGGAACCATCCTCAAAGTGAGAACAACATGTATCCAATTTGCATCTGTCAACTCGGATAAATGCCCCAATGCTTTTTGTTTCTTTGCAATTGAGCTCTTCATCAGGTGAATAACTATCTGTTGAGTTATGTCCTTCAGAATCATTGAAAGAGAAACCATGAAGATCAAATGAACAAAAATGAGTGTAGGTTGTTGGACGTGTACTTTCATCTACATGAGGGAGGATGGTTTCTTGAATATTATTGTTATCAATGCTTTCCTCATCCTTTTTATCTTCAAGTTTCTCATGTTTTTCAATGGAAGGATGAGAAGACTCTTCCTCATTGCTCCCTACCATGGAATATTCCTCTTATTTATCACTCACCTCATCCATTTCTTTGATCTCCTTCTAATACATCTTCCTTTTCTAAATTTGAATAATCATGTAAATTACATCTCTTGGGAGGGAGAGCAATGAGCTTGTTTAGGGAGATCATATTCAAGTTTTTGCATACAAGTCTCAACACATTTTTGTTTAACATAGTCCTCCAATAAACATAATGCATCCATTTTTTTTATTTGTAAATTTTTCATATTCCATTGGAACAATTCATCACAACAGATTTGATAAATAAAATTGAAATCTACACTATGAAGGTTAAATTCCCTTAGATTCCAAAATCTTTAGTTACTGATTTTCTTCTTATACATGAAATATATAAAATGAGGAAAATAGAGAACCGTAAAAAAAAATCACACACCATCCACAAAATAACACAAATATTTTCTCTAGGAAACCCTTACAAGTGAAAACCCAACTAGAAGGTGAGGTTGCTATGCTCTCTTTTCTCCGGTATGGAAATAATGCAAGTACAATGTGTTGAGGAAAAGATATGAAATGATCTTACTCAAGCATTTTCAGATTCTTCTTGGCTAAATAAAAATAGACAATAATGCCACCCTATGTTTATAGCCATCAAAAATAAAATCCTAACTTACAAGTATCAATTACAGGTGCTTAGGCTAGTATTTTTCACAAATAAAAGCTTGCTAGAAAATTCATTTTAATATGATTTTATGAATATAATAGTTGTTGAAAAAAAATGTAAATACAAAAGTAAAGACACCAAGATGATAATCAAGACAGATGAGACACAAAGAAATCCTTTATTTCATTCCAATTCACTAAAGATTCATTCTCTTTACAAAATCTCAAGCAAAAATTTTGGACCAAAGTCAAAATTAGACATCTCCGATGGAACATACAAAAGGACCTCTGACAAAAAATCAAAAAATGAACTCTAAAAGATGGATCAACTTGCCATAGATTTCTGCTCACTTGACTCTGCACAATAGCCTTTGTTAGTCATAAAAACTAATTTACAAATAGACAAATTTACACAGACTATCAAAGATAGATCAACACCTCTGAAAAACAAGTGTCTGGATGAAGTATTTCAGCCTTGAATATTTTTGTCTACAATAAGACCCTGCTATCATAAAAAAGAATTAGGCTTGTAATAAATTAAGGAATGAATGAAAATTGAACTATCTCAACATAAACTCAAGAGAAAACCTTAGTATGTGTCTCCTTATATCCTCCTATTGTTCCTCCCTTTCCTTTTGCCTTTAACCAAATTAGAATTGGTTGAAGTAGTTGAACCACCTCATTAGTTAAGTTAACTAAAATCTCAACCAAATTTTTAGTTAAGGGGGAAAAGTAATAAATCATAATAAGGGTTTTAAATAAATAATAACTAGTAGGTGGGACCCCTTCTGACTCCCTTTAGCTCCTAACAATCATAACATAACTAGTTAATTAAACAAAACACCCCTCCTTGTTACTCCCATCATCACATTAACATTTGACAATATATCTCATTGATATTTGAAATTATTTTCAAAACATATATTACTCATATATCCAAAGAAAACATGTTGTCCAAAACTTTTGAAGTCAACTGTCATCAACAATAATTAAAATAAAACTCAAAAACCATATTTTCCACTCTGAGATGTAATCTTTCCATCATTGTTGTTGTCACCCTTCAATTTTTCTAAAATTTCCTTTGGCTACACTGAGCCTTTAGGCCTAATTTCCCCGATCATGTGAGAACAATCGTCCCTCAAATGCATTCGGGAAGACATGTATTTATCACAACCATTGGAGGGTGAGGAAGGGGCAACAATGGATTTTCCTTTGTCAAGGGCATGGTGGGCCTTGGTTTTCAACTTTTTTCTAGCATAAGAGGACTGAACTAGTGAGTGGACAGGTGCAACTTAGACAATTTGGTTACTAGGTAGGGGAGCGGGTAAGGACAAATTGGGCCAACCACAATGTTGGGAGACTGTCGGGTGGACAATCTCTTGCCACCCATAATTTTTGGGAACCTTGGGTTGTAATGAGACATGAGGGGGCACGAGAATACCAGGGGCTTATGGAGCTTGGAAGGGGGGCCTTTCAAGCCTAGGTTGGACCACTCCTTGCCCAATCCAATTGAAAAATCCATCTTGAAACAACTAGCCTAACTCTTGGGAGTCAACGTCAAAGTGTATGGAGAATCTTGGCCTTCTTGGGCCTCTGTTCCAATTATCTCTCCCTCAGTTTCCTATGCCATGGCTACCTCAGCTGAAGAAGCTCATTCCTAAATGCATGATTGATTAGAAAATATTCCTTTACAACAATACATGACAACTCCTTAAAATATGAAATAGACTTTGGCTCAACAACATATCAGACTCATGCAATCCAATCCATATAAATTGTTTAACTGTTGTCAATGAGCAGGGCATGAAAAAAAGGTCCTGGGATATGCGAGGGGTTCGTATTGAGCGAAACATGATATAATGAGGGGGAAAAGAAACATGGTTATTGTTCGAGACAATAAACAATCAACTACAATGCAAACCAAATAAAATATCACTATGATCCAACCAAGAAAATACAACTTCAAACTTCTTCAATACAAAAATTTTCTTGACTGTAATTAAATTTTAGAACAGGGAGTGAAAAATGAATGTGGGAAGGCAATGGGGTTGTAATTAGAAAAAAACGAAATAATGGTAGGGGAGAGAGTAGATATTGTTCATAAAATTAATTAAGTAATCCATAAAACCATTATGTAGAAGGAAATAACACCAACCAAATAATCATTGTGATCAAAAGAAAACTATTGTGTATAATTCAGTTAATTCTATGCATTGACTTGTTCATTGTTTGTAATAAAATATTTAACACAGTGTCATCAAAACAAGACAACCTGCATTCCATAGAAACCTGAAGAGGAGCTATGTTTCTTCTCATTTATCCATTTAATATTTTAAAACAATCCTCAAATGAATAATCAGTCACTTATTTCTACTCTGTCCAGTATTAACTCATCGACCACTGCCTACGAATTACTTCAATCATCAAATACTGAATCAAAAGTCGTGCCCGATTCTATCCTTCAATTCATTTAATAACTAAATTGCAATGGGGTTAAATTGTCACATAACCTGTATCTATCTCTTCTACGATGCATGATATTCATCAACGCATATAATAGATAGCTAGACAATTAATATTTTAATTGCAAATATCCTGACTTGCCACTTGAACACACAAACAACAATCACCATTTTAATTCATATTATGCTTGGAATACACAGACCATTCGAAAAAATGCAGGGTATTTCTATGACTGTACAGATCCAAATACTCTGAATCTAAACATCCATAATGTTGGGCTATCAATCCATATAATGAGGTAGAAATAGTAAGCCTGATATCATCTCATAAATTGACCAAATTTGCAACAAAACAATTTTGTTTAAAACCCGTGACCATCTCTGATGGTGCAAACAATAATATTCACATCATATACAATGGATGGCCATACCACAAACATCATGATTGCAATACTCCCATGGAAATTAAAAAAAAAGATAGTAATCCTTAACTCAACCTAACATGTTGTAGGAATGCCACACATATCCATGCATCACGAATGAAGCATTTGTTGTGACTAAATTAATTAAAAACTAATGCCTGGTCAACAATTCAATAATCATAACATAAGAGACAACGACTGTGCATTCAATCCAATTCTCCAATTAACCAAATTACCATGCTAAGTTTATCAATTTGATTGTCATAATAACCAATGTCGTGACTAAAAACCAAAACCAACACCACTGTCAACATAATCAACAGAGACGAGCCAGAAATCGAATACTGTCGATAATACACCAACTGTATACCCAACAGGCCTTAACAGTTCCCTCTATCAAAAATTGGGCTTGGGAAATCAAGGTTTTTCTCTGTGGACCAACACGGGGAGACTAGAGTGAGAACCTCCGAGACCATCGGTGAAAACATAGGGTATACCACCAATGACTTCGCAGACAGGGTGAAAGTTCACGAGATAGGAGATACTCTGAACAGAAGAGAAAAGGCTCCATATTGGCATTGTAACAATACTTAGAACACATAGGGTGTAACCCTCATGGCTCCCCCAACCAACCAAGTAAAAATTTTGAGATAAAAAGAGTTGAGACGAAGCAATATAACCCACTGCACAACCATCAGTAGCATGAACAAACCCATACCCAAGTGAAACAATGCATTTCAAAACCAGTAAACCCCATAACAACAAATGACCAGGTATGGTGATACAAATGTGTGGAGACAACTAGCCACTCTATACCAAATGAAACCCTCCAACTAAAACCATGAAGGATGGCAGAGAGCCTTTATGGCTACTAATACTCAGAACGACCAATAAGACCGTGAATTCAACCATTATTGCAATGAAAACCACCAATGATTCATTCCAAACAAATATCACAAATTTACATAGTTTCCATACTTAAGGAAAGCACAGACCCATACACTCCGAGCCAATATTTATTTCATAACCAAAGCATATTCATGGATGGTGAAAATGCATACTTGTAACCAAAAGCACCTTAAAACATGAGTTGGCCGAGCGGTTCTTCCTTTGCCTGAAAGTCAGAGCCTAACCCAAGAAAAACACAGTTGAACAATGGCTCGACTAGGGTGGCATCCAGTGGAAGGAGTAAGGGTAACATTCAATAAATGCACATCACCTCCGCCCTCAGTCATTCAATTCCTTAGTACATGCCAACCCACTAATTCATTAATTCATTTAATCAAACCATGCATCGAAACCAACATCTATTAATTGCCAAGAGCACCACCCATATCACATCTAATCATCACCAACTATACCATAACACATATCAACCATGCTTTCATATAACTCAATAAATCACATAAGTATTAAAATGTTAGCTAGGATTAACAACGACTGTTCTAATCTCAATGCATGTAGTGTAGCATAGTATCATAGTTCAATATTTTCTTTTTGCATTTTGTTTATATTTCTTTTGCCTCTTTTCAACTGCTCTTATGTATTGTTACTAATGTGTCTATTGTGCAGGTGTCCAAGTAACGAATCCAGGAATAGATAGCAATGGTAGTAATGGATAACATAGGCCATCATAACATGAAATTAGAGCTTGGAACAAAACATAACATGTCTTACCCATCATTAACTTGTCGCAATTAGAACCAAGACATAACAAGACTTATTCATTTCCAATAAAACCCAGATTTCATCAATGATGTAGAACCATGTAAGCAGTGTCGAACAACAACATAAACATAAAATAAGAACCAGATCTGATCTCTCAATCTACAAGGGGGTCCCACCTACTAGTATTATATATCTTAGTAGCTTATAATTATTAGGCTTAAGCAATACTTTGCGGGCGAAATCCTTGTTGCGATTTTAATCATCAACACGATGGATAAGGAACTCTCTATGGAGTTGTCTAATACTTGTGGCCTATTAGGATGCCTTAGAAAATTAACCCGCTATATTATTCTCTCTAATTTCCCACTCCTATTTGTTCTGTTCTAGTATGGAACAAAATACAATAGTGTAGAATGGAACCCCTTCTCCTCGTAGTGGCCTGGTATTTAACATAATTCAATATTCATCTAGGGGTAGGGTTTTGACTTCATAAAACCTAAATTGTGATAGGGTTTTGGACCTTCTATAATCTTCTTCAAATGGTGGTCAACACAATAGGTCAACTTGTGGGATGCATAACTTTTGCAAATGAAATCTGATTAAGGAGTTTCACGCACCGTTTGAAATGTCTCAAAGTGTATAACACCGTCACGAGTATAGGAACGAGTTTTAAACTCCATAACCCCCAAAAAAATTGTTTAATGCCTCAAAATGGCCTCAAAAGGTTCCAAACCCCAATTTTCCAAACTGGGACCTGCCACTAAAATGGCTCTGGAATATGATTCCTCCATTTTTTTCTCTCTGAAGGCATCGAAATGGATGAAAAATAATATAATGATCCAATCCAGATCAATTTTCTATTTTGTTAACGATGTCATTAGAAGGATGATCATTAAATTATGTAGTTAGGTCACTGATCTTTTCTTGCAATCTTCCATGTAAATCAATGAAGTCATGAACATATTCAACCTATTCATAATCCCAAATCCATTCCCTTCGAAACCTTTTCATCAATTGCAGGAAATATTTTATTTCTTCAAGATGATGGTTGCAGTACAACTTCCATGCTTCATATACTTGCATTGACCATGCAAGGCTTTCATTAAGACATCTTCACATGCAATGTTAGTATCTAGCACATAATTCATAAGACTCTAAGAAATACACAACTAACCACGAGTTTCGATTAAACTTAGGAACATGATCAAACATATTAGCCGTAGGAAGATGTGAATGTTTAAGAACAATGTGGTAGATCAAAAGGAGAAAATAGATAAGAAATATATGGCAATTCCTTATTAAAGTCCACACTTCAAACATAATAGAATGATGATTCGTTAAACTCAAAAGTTTTCTTACCAATYGTAAACTTACCCAAGRTRATGATTCGTTAAACTMAAWWTTTTTCTTACCAATCGTAAACYTACCCAAGTAATTTAAAAATAATATCTATGTCCCATAGCTTTAAATYTGCARTTAAATCACAATTTTTAGCAATTTGGAAATTACTTGCAGAGTTTGGGGTTCAAATCCCCCTARGTTCAAAKCCCATAAACATATTCTAGAGAGATAACAACTTTATAGTGATTGGAAATMATTTATTTTACTCCATAAGTCAACATGTTTAAYTGTGAAAAAAAWATATGGAAAATATGAAGGGGTTTTTTRAGATAACAACTTACATGKWAGCCCCTTYWGAGTGAAATTATTTTTGGATMTGATGTAAGATTTGTTGTAATMTATTACAGATCTGAAAAATATTMATAATAMCCTCATGAAATAGGAAATAAATTGTAGAAAACTAGAGGGTGAAATATTTTTGAGTAGAAATAAATCTAGAGGATCCCAAGGATCTACTATCTATGTAAGATGGAAATTCAAGTGCATGCTAGCAATTTTTTTTTTGGTTTTTTGTATTTTATAATTTTTATGTTTTTATTTTTTAAAGCGGAAAATAAAAAGAGATTTGAATAGATATTTAAATAGATATTTAAATAAATTTGGTTGAAGTAGTGAGGCTTACTTCGTCCTTACCTTCACCTTCGTAGCATCAGATTGTGATCACACCCCCTTTGTTGGGTATGTGTTATATTGTTTTCACGAGTAGTAGCATCTGAGCGTATGCGCCGGGCGCGCAGGGGGTTTAGAGGGGGGTGAAAGGGGGTGGAGCCCCCCACGTGGGGGTTTGGGGGCAAC
>JZKD02S1873176.1:381886-396429 GCA_000966675.3 Picea glauca
AGCACCTACAACTGTAGAATAGGTGAAAAGGAAATTAATAAATGAATTTTAGAAACCTAGTTCAGAGGATCAGTTCATTAATGAAATGATAGAGATTAAGAAAAAACCAAGAGAATCATTCTGGGAAGTGGACTAGAAGTTCAAAACACTAAAAGGTAAGTTAAAGTAACCTATTATTGATATGCAACATAGACATTTGTTTGTTAATTCTTTGTTGCCACACTTGAAGTATCCTTTGAGACAACAAAAATTTCAAAGTCAGATTGAATCTCTGCAAGTAGCCTCACAATTAGAGGAAAATCAATATAAGCAGACAGATCCAGTTGTGGAAGAGTTGAGGCAAGATCTGAAGAAATTGACCTTTCAGTTAAATCAGAATAAAGGTAAGGAGAAAAGGGACGACAATTGGTGTACAATGCGCATGACAAAAGGCCATCATAAAAATGAGTGTCCAATATTTGTGTAGTATGTTGGAGTGGGTATGCCAAACCCTTTATCTTCAGGAGGACCATGGTGTGAGATTTGTAAAACACATGGACATGATCTCTATTATTGACCCCTGATGAAAAATTATTAGACGGTACCAAAGAGTACTTTTTGTAATTTGTGTAAGTCAACTGGACATGAAGACAAGGACTGTAGAACTTTGGAGTTGATTAAAGAGAGGATTTCAGATACATACAAGGTGCAGGCTAAACATATAACATGAAAACCTGTGCAGTAGTCATAGTATAACAATTCACAACATCCATAGTATAATACCAAATATCAATTTCAGCCACAACCATAGTACAACAATGTGCAACAGTTTGGAGCACCACCGCAGTATAATAGTGCACAACAATGTGTAACACCACCATAGTACAATAAAGTGAAGTTTTTGTCTAATCGAGGACCACAGTATAATACACCATGTGGAGATAATCAAGGAAACAAAGGAGGCTTCATAGGAGTCTTTTGAGGAGGTTGAGGACCAATAGTGTGCCATAACTGACAGAAACCTGGACACTATGCCAGAGATTGTTGACAACCACCTACGACATGTATTGTTGTAGAACAAAAAGAAGAGGATGGGAAGAATATTAACATAGTTACTAGAGGTAGATCTAAGACAGGAGAAGATGCAAAAAATAAGGATCAATATCAATACCAGTGGGTGAGGAAGAATACAACGCCTGAATAGAAGTTTGATGCATGGAAAGAGAAAGAGATATTCAAAGAATCTAGACAGGAGATTCTAAAAGAAAACATTGTGTCTACTTTAGGAACAAATCCAGTATATGAGATATCATTGTATAACATGCCTCCATTATTTGATCAGACCAACAAACAAAATCCTTTAGACAAAGTAAGTAACTTAAGAAACTTTTTGGGATCTTGTGTAAAGTTGTTGAATGATAAAGACTCTTTACAAATATTGCAAAATATGTTAGAAAATTTTCACCATGGGGAAGAAGGGGTAAAGACAATGAATCAGGTCTAGAAGAAGAGAATAACAAGTAGAGAATTAAGGTTGAATACAAACATAGGAGATTTCAATATGCGAGATATCATACTAGACTTAGGGTCTGAAGTCAATGTTTTTCCAAAGTAGACCTGGGAAGGTATGGGAGAACCTCAATTGGGGTATTCACCTATTCAGTTGAAGTTAGAAAATCAACACATAGTGGTGCCAATTGGAATATTGAAAGGTATTCCAGTAGATATAAATGGTGTGCACACCATGGAAGACTTTGAAGTCATTGACATAGTAGATAATACTTCTCAATATCCAACTTTATTGGGTCTAGATTGGGCTTTTGATAACTAGGATATTATTAATATGAAGACAAGGAAGATGATATTTGAATATGGATAATATGGATTTATTTCTCCATTGTATCCCTTAGAAGGAGGAAGGTGTGTGGAACCTGTGATAAACAATATTATTATAGAATATGTAAATAAGTTGTACAGAACTACCACACGGGAAGAAGATTATATCAACCCAACTGCAGATGGAATGCTCAGTTGGAGGAGTATTAGTTCTTATGATTACTACTCTAACATGGGACTGGAAAACTGGTAGCAATGACTACATGAATTATCCACCAGAAGGTGTGTTAGAATGACATGCGCGTTGAGATGGATTGGTTCAGAGGTAAGAGAGCCTCCTAATTTTTATGGTCTAAATGACTTAGAAGAATTTTTTATGAAGTTTGAATTAGAAGTAGTATAAATTTAGAGATTACCAATATTATATATTTCTTTGAAATCTACACATGCCTATTGGTGGGGTACACACAAGGAGAAGATCAATAATTGGTTTCAGTGAAAAAGGCTACTACACATCAGATTCAACGCATAGAAAGAGCATAGATATCATAAGAAATATGATGGAATTGGAAAACCTAAAGAACATGTATATAGGTGCATGCTTCAATGGGGATTAGTACCACCAGATGAATGGCCACATCATTTTATTCATACATTAAAATGAATTCCAAAGAACTGGTACACATAACAAGAGCAACACAAAGAAACTACAAACTGGGAAGAGATACAACAAAATTTTGTAGTTACATTTTCCTTTGAGCATGAAAGTCCAGAGATAGATACATCACTAAAGGTGGTAAGAGACAAAATATTTGAAGAACTAGAATTTGAAATAATCCCAACATATCAGAAGAAGAATAGACAGACAGTTAAACAATTGCTACATTGTTATCACAACGAAGAAGAAGAAGATCCAGTAGAGGCTAACACGTGCAATATCCATATCTCAGAAGTTGAAGGAGAAAGGGAAATAGAAGGCCCAAAGATATATTTAGAAGATTATTTTTGACCATCAAATATCAATAAGGTAAACTTTGGAACCTTCGAGAACCCAAATATTGCAAGCATTGGAGACTATTAGGATAATCAAACGGTAGAAATAATCACAAAATTACTGCGTGAGTACAAAGACTTCTTCCTAGCGAATTTTTTAGAAATGAAGGGATTAGAAAGAGAATTAGGAGAAATAAATATCCCTTTGAATCCATAATCCATACCTATAAGACATCGAGCTTACAGATAATCCAATATACAAATAGAAAGGGAAGGAAGAAATTGAAAAGATGTTGGAAGTTGGTGTCATAGAACCCATGGAAGAATTATAATGGACCAGTCCTATGGTGGTGCAAGAAAATAAGCAGGGGGTAATTAGGATCTGTGTAGATTTGAGAAAATTGAATGATGCTTACCTTCATGATCCTTTTCCTACTCCATTTATAGAAAAGTTTTTGGAGAATGTAGGGGGGAAATAAGCCTATTCATTCACAGATGGGTTTTTAGGATATCATCATATTAGGATACCACCAGAAGATAGACATAAGACAACATTTTCTAAAGAATGGGGATGATTTCAGTATACAATGATGCCATTTGGGTTGAATAATGCACCAACCATTTTTTCAAGAGTAGTAGTAGAAACTTTTAGGGACTTCATTCATAAGTTTTTGGAGGTTTACTTGGACAATTGGACAATGTTTAGATTATTAAAGAACCATGTTGCAATGCTAAGATTAATGTTAGACAGATGCATACAGTGTCAGATATCATTGAATATTAAGAAATGTATTTTCATAACACCTTTTGGTATTTTTTTAGGGCATGTGGTGTGTAAACAGGGTCTGATGGTCGATCCTGGTAAAATTGTTGTCAAAGTTAACTTACCACCACCGAAGTTAGTATGTCGGTTGAATATTACACTTGGTCATACATGGTATTACAAGAAGTTCATAAGAGGATATGCACAGATTATTGTGCCAATAGAGAAGTTGTTGAAGAAGGACACTAAGTATCAGTGGAATGATGAATGCCAGTAGAGTTTGGATATTTTGAAGGAGAAGATGGTTACTGCATTGATCTTAGTGTTTCCAGATTGGGAAAAATAATTCCATGTGCATGTGGATGCATTTTCAATAGCATTAGGAGAAGTATTGACGCAACTAGGATAAGGTGATATAGATCACCCTATTTCATTTTCAAGGATAAAGTTATTAGATTCAGAACAAAACTATAACACTACAGAAAGAGATGGATTAGCTATGGTGTATGATTTGCAGAAATATAGACATTACTTGTTAGGGAAAAATTTCAAGATGTTTATAGATCATTCAGCTATGAGATATTTATTCAGTAAACCAGTGTTGGGGGGGAGGATATGAAGATGGCTAATTTTATTCCAAGAATTTGATTTTGAAGTTGTGGTGAAGCTTGGAATATTGAATGCAAGACTAGATCACTATCCAGGATAACTAATAGAGAAGAATCCAATAACTTGGAAGACAACTTTCCATATGCACAATTGTTTTAAATACAGATATTTGATGAGTATTTTGTTGACATTATTGATTTTTTGAGTACAGGGTTTGCACTAAGAGAATTTACTATTGCGTAAAAGAAAAATTTGGTGGTCAGAGCTGCAGACTATTAATTGATTGCAGGTCATTTATACAAGCTTGGAGCTAATAACATCTTAAGGAGATGTGTTATGGAACGTGAAAGGCCTATTATCTTAGTAGAAGTGCATGAAGGCATAGATGGAGGACACTACGTGGGAAAATATACTGCACAGAAGGTATTGCATGCAGGATTATGGTGGACAACATTTCACAAAGATTCAAGGGAATACTGTCAGAAGTGCAATGACTATCAAAGAGTTGGGAAGCCATCCAAGAGGGATGAGATGCCATTGAGACCTAAAGTAAATTTACAAGTGTTTGATAAGTGGGAATTATATTTTGTAGGTATAATTAATCCACCAGAAATAAGATCAAGAGCAAGATATATTACTACAGAGACATAATACTTAACCATATGGGTTGAGGCAATAACAGTAAAGGATTGCAGTGTAGAGACAATAACACGCTTTTTATTTTAACACGTACTGCCAAGGTTTGGATGTCCAAGACTAATGATGAGTGATTAGGGGACTAACTTTATCAACAACACAATTGAGGTAATGTTGGAATAATTTGAGATATATCATTAGAAGATCACTCCTTATCATCCTCAAGAAAATGGAAAAGTGGAAGCCTTTAACAATATTTTGGAGAATTCCTTGACAAATATTTGTAATGTGAATAGAGATGATTGGGATTTGAAGGTACCAAAATTACTTTGGGATTATAGGAATACATGAAAGAAGCTAATAGGGAAGACACCCTTTAGGTTGGTTTATGGACATGAAGCAGTAGTTCCCTTAGATTATTTGATACCAAGTCTGCACATTGCAGCTATTATAGAAATGATAGAAAAAGGTGTAGCGCAAGAATGATTAGCTCAAATTATGGAATTAAAAGAAGACATAAGCATAGTTGGTTTCCACCAAGAGGTACAGAAAAACAAAGGATAAAGCATGACATGAAAGACATATCAAGAAGAATAATTTTAAGGACAAAGATCTGGTTCTCCTCTATTACAGTAAGTTTTTTCAGCACCCAGGGAAACTTAGAATGCATTGGCTAGGGCCATACCAGATAAAATTTGTCACAGATGGAGGTGTTGTACAACTATGTGACTTACCAGGCAAGGAAGTTCAAGGACTGGTGAATGATATTCAACTAAAACTGTATAGGGATAGTTAACCCACTAACCCTCAGTAGTTGCAGTGCAACAAGTAGACTTGTAAATTTTGTATATAGTAGGAGTTAAAAGAAGAAAAAGGAAGAGAAAAGTAGAAAAATGAAGAAAAAGCAAAAAAATAAGTAGTTAAAGGAATAAGTGATAGACAAATAATTGAGAATGACAGTGTGCAGTAGACAAAAATTCAAAGGAAACAAGAAGTGAATATATTGCGCGTAGGATATATATGACATAAGGAAATATCAGTGCATCAGAAATGGATCACAGTAGAAAAATACAACGCACCAGAAAAATGAGACAGTCGGGAAAAATAAAAACCGATCACCGAAAAAGAAGGTGTGAAATGAACATTTACGATAGTAATTGAAGCATTCCTGGAAATATTGGGAGAATTCATGACAACACTTTAAAAGAAAAATTAGGGTTTGACAAGCCACATTGTGAATTTGAGCGAACACAGAGCTAAGCAACCAAGAGCAAGGGTCGAACTGGTGATTTAGAAAGCCGACAATGAGATTTCAAATGCAAACCCACTTAGATTCCAACACGATGGCACCACCTAAAGTCGGAGCACACAGTCAAATGTCAATGATAACCCGCAAACACAACAGGTCACCATCGGAGCCAACAATGGAGGCTGAAAACCCTACGTAGATAGAGGAAGTGGTGGATGTCGATGTCATTCCTTCCCCGGTCATCGAACCGGTGAGTCCTACACTGGTTGAGGAGAAAACAAAACAAATGCAGATTGACCCCCCAAACACAACAGTAGAGAAAAACTCGACATAACAGTAGGGAAAAAATCGACACAACAACTCAGTGTAGAAATAATCCAACCCACATAAGAAGGAGATCAGGAACGAATGAAATCCGATGGGTTGAGGGCTCGATCTATTGCAAATCATTCACAACAGGAGAAAATACCAGTCGAGGAAATCACAGTGCAATAGGAATCTGGCGGAGAGGAGGAGGAGGAAGAAAAAATGTACCAAGAGGGAAGGCCCTCAAGTGAGCCAGGAAAAGGAAAAGGAAACCAATAGGTCCAGAGATACCTGTGAAAGAAACCAAAGGTAACCATTGTGTTACCGCACATACCAACATGACTAAAATTCATCACAAATTTACTTGGATGCGTAGATAAACTGTGTTATTCAGACCATGATGTAAAGGGACATAGATAAATTACTATATTTTGCGCAACATGTATACTTGGAAAGAAAAGGGGTCAGCGCAACATGAGTATCGATAATGGAACCTAAGTAGTGGATACAAGGGTTATATAATACATGCATAATGAACCTGTTGGAGATCACACACTTTGGAAGTGGAAAGGATGTAAATAATTACACTAAGAAGTTACTGTACGTCATGCACAGAGGTATTTTGTGGCTAGATACCCAAGTTTCCACTGACGTCAACTTGATATCCAAGATAACATGAATGCCAACTAACAGTGAGAAACCTACACAGTATCTTAATGACAAGACTAAAGAGAAAGCCTTGATAGAAGAGATGAAGCACAATTATGGAACAGAGAGAGGATCTAGGGGAATCATCATCAACGGGATCAATGAACTAGCAACATGATTATCAACCAAACTGATGGCATGTAAATTACTCAGGAAGTGTCACAAGGAGGAAGTGTCAGCAGGCATAATAGCAACAACCAGACAATGCACAAAGGGAATTGTATTAAGTTGGATCCCATACTTGTTAAATCTATTTTTAGATGATTGCAAAGACACCTATGATGTAGGGACATAGTTTCATTACTGATGGCTCATTATATTGATTTCATTAGTGGGTTGGAAGCACCCCAAATACACCATGTTTTCTTAGATAAATGGAAGGTGTTGCGTAGCGTAGTTTGAATCATTGTGGCACACAACTATCACAAAAGAAAGACAAAAAAATGCTAGCATCTTTAATACATACCTTGAAGAAATCTAAGAAAAGGTGGCAGAGACTTGGAGGATCCCACTAGAGGTGGTGGAGGAGTACAAAACATTAGAAAATTTTAAATCATTGAGACATAATATATGGATGTAGAAAAAAAGGGATCCATAGAAGGAGTGGTTGTAGATGAGATAATGTGTCACGGCAGAATAAGTCCAATGGGCGATGAAATACTGGCAAGAAGAATGGAAGGTTCCAGTAGAACAACCAAAGGACAAGCAACCAACAAAAGAAAAACAACTAGAAAAGGACAAACAACCAACAGAAGTAGGCTCATCATGAATGAAGAGTACCCAAACAAAAGATACAAGGGAAGCAGTAGGGAAAATCAAGGCAACATAGGGGAGTGCCTCAGTGAAACAATAAAGAAGAAGACTATCCCCAAGACGGTCATACAATATAATGACTACACGGATACCATTAACGACACAACACAGAGGAAGGATAACATCTCTACGCATGAAGGACAAGAAAGAGGGGATATACTAGATGCCCTAGTCACAATAGATCCAACACAACCAAGGCCACCAAAGAGAACGATTTTTCTTTTAGGTGGAGTGTGCAAGAAAATTCAGGACCACAAGGTAGTCCCAGAATACACCATAACAGAGGATGATGAAAAATTAGTTGCAGAGAAAGCACAAGACCGCACCACCGAAGAATATGAGGAGGCATAAAAGAAAATGGAAAGGATAATGAAAGAACTGGCAGAGGTCAAGAAGGTATTGAAGAAAATATGATTCACTAAGGAACAACACCCAGCGGAAACAAAACAACAACAAACAACACAAGAACAACCCACGTAGAATGAGGAGGAGAAAATGCAAATAACAACACAGGAAAACCAAATATTTATCCTCACCAAAGACATGTTGCAAATAGACAAAGACATGGTGCAAAAGCAGGTCAAGGACATGACATAGTTGGAGCTGGTATTCACTAAGATACCAATGAAAACACTCTATCATCTATAGGTCAGTTTTATGCAAGAAGTTCAATCCAGATCTAAGAAAAATGCACAAAACTTGGAGACAACCAGGGTAATCAAGGAGGTACTAGAACCAATTCTGAAAAAAGTACGGATAGAACATGAGGAATAGAAATGGTGCATAAATATATTGGAGAAAAGACTTGAAGAAGTATTCCAAAAAATTATGGAGAGCACACTAGAAAGATAAATCAGTGTAGAAGAAAAGATACATAAGATAGCACATACAATGGATGGGTACAAGAAGGAGATAAGAGAATCGGTGGAGAAAATGACACCAACTACCCCACCAGAGGTCATATATGGAAGGGAGAAGAAAGACAACAAATCATATTGTGTTGGTAGTCAAAGAAATAGCAGAACTTTATGAGAGGACTGTGCAACTTTGGACAAGCCTAGTAGAAGATGAAAGGATATAGCAGTGGGATCATAAAGAAGAAAATTTGAATGCAACATTCCAAGATCTAAATTAGAGGCATAAGACAATGCCTATCTTGTAGAGACTAAGGGTCACACAGGAAATGAAAAACCTACAAGAAAAAGAAAATACAATCTAGGAGGAATGGAAGACCAAGCAGGTTTAGTTGGAGCCCCTGCAAGAGCAAGCAGAAAAAATGATAACGGAGCTGGAAACAAAGAAATCCAAAATGGAACAGGTGCACTCAAAAATCCTACAAGTTTTGAAGGAGCACATTACAATGCAGGTTGTGTAGACCCTAACAGAAAATAACACACAGATGAAGACAAAAGGAGATGAACTAGAAAAGAAGTTCCAGGACTTAGAGAAATCAGTGAAAAAGGCACACACGACCTGAGTGGTTCGGGATGAGCCACAAGTTAGTGTTGGGGGACTGTTGGAGAAAGAAATTTTGGGGGTTAAGTGAGGTAAATAGAGTAACTAGATGGACCAAAGGAAGCAGCGCATGCCTGGAAAGGAGGGAACCAATGTGACAGAAGGAAAAAGGAAGTAGTGCGCCAGGAAATAAGGAAGGCCAATCCAGAGTCAAATAAAGAAAGAGTCGGATTGAAGACCAAGTGCATGCAAGGAGTTAGAAAGTGGACAAGTGGAGTCCACTTAGAATTAGGGTATTTGAGTCAATGTAAGGGTTTTTACCCATTTTGTAGTATAAATAGAGGATGCATGAGGCAACTAGTCATATCAAATCTTATCATTGAGTTTTGGCATGAATGGAGTACTTTGGGAATCCTTTTAAGTTTGGAGTCGAGGTCTGTATTTTGTTAAGAGTTACAAAGCTTAGATAGAATCATAGTTGAGATGTAATTGAGGGTTAGGTCACAAGATGTGGATATTGTTGCAGCGTTGGTCATTCTCATGCACCAATACTAAACTATGATGCACACAACATTGTTTTAAAGAATAATGAATAAAGAAAAAGATCTTTGTGGACGTAGCCTAGGGGGTGAACCACGGTAAAATCCTATGTTGTAATGTGTTTGAATTATTTTTGTTGTTTCTGCAATTATGAATGAATGGTTAGATGAATTCATCTGTTAGGGTTTATTTACAACACACACTAGTATAATTATGCGGAATGGATGTCATTGAATGGATAAAATAGTATATCTTATGAATTTTATGGTAGAATGCATGTAAAGTGGAAGTAGAAGTAAAAAGAACATCCCCAACCCCTTCCATGACTACAGACATTTGCATCCTATAGTCCCCCATAAGCCATATCGAGTGAGACTGCTTTATGCACTATGTGCGCAGTGTAGCCTTCTAGTTTACCAGAAGGGTTGATGGTGAAAATGTTTTTTTTGGAAAACTAAGGTAGAACTTGGGTCAACCCATACATCCAACAAGAGGCTTTCACTGCAAAGCATCTAGGAAAGATGGAGAGAAAGATATCATGATATATCTATTATAACCACATTGTGCAATCATAGAATGATTATAGAAATCATAATAAAGAAGTTATCCATTGTGGGCATAGCCCAAATTTGGGTGAACCATGTTAATTATTGTGTCTGCTTGTCTTTTCATGTGATTGTTGATGAATATTATGTTTATGCATGTTAGACTAGACATGCTTATTATATGGTCAATGTGTAGTAGTTATGACTGTTATATTGAATGGTTTGTGTTGCAATCTATAGTATAATGGTACTATATAATTAAATTCACTAAGTAACCAAGGAATAACAGACACATGATAATGGGCATAGAGTAGATAAGTAAGAATGAAGAAGATTATCTCTCCCATCACCTCACTACTGCAGAAACTTGGTTCCTGTAGCCCCATTAGATTCCTTGGCTGAGACTTCACTTGCATGTAGGTGATGCTGAAATATTCAGTATCTAAAGGGTTGTGTTGGTTAATATAACTTGAACCCAGGGTCTTACAACTGTGCACCAACAAATGGTTCCATTGTCGGGACCCATAATCTTTGATTGAGGGAATGTTTTGGAGGTCGACTAAGAAAGAGATCTCATAATGGATAGAAGGGAAGGAATGAGAATTTGATAAAAAAGAGAATAGAAACCCTCATATGAGCAATGAACAATGGATGAAAAGGTATGTGTACACAGAACTGCATGAGATTTTCTTTGGCGAATTTATGATTATTTTGACTGAGTGGTTATAAATATTAGTGTAGAATAATGGAAGGTACCAAACTGCAGCATCGAGGAACTAGACTCCTGATTTGGTAAGGCAGTTGAACTCTGTAAGTAATAAGACTTCTTGTGCGGTTTATTTCTGGTTGGATAACATATTGGGAGGTTATATTACATATTTTTCAGTGGATTGTACCTATTTATACAATGTTGCAAAGAGGGATTTATTTAAAGGTCCACGTTGAAGGTTTATGAAATAATTGGGTACGAGGATAAATATGTTGTTGTGCAACAAGTTTGTGATGACAACAGAGTCTAATTCCTAAGAGGCTTTGCGCACATAGGGGAATCGAGGGATGAAAAGAGGATAGTATGAATGTAGGAAAGAATGAAGGAAGAAATGAAAAAGGAAGGGAGGGATTGAGGCTGTAGAGAACCGAAGAAGTGGTATAAGGAGATGAAGATGTGTTTGGAGTTCTGTGCAGTGGAAGAAGGTAAAAGAGGTGGAAGATTGGGGCTGAGAAAGGAAATTCATGCAATGAGCCTGAGAGAAGAGAACCTTGCACAATAGTTTAGATCGTAGAAATACTTTACATAGGAGGAGAGGAAGAGAATTCTCAGTTCAATTTGATAATAGAAGAGTTGTTAAGCCTTGTTCAGAATGGATCCTGTGTCAACTCCACGACCTTGTGTGTGTCACCTAGATCAGAAATCACATTTGAGAATTTTTCAAAGGAACTTATAGTTAGCAAGGGAAGAAATAGTAGTAGTAATCAGAGTAGTTGAATCAATGCAACAAGTAAGAGTCAACAATCATTGCCAAGGGGAGGTATGACAAAAAACAACATGGCAGGGGTAGAAAACACCCTTAGGTTGCCTGAGTTCTAGGGAGCTGGGTTAGAGGACCCAGAGAAACATATGTTTGTATGTGAAACAATTTGGGCTATGAATAATGTCAAGGAGAGGTTGTAAACATTGCACAGAACTACATTTATAGGTTACACATTAATATAGTACATGAAACTGCAGAGTACCACACCGACAAGACAATAAAGGAATTTAGCAGAGATTAGACAAGCATTGTTGAAAGAGTTCAAGAAGCCAAAATATGAGTCATAGTAAATTACAGAGTTGAAGGAAATAAAACAAGTATAGACTAAATCCATTTGGGATTATGACCAACGTTTTAAGGATTTGATGGGTAGATTGACATTCCAGATCTCTGATCAACACCACCAAGAATGGTTTATTGCAGGGCTTCTACCACACATTCACAAGTCGTTGATTCAACAAAAGTTTGCGTCGCAACCTGAAGCTTTGGAGATTGCAATGAAATTGGAATCATCCCTTGTAGGTGATAGTGGAGGGATGGTGCAAGTCCATATTTAGTTAATTTCCTTGAAAATTTATTTGGCATAAATCATAAAAGGGAAGGAGAAGTGAGAACAATTCTGGTGTACCAAGTATAGGACTAAAGGCCACCATAAAGATGAATGCCAACTTTTGTGCATTATTTGGTGAGTGGAGCATCGAACCCATTACCAGGAGGGGGATATTGTGAAATATGTAAGAAATTGGGAAATCATCTGACTAAGTGTCCATTACTACAAAAATACTAGATTACACCAAGGAACTTATTTTGCAACTTTTGCAAGTCAGTCGAGCATGAAGAGAAGGATTTTCACATATTCGATTTGATGAGAGATAGCACTTAAGATATGTATAGGATTCAGGAGGAGAATGTTGCGACAAAAGGAGGTGGTCCATAGTATAATAATCAGAGAATTTTTAACCTAAGAAACAATGTAAATTTTGGCAGAGGTTGAGGTAGAGGAAATGTTAGCAAAGGAGGTAGAGGACCAATAATATGTTACAATTGTAATCAACCCGAACACTTATCTTGTGATTTCCCTAGTTCATGTAAAACCTGCACATATTGTAGAGAATTGGACCATGTGACAAAAGACTATCCTCAACTACTAGTGAAGTGGTAGGAAAGAGGGAATCAAAACCGGAATCCAAATCAGAATGTACATAAGATATCATCTGAGAAACACAATGAAGGACCTATAATAGCAACTGTTATGCACGGAGGAACTATAACATGGGTTGATGTGACGAATGGAGGAAAGAAGGTTGATGATCCAGATTTATGTAGGAACACAATGAAATACATAAATACACATAAACACAGAGATGTAGCGAAAATAAGACTTCATTTCATTAATAACAAATGACTGAAATATGCTTACAGACAGAATGGAAATAAACTAGCTAGGGCGCTGGTAGCTTATCTCTGAGAAGAGATGTGGCCACTACTCACATCCATGAGAAGATGATTACAATGAGGCTCTGAAGGCCCTTTTACAATAAATGGGAATGCCAAAAGTCCTAGACATCCAGAAACCTAACCCTAGGAGATGAAGCGCCAAAAGTCATGTGGGCCCTGTTTGGGTAAGTTGGTGCATCAACTTCCCGGGGTTGTAACTTTTGCATACCATCTCTGTTTTAGGCATATGATAGCTCTTTGGAAAGATATATTCGAGGCCTACAACGCTCAATAAAAACAACATTTTTAGATGTTTTTTTGCAAAAGCAACATACCCAAAAAAACATCGTTTAGGGCCTCAAAATGGCCCCAGAAGTTCACGACCCGAAAAAACTGCTAAAAATAGTAAACTGTTTGAAAACTGAAAAATTGAAAGAAGCAATGGTGGGGGTCCAAGTGGAATAGGTGGATGGCCACCAATATCCACCTGGATCATTCCTCCCCCATTAGGAAGCAATGGTCCCCATTGCGTTGAGTTCCTCCATGAGATGAGGAAACTTCTGTTGAACTTGGTCCCTGGTGAGCCATTTGCCTTGGTGGAGGAGTTGGCCTGCTTTGACAACTCGATATAGCAGTATCCTTTGTCTTCGGGTGTGATTGATTTGTGTATCCATGATCTGATCAGTTCTAGATTGTTCCATGTAGTCTAGATTTAACTCTGTTGGTGTGAGTTGTTCTACCATGTCGGATGTGTCTAGTAGAGGTGGAAAGTAGGGCCGAAGGTGGTCCACATTGAACACTGGGTGCAGACCAAGGAATGGTGGAATGTTGAGCTCTAAGGAATTTTCCCCTATAGCCTTGGTGAGGGTGTACGACCCATATCGAAGCAGACGAAGCTTGCGGTGGGGTCCAGTGAGGCGCTCCTTTTGCAAATGCAGCCACACTTTGTCACCCACTTGGAAGTTTTGTGGCACCCGATGTTGATCATGTCGTTGCTTGTACTTAGCACTGGCTCTGTCCAATATGTCATGAACATGTTGGCGGATGTGTTGAATGTGCTCAATGAATTTTTTTTCCTTATCCGCCTCAGACTGGACATGAGCTGAATCTCCCTGAGTAGCCACAAATGGCATGGCTATGTC
>JZKD02S1873176.1:409472-435104 GCA_000966675.3 Picea glauca
GGGGGGGGGGGGTCTGGGATACCACTATCCCCCTCCAAAGCCGCTTTCCCCCAAAATCAAAACCGTTTTTCCCTGTTTGGCCACCTTTCTTGCAAGGACCATTATGGGAAACAAAGAAGGCATTTTGAGAAACAGAGAGAGGTTTTTCTCCAAAACGAGATGAATAACAATAACCTCTCTCATTTTTTACACAGGTATCAGAAATTGGGAGAATCAAAGCCATATATGAGCACCATGTTTCCTGATTTTTTCATGTTTTTGCGGTAGTTGTTTTGGAGATATGGAGATGAATTTGGAAAATCCAAAAGAGGTTTTTTCTTAGGACATAATCATATACAGTAAAATATTTTCGTTTTCTCACAACTGTCATATATTTGGAGATACAAGCGTCTGAGTGGACCCCTAGTTTCAATAGTTTGGCCCGTCTTTCATGGTAGACAGTTCAAATTTTTTAGGGATTTGTTTCTATTTTTGGACAGGTTGTTGATTTCGAACTCCTGAGCCTGGGGGAGAGTATGTTATATTTATTTTTATAATTCAAATGTAAAAGGGATTATCAATTGGGACCATTATTGAAGAATGGAATTAATTTTGTAAAACAACTCATAGAGCCTCCATGGATGATTTCCAATAATACAGTGTGACCATTTCAGGATTCTTGTGACAAATTTCATTGGTGAAGTTTTTCTGTCTCTGTAAACTTGTTCTTTATGTTATCACCATTTCCTCTTATATTCTGAATTGTTTTGGGAAGGTTAAGAGTAGAATTTGTTATCATCTACACTTTATCTCTGGCTTGGAACAATTTCTGTGTTTTCCGCTGAAGATTGAATTCAAAATTCTTGATTGCTCTATTTTTTATTGGACTGCTAGACCTATTTCATCTCCTCCATGCATTAAATTTTGAGGATCCAGTGAATTTTCCTACCTTGCCTTGCAATATTAGCTTGTTATGACTTGGTTTTGATCCATTCTGAACTGTGACTCCATTACCCAATGGCCCTCCCTTCCTATTCCAGCCAACAAATCTAAAAAAACAAACCATGTACTCTTATAACTAGCCTAACATCTAATCCAAACAAATTTAAATCAGACAGAGAGATCCCTCTATGAGTCTTGGATGGATATATCCTTGACTCCAAGGTGGTTTTGTAGTTACCTCTACCCATTTCTTCTTCAGCATGAGAAATTACAGAGTGCTAACATGCTAACAAAGATCTGCAATGTAGAGAGAGATAATTGGGACTTAAGGGTCCCTGTAGTATTACTGGAATACAAGACTGCAAGCAAAAAGTTGATGGTACATACACCTTTTAGGTTGGTATATGGCCAAGAAGTCATGATGTCGATGGATTTTATTGTACCTAGCCTACACGTTGCATCGATTACTAATATTTCAAACTATGGCATAGAGGAAGAGAGATTGTCACAGTTGGTGCATCTTGAAGAAGATCACTTTGTCGCAGGGTTCCATTAGCAAGTTCAGAAGGCAAGAGAAAAGGCATGGCATGCTAGACACATTAAATAGAAAAATTTTCAAGTGAGAAACTTAGTATTACTCTATGACAGTTAGTTCAAGCAACATCTAGGAAAGTTCTGAATGCATTGGTTAGGAACATATGTGATCCAACATGTGAGAGAGGTAGGTGTTGCGCAATTGGAAACCTTAAATGGAGAACCCATTGGAGGCATGGTGAATGGAAGTCGACCGAAACTCTATAGACACAGTCAACCATATTCCCATTAATATGAACTGTGCAAGAACACATGTATCATAGTAGTTTTAATATAGTAGGAAGGTGGAATATAGAAAAACAAACAAAAAGTAGAAAAAGGAAGAAAACAAACAAAAAGTAGAAAAATGAAGAAAACAAACAAAAAGTGGGAAAACAAGAAGAAATACAAAGGTAGACAGGAAGAAGTATTGTGCATAAAAAGGAAGTATCACACATAATAGAAACAACACAAAAGTAGCTAAGAGTGCACAAAAGTCAAGCATCAGATAGGATTGTTAAGGAAATTAAAGCACGAAAATGACAGTTAAAAAGAAGTAATGATGAAACGTACTGGAGACACATAGTCATAAATAGAAGGCACCACCAAGGATCGAGACAAATCGACAGATTGAAGGAAAAATCCAGTGAAGGATTTTGCATTAATGCCACAGTAAGGAAAGTATTGATTACAGACTCTGACCAGATTCAACACTTACTTGGGTGTGGAAGCAATTAACACAGTTTGTCAGAGGGTTATAAATGCGCATAAGGGCCTTACAAAGAAGGTTATTTGCATTTGATAAGAGTTGTGAGAAAATAGAGCATACAGAGTTGAACTAGAGCCAAACCTGAACCAACACATAATAGTTACCAAAATTAGTCGCAAGGAACAATGGCACCTCTAAAAGTTGGAGCACTAGTAGTCGCAACATGAAAACAAACAAAAATACCACTGGTAGCACTAGTGTTCATGGAAACACCCAACGATTTAGCCTCACAGTCAAGGTTTCACAGGGACTATATACCACCAAGAAAATACACAGCGCAACAGGTTAGAGTACCCACAGAAAGAAATTATCTGTTGGTCACGCCGGAAATACCACCTGGTGTAATTGTCGAAGGGGACATGCTAGGAAAGATTGATGCCTTGAAGTTTGTAGACCATGACATAACAAATGCACATAAATTTCCCAATATGGAACAGGAGAAATATTTTTGTGCCAAAAGCGTACCAGGGACAGGGGAAATCTAGCTTGACCCACAGAGTTGGGAGGTAGGACTAGATAAATCAAGAATCTTGAATCTGTTGTAGATTCCACATTTTGGTCGAAGTATGGAAATAAACACCAGTGTCAAAATGTTACTAAGGTGTGTCCACGGAGGGATTCTGTGGCTAGACCCACCAATATCCATTGATACACAACTGATTGTGTGGATCACAAGATTTTTGAAAGTAGGAGAGGATCTGAAACATTATTCACAAACAAGGTAGGGGAGAAAAGATGATTGAAAACTATGAAGGAGAAATTAAACAACTTTCAGAGGGAAATGGGGGTTGGATGTCGCAAACATAAGTGATGATGTTGTGTAATTTGTGACACAAGTGTTGGCCTAAAAATTATTGAGGAAATTCCACAAGGATGAGGTGTTGGCCGCAGTAATTGAAGTGGCGGAAAATTCCGTAGAGGGGATACAAATGAATTGGGCCACATTCTTGGTAAATCAGTTTTTGATAGATTGCATAGAATCCCAGGAGAAAGGGATGGAGTTTCATTATGCCTGGCTTCTCATCCTGATTGCACTAGTTGGATGGAAGAAGGCTTGTGATTACCAATGTTTAAGAACAACCAGCAGAGGTAACACAACATCGTGGTATTCAAACCTATGGCATACAAAAAACAGGAGGAGACAAATAGATAACAATGTGACATTTTATGTCTACTATGACACGATTAGGCACATAGTAATGCACACGCCTGCATCACCCCCCATATGGTAGATAATTACTAGTATATTCCATGATTTAAAGAAGGGATGCACCACATGTACATCCAAGCCAAAAGGAACCCTGCGTGCCAGTGGCTTCCAACAAACTACAAGTTGACAACAGATGATGTATGCTTGATCGCCAATGACTTGGAAGAACAGTGGAAACTTCCAAGGGAACAAATAGAGCGCCTTGATGAAGAAGAAGACCAATAAAATGAAGAAGAAGAAATAGATGAAGGACAGAGCAATGGGAAACACAATGGAATAGTGAATACACCGAAGAAAGGATCATCAACAAAAGGTGTACATCAAGGAGTCCCATGAGAGGGGGTTAAATGAAAAGACAAGGGGAAGGGTCCAGTGATAACTCCACGTAAAAAGATGAAATCATACAAAGTACCACCTATCTATAATCTGGTAGACGATGACATTGATAGAATGGGCTACCAGGTGTGGAATGTCGCAGAAGAAGCAATTGAAGAAGAATCACAGAAATAAGAGGAACAACACCAGAAGGTGTAGGATCGGTTGATAATGATACAACAACTATTGGAGACAATGAGAATAACACCAGAGAGAGGCTCGAATGAAGGACCGTCAATGCACCCAAATTGAGGAAGTAGGGACCATCAATACATTCCTGTCATAGATAGAAGTTAGGTGTAGAGTATTAGAGATCAACTTAGATGCATTCAAGTTTCTGACACAAGAACTGCAAGAGAATATGAAAACAAAAAGTCACCTGAACATACTTGTGTCACAAATGCCTACAAAATTACTACAGATCTTGCAGATCAGTATTATGCAGGAGATAAGGCTCTGTGTAGAGTTAGCATGCAGAGAGTTTATCAAAGTAACAGATGATAAGAAATAAACAAAACAAAAGTATACAACTACTCTGCAAGAGAAGATCGAAGTTGAAGGAAAAGTTGATAAATCACTAAAGGAGAAGGCATAAAAGGCTTCTGAAAACATAAATACGCTGCCAATAGCAGAGTGCATGATGACCATCTTAGAAAAAAGGTAGTCATACAATGAAATAGAAAAGATATGGGACTAGCAAAGGGTTCTCCAACAATGATTAGAGCCACTGCAGGACGAAGCACTAAGAGTAATCGAGGAATTGGCAGTTGCATAGGGAAAGGTAAAGCATGCAACGCACGACAACGTAGAATAGGTTGTGGAACAAGAAGAATAAGTCAGGAAAGAGGTCACAACAACAAAAGAAACTTCTAAAAAGTTCATGGAAGTATGGAGGAGCGTGAGAAAACATGCCTGAGTGGCTCGAGAGAAGCCACATGTGAGTGTTGGGGGCCTATTGGACAAACAATTTTAGATATAGTTTTGAGGAAAATCCTAAGTATGGAGGAGATGTGAAGCAACAAAAGAAAGAAGAGAAGACAAGAGAGGAGTGCATAGTGAAGGAACATATAGGATTGAAGTGTGTTGTAAAATCATACTTAGCAATGAAATGAAAGAGAATAAGGCAAGAGAATAAAGCAAGAAGGAGAGACAACAGTTCGATAGGGAAAAGAAGAGGGACGCACAAAATCATCAAGAACATCAGTTCGACATGCAAAAGCATAGGGATGCACAAAAGTAGGAATAAAAACAATTCGACATGCAAAAGCAAGAAGAAAAACAGTTATGAAGGCAAAGGCAGCATGTAGACGCAAATGCAAGAAAAGCACGCCTGAACAAAGAGTCAAAATGAGTTGTAAATAAGTTAGAATGAGTTGTAATTGGGTTTTGGGAATAAGCAAGTAGGGTTTTGAGCCCTATCTTCCATGTATAAATATATATAATGGGTTGGGAAGAAAGGGGTTCATGAAGAGAGTGAGATAATAGACTAAGGATGAGAGAGAGTCTAGGTCTGATTTTTTAGGGAGAAATTGCAGAGAGAGGCTTGCACTGCAAAGTGACTAGGTAAGATGGAGAGAAAGGTATCATGATATATCTATTGTAAGTGCAATGCACAAGCCTGGAATGATTATAGAAAGCATAATAAAGAAGCCAGTCATTGTGGACATAGCTCAAAGTTGGGTGAACCACGTTAATTATTGTGTCTTCTTGTCTTTTCATGTGATTGTTGATTAATAGTATGTTTATGCATGTTAGACTAGTTATGTTTATTATATGATCAATGCGTATTAGTTATGAATGTTATAGTGAATGGTTTATGTTTCAATCTGCAGTATAATGGTACTATATAACTTAATTCACTAAGTAACCAAGGCATAACAGATACGTGATAATGAGCACATAGTACATAAGTAAGAATGAATAATATGATTGTCTCCCATCCCCTCACTATTGCAACAACTTGGTTCCTGCATCCCCAATAGATGCCTCAGGCCAAACTTCACTTGCATGCAGGTAATGCCAAAAGGGTCGGTATCTGAAGGGTTTTGTTGGATAAGATAACTTGAACCTAGGGTCTTACAACCACACGCCAACATCGGGATTTGACCCAACATGTCAATACTTGACCGAATGACTCACTTTTTCAACCACTTAGTTAGATGGAAACTCCCTTTTACTAGGCGATTGGATTGGACCTCACAACTATATCAAAAAAATTCACCATTATATTAAATTTGTCCCCTTTCATAAGTCGATGGGTTCCTCAAAAGCATAAAGTAAAGTAGTGGCCATGACATCATTCTCCACTATTGACTTAGGAAAAGGGGGGGGGGGTTTACATATCATTACATTTCCTTTTTAGAATATGATTATGAAAAGGGGATAGCACCTTTTATAATATAATACTTACATGTCTTTTCTTTATAACTTACCCCTACTACTTATATAATATTTTCCCTTTGATATGGTTTAAGGGGATGACCCCTTATCTAAATATTTTCACTTTGTCTGCTTCATGACTTAGGACATATGTTGGATTAACCACCATGTTAGCCACATAATCTATATATGTCATGACCTAACCCTCATAAGAAATAAGTGGAACCATGAGACAAGGGGCTAGCATCCATCAATCAAAGATATGTGATCAACAAGAGAACACATGTCTGATCAATGCATTGGGATACATATTTTTCTTTAGGAAATGTGATATTGTTGCAAATTGTGAGACTACCATGTTGAGAACCATAAATGAATAGTGCACCAAGGCCAAGAAGATGTGTTTAGACTCTAGAAACGTGACCATGTGGGAAAAGACATAGGTGCACATAAGACCATGGGATGGACAAGTCCTACATAGTGCGATCACCCCTACAAAGAATCTGGCTCCCAAAATTCATGTATCCCAATAGATCCACCTCAAGACCTCCAATCCTATCCAGGATGAAAGGAAATGAGAGTGGGGACTAGAAGGATTGGGCATGACCAACCAAAAAGCTATGATTCCACATACAAAACCATCCATATGGCTTACAAGACTTTGGACTTGCATCTTTCCTCGGCTTACAATGGTGCATCTAATAAAAACATAGGGTACCTCCCCATGAGGTAATAGGAGGCAAGGGGAACAATAAAGAGGTATCAAAGGAGGTCCCCCCCCAAGGCCAAAGTTGAGGTTAAAAAACTAGGGCAGACAATCAGGGAAAGAAGAGATAACATTCCTTCAGAGGTGATCGATGGGGAGCTCATGAGTTGGATCCTGATACATGCTTCTCTAGACGAAAGGACATTAAATCCTTCAAGTGAATAAACCTTTATTAGCATACTGAATCCATGGTGGCTCAAGTCATTGAAGAATGGGGCATTGGACATAAGGTCATACTTGAGAAATTGGATTTTATGGAAAAAAAGTACAAGGCCTTAGTCAAAGGACTATGAGACATGGATGCAATCGAGCAAGAGAAAAATAATGGAGAACATAATCTAGCCTCTGAAACCTTTGTTGATACCGACCACAACTTCATCCATGTGGTATCATATTTGAATGAGGATTGCTAGGTACTACTTGGATTGACTCCTATTTTTCTTTGTGAATTTTTATGTCAATTATCAAGAAAAGTGTTCTTAAAATTTGGAGAAAATATCAATGGTTTACTCTAATCCAAAAAATGTTAGTTTCATTGCAATCTTGTTCACCTATGCTCTAGATTTTTGGCTTATAAGTTGAATATAGACATACACTATCATATCAAAGACTATATTAGAGATAATACTTCATTTATGCGATTTCTAAACAATACTAGTGTCTTTTGAACCCAATGTAATCCTAGTTTCCCTAATGACAAGTTAGAGAGCTACAAAGAGATTGTATATTTATATTAAGAATAGATCGACTAACTTACCCATATATAGAGAGAGCGCATCCATGTGGGGGCCTTTACACTCCAATCTCCACCATTTCTATTTATATGCCGTGTATTTATTATTCAAATAAATGAAAGTTGATACGAGGGAAAGGAGCATTATAAATAAAAAGATTAATAATAATATAACACCAACATGGCCGACACGGAGTATAATTAAACATCTCTCACCTCTACTATGCCTATCGCCTAGGTTTAAAAATGACGTGGCATGAATAGGCCGTTGTTACTTGGTGGAACCACTACAATGAATTGCTTGGGGGCCACGTACTTTATTTTTTTTAAAGCTTGCGTGGGGAGATCAAATCCCTCTATCTCTTTGATTCCCTATGTCATACACATTGTAAAAAGTTTGCATAGTGATATTCGGAAGTCTCCTCATCTCTAACGTTACATGATTTTGACCCTTCCTTTGTACTGATATCGATTTTCAAAAGTGGGAAATGACCTTTTCTCACCTAGGGGACAAGGAGTCTTCTCATTTCTTCTTTTACAAGATTTTACATGATTTCAATTTGATTTGGTTCACTGCATTTGCATATGGCAAGAGTAGTTTACATTGTTGTGTCTTGTTGTTGTGATGGGAGATCAGCCAGCTCGTATGTGGTTGGTGAGGATCAGTCTTGTACATGAAAGTATGTCAATCAATGCCACTAAGTCTTGTTGTTGTGATGGGAATCAATGAACACTGTGTTTTGTTATTGTGATGAGAGATCAATTATTCATATGTAGTCAATGAAGGTCATTAGCATATGTGAGGGTACGTCAATCAATGTCATTGTGTCTTGTTAGATGTGAAATCATCTGGTTCATATGTAATTAGTGCGATGTCATTATGTATTGTTGTTTTGATGGGAATCATTTAGCATTGTGCCTCGTTGTTGTGATGGAAATCATTTAGCATTGTACATTGTTGTTATGATGGGAATCATTTAGCAATGTGTCTTGTTGTTGTGATGTGAATCAATTAACATTGTGTCTTATTGTTGTGATGGGAGATCATCTATTCATATTTAGTTGATGAAGGTGATTGACATATATGAGGGTATGTCAATCAATGCCATTGTTCCTTGTTGTTGGATGAAAAACCATCTAGTTCATATGGAGTTAGTGCGATGTCATTATGCCTTGTTATTATGATGGAAATCATTTAGCATTATGTCTTGTTGTTATGAAGGGAATCATTTAACAATGTGTCGTATTGTTGTGATGACAGATCAATGATTCATATGTAGTTCATGAGGGTCACTGACATATATGAGGGTATGTCAATCAATGCCATCGTGCCTTATTGTTGGAAGTGAAATCATCTAGTTGATATGTAGTTAGTGCACTACCACTATGCCTTGTTGTTGTCATGGCAATCATTTAGTGTTGTGCCTTGTTGTTGTGATGAGAGATCAATTATTCATATGCAATTGATGAGGGTCATTGACATATTGAGGGCATGTTTATCAATGTCATTGCACCTTGTTATTGGATGAGAAATCATCTAGTTCATATGTAGTTAGTGCAATTCGCTGATTTATATGGGGTTATCTTAATCAACTTCACAATGCTTATTAATCTATTGATGTAATTTGAGATCTTTAGACCATTTTGTTGAAATTTGAATGAGATACCTAATGTCTTATCTAATGTTTTGGGGAAATTACTTACACTCAATTAATTACGAGATAATTAAGATAACACAATAAATTAGTTACATTATCACGATAACATGTTCTTCAAAGATTGAAATGAACTTTCTATAAAGAAAACTCATTAAAAAAAAATTCAAAAAATTTTCATTAATACAATGAGTATTGAGTATCCAACACCTAACAAGAATTAGATGATGTGTTGCAACTAATAACTAGTGATCTCCAATTCTTTTAATTACTATGTCAATTTCTATTAACATGTTACATTTGGGAGAATATTAAAATTATGGTGGGTGAATATCACCACCCCCACTTGACTAACCAATCAAACTTTTTATAATAAAGAAAGTTCACTTACTTTACTATATTAACAATAATTCACTTAATCAACTATCATTTAATGTTAAAATTTTATATATATTATGTTTTTTTATGTTCATTTAAATTAAATTAAAAATACAAAAAATATTATTATTTCTTTTTATTAAAAAAATCACTAAGGGTGGAAACATTCCTTTAATAATGATTAAAATTCAAATCTCCATAATCATATCATATCAATTTTAGTAATTTTTAAATTAAAATAAGTCTTATCATAATAACACAAAAATATTTAATAAATATAATAATAATAAATTTAGTTACTACCTTCTTAGTGATTTAAAAATAATTTATTTTTATTACAAATCCAAAACTAGTCTCCCTTGCAACAAGAATACATTATATATGTCTAAGCATCAACATACAACCACGAGAAATTATATATTTATAATCATCATCTTACGAATATGACTTGACTTTTTCCGAAGGTGTTTCATTTTCTTAACCTAAATGAATGAAATTTTATTATGCATAATATTTTTAATAATATTTATGGTAAATTTTGAAAATCCTATAAAATAAAAAATTTATTTAGTGATAATGTTTTGAAATTATTTTTATAATTTTAATAATTTTTTAAAAAACAAACAAAATATTAAAAATATAAAAATTATAAAATTTGTATTATAAAATATAATATTAAATTAAAATAGCTATTTATTAAAATGGTAAGATATAAAAATAAAATAAATATAAATCTACATTACCTAATGACACAATAAGGTCTTTCTCATTTCAATTTAAATATCATGTATTATTAACTTTATTTACAAATTGATTTTAATCCAAAAACTTATATTCAATTTGGTAACTTTATTTACATATTGATTTTAATCCAAAAAATTTATATTCAATTGATGTATTTTTTAATATTTTAAAGTGAAAATAGATAATTAAGTAATAAAAAATATTAAGAAATAAAAAAAATTAAAACTTTATAAATTTGTTTTTTTCAATTTAATATTATTTAAATTGGTTAGACATCAAATTTAAATTGATAAAATTATGTTGTTTGTAATTTTGGAAATAAATTGTGTAAAGAGTTTTTGAAACATCAAAAGTTTCTAGTGGACACTCCACCCATCATCATACTTATTGCTTAAACAATCTTTAATGATGGATGCAGTGTCCACTAGAAATGTTGGATGTTTCAAAAACTCAATGACTTTTTTTTTTTTTTTTGTAAGTGAGTATAGGTTCCTGTATTACTAAAAGAGATTATGATACAAAAGGTGGGACTTCCTAGTCTTCCCAAAGGGAAACTAGACCAGGGGTTCCAGAGTTGCATTTTATGGGATAACAGAGGGGTATGACTGGAACGCCACCTTGGGAAACTGGCCCAGTCCTACCATATCCAGTTTTGAAAAACTAAACAAAATCATATATAAAAGACACAAAAATAAAACACATAAATTGAGGCTGACCCTTTGTTGAGCAACATGACTTGACCATTGGCTGAACAGGTGCTAGTCCAAGATGATAATGTGTTTCTTTCCTTCATCCTCCATGTCCTTGTTCTGTTCCTTCTGTACCACTGTACGAGTCTTTCTGATACGAGCTAGTGCTCCATTCCCGTTCGCTGGCATGATGTCCATGTGATGGACATATCACAAGTATAGGTGGAATCAAGCTGCCACTTGCTCCATCTTCTCCTTCTGGTCGCTCTGGTCCTCAACTAGCTGTTTTGTACTGGCTTCCAAGTTGCTTAGGCAACTCAGGATCTCTTTTAGTCATTTTTTGTGGTCCTTGTTATCCTTCCGGCTGACATCTTTCCTTTCAACGCCCACCTTGCCTATTAACATCTTTGTTCGCCACACCATCTCCACTGTTTTGTGGTAGAGGGTTTCTCTGGGCTGCGTAGCCTCTGGGTCCGTGATCCAGACTGCTTCCTAAATCAGTTCCTCCCAAGCTTTACCCTTGCTTTTAGCATTAATTTCTTTCTCCCATCTGGTGATGGTTGCTTTTCCTTTTGGTTCAACCAGCATATGAAAGGTGCTCTTGGCATCTCTGGCTGCTTGCTCCATCCTTGTAATCCTCCAAGGGCTTGTCGGAGGTTCTTTCCCTTGGGGGCTTCTCTTGATGCGCGTTCTCTTCATACATACCATCCCGGCTAGTTTGTGGTAGTTTTTCCCTTGGTTTCTCCTCCTGTTCCTATCTACAAAGCCCTTGTTTTTGTAGTAGCTCCTGTAGTTGCGCTTTTCCTGTCTGTATCTATTCCTGGTGCCTCTGCTCTTATGGGATTTCCCAAGTTGCCGACTTGTCCTGCCAATCATGGTTTGCCCATATAGGTGACCCTTCCCGTCCTTTTTCCATGTCTCGATATGTGTGATCATGATGGCTCGACCGTAAATCCTGCGCTGGCCCTTGCCCCTGTTCGTTGTACCACCAACTGTGCTACTCCCTGTATCTATGCTTGGGTAAGGCGTATCCATACTGGTCCATGGTATCACCTTTTTCCCGTCATAGTTTGCGGCCTGCTGAATATCATCTATACTTTCCCACGTTCTGCCTCTGTACTTCTTCCTATTGACAAGACCTTGGTGTCGTACCCCTGTCTGTTGTGTGTTCTGAGTCTGCATTGTAACTTGTGGTTGAGTGTTGGGCAATCAGATTCTGCTTGGATCCTTTGTGCCCGCCAATTGGCCTTGCACCTCCTTCCTTGATGTGGCCTTCCGTACTTTAACTGCCGTCATGGTCCTTTGTCTCTAGTTGGATGCAGTCTATTCTGAACTGACCATTCAGGATGTTACTCCAGGTAGTGTCTATCTCTAGTTCTTCCTTGCTAACCCCCTCATTAGCGATTATGTCTGCCAGTCCATTCATTGACTTGTGTACTCAACGCAACTCCACTGTGTTCATCGTTTGCAGATGCTCCTGGATTTTTTGCAGGGAGTGTGCCAAGCGCCAGTGCCCTCTGAATCTTTCCCAATCTGGTGCCATTTTGGAGTCTCTTCACTGTGTTTATAACCAGTTTGGAGTCACCTTCCATGATGGTATTTTTCATCCTTTCACAACTTATAATATCGAGGCTGATCTCCAAGGCTCCAAACTCCGCTGCGTTGTTGGTTGAGTTTCCCATACTCCCTGCATACAACTGGATTATGTTACCATCATTATCCCTGATTACCCCTCCCATTCTTGTCATACCTGGGTTTCCTTTTGTTGTCGCGTTGAAACTCAACTTGAAGGACCCTACTAGAGGGGGTTATAGTTGCACTCACCTATTTGGAGTTGCGGTAGCCGCCTTGCTTGAGTGCGGTTACACCCATCTTTTAAGTGGAAATCTTCTAGGACTTGGGAGTCCTGGCCTGCGAGTTGTGCTCTTACCGTCTGGCGGTTACGGCTCAACACCGTTTCTCTTATCTGAGAGATTATTGTTTCCTTGAGTTTCCCTTCAGGCCGGCTCTCATTCCGGAAGATGTGCCAGTTTCTTTCTTTCCATATTGTCCATATGATCATCCCCAAAATGAGAATCCAACAAAGGTTCACCTCTTCATTTTCACTGTAATTTTCATTCCAGGTATTAATAGTTGCACAGATGTTACCTCGGATCCTATTGGATTGTCAAAAGATACCTGCCACCTAGTCCCAGATCCCTGTTGTATAGTTACATTCATTGAGGAGATGATTCATTGTTTCTTCCTTAGCTTGACAGAGGTGGCATCGTGATAAGCCAATGAATCCCCTTTTCCTTAAGTTTTCCCAAGTTAGAATTTGTTTGTGAAGTACTAACCATTTGAAAATTTTTATTTTTGGCCATTGAGGGCCATTCCAAAGATTATCCCATTGTTGCCCTGGATCTTCTTGGTTTTGTTCTGTGATGTAATGTTGGGCTTCTATCAAGTTGAATTCCACGCCATTTTTTTGGCCCCGTCTTAGTTGGTCCTCTTCTTCCGAGACTGCCAGTTTCCTTTTCCTCAATTCCTCCTCCACCTCTTTCACGATTGTTCCGGTCCGGTCTCTATTTTGTGAACTGAGATCATCCCAGATTCTCCATTTGTTGCGCTCTGTTTCTTGTTTCCAGTAGTGGTAGACTTTGGTTTTGCCTTGCGCAATCATGTCCTGTTGGAGTTCCTCCCTACCCAGATTTTCCATTCTGGGTTCCTGTTGCCAGGCATCCTCCCAGAATCTGGTTGTTTTATCATTCCTTACTTCCCAAAAGATGTGTGTCTCGATCCAAGTTTTGTTGCGCCAAGCTAGACTCCAGATGGTTGAACCCTCCCTACTGCCCCTAAAGAGGATTTGGTCCTGGTTTTTTATGTCCGGGGCATACTTGGCCTTCCAAAGGTTTACCCATGGTGTAGAATTTTCTTTGACCCATTGCCACCATAGTTTCACCCCGTAGGCTTCATTGGTTACTTGTGGGGCATGTAGCCCCAAGCCTCCTTTGCTTTTTGGTTTACAGACCTTCTCCCATGCCACCAGGACCCATTTCTTCTTTGTTTCCACTCCTCGCCATAGGAAATCCCTTTGGATGTTTTTTATTTTTTGTAGTATCCCTTTGGGGGTGGTAAATATGGACATCATATAGGTTGGAATTGCTTGCAGAATCGTCTTGGTCAAAATGAGTCTCCCTGCTATGTTGAGGGATTTGTACGTCCAGTTTTTCACCCTCTCTTGTAGCTTGTTGATCACTCCTTCCCATGTTTCCATTTTGTATGCCCTGTCTATCAGGGGGATGCCCAAGTACTTGGTTGGGAGTGTTTTGTGCTCGAATCCCAAAATATTTGCCAGGTTTCTTTGGATTGCAGGGTTGGTGTTGAAGAAATAGATCATAGATTTTGAGTGATTGATCTCGGCACCCAAGGCTTCCCCAAACTCTTCTAAGATTATTTTATAGGATTTTGCTTCCTTGATCGGGGTGTTCCATGGAGTAAGGTGTCATCCATGAACTATTGGTGTGTGGAAGTCGAACAATTTTCAAAAGGTTTGATGCATGCTATTTCTCCTGCTATTGTTGCACTTTTTATGCCTCAACTGAGACCTTCCATCATTAAAATGAAAAGGAAGGGGGAAAGTGGATCTCCTTGTCTGATGCCTCTCATAGGCCATAAAGGTTTGGTTGGGGCTCCATTTATTAGGAGCGAGTATCTTTTCATTAAGACTAGGCTGACAATCCAGCTGATCCAATGTTGGGTGAAACCAAAAGCTTCTAGAGTCTTGATCATGTAGTGCCAACGAATGTTTTCATAGGCTTTTGCTAGGTCAAGTCGTATTATAATCCCCCCTCTCCTCTGGAGATTCAGGGTGTGGATTAGCTCATGGGCATGGATGATGTTGTCCATGATTTGTCTTCCTTCCACGAAGCCCGCCTGTTCTTGTGAAATTAGTGTGGGTAGGAGAGGTTTCAATCTATTGGCTATGACTTTGGAAATTATCTTGTAAACCACATTGTATAAAGCTATAGGTCTGTACCGGTCAATGGTCCTTGCTTCGTTTTCTTCGGGAATTAGAGTAATCATTGTGGCATTTAGCGCTTTTAGGATGGAGGCGAACCATCTAGAGTCCTCCACCACCCTATAAACATCATGTTTGACCACTTCCCAATAGGATTTGAAGAATTCCACTGCGAAACCATCTGGACCTGGGGCTTTCCTGTTGGGCATCTCCTGGATCACTTGATCAATTTCCTCCTTAGCAATGGGTTTGTTTAGGTTTTTGTTTTGTTCCTCTGTGAATAGATGGGGGATGTGCTGAGTTATCCTTTGGATGGCCTCCATTCGGTCTTTGTTGGGTTCCTGGACTATCCCATGGAAGTGACTTACCATAGTATTTTCATTATCCTTGTGGGATTCTCTCTCGATCCCATCCCGATCCTTAATTTTCAAGATTTTGTTTTGGGCTCTTCTGGCAATGGTTGTTCTATGAAAAAAATTAGTGTTCCTCTCTCCTTCCTTTAGCCATGTGATTCGGGACTTTTGGCGCCATATAATTTCTTCTTGTTGGCATCTTGACTCCCATTCCTGGGTCATTTGGATCTTTTCCTTTTTTTGATCCTCTGTATAGCCCTCTGCTATGCATACTTCCTGGAGTTTTCTCATTTTGTCTTCAATATTTTTCTTCTCTTGGTTTATGTTCCCAAATATTTCCTTGTTCCACTCCTTGAGCTTATATTTGATGTACTTTAATTTTTTATAGAGTTTGAAAATCCTTGTCCCTTGCTCTGGTTGTTCCTCCTGCCACCACTGGTTGATGTTTTCCTTGAAGGTGGGGTGTTCTATCTAGAATTTATGAAATCTGAAGGGTCTATTCTTCGGGGAGGTTGGGAAAAATGGATGACTTTTTAGGAAGGTGCTTCATTTTCTTAACTTAAATGAAATAAATTATATGGATGAGTGGGCCTAATGGTTAAGAACATGTGTTTCCTCTTAAGTGGTCATAAGTTCAAATCTAAATAGTGGTAGGGTATATACTTTTAGGCATTTTAAATTGATGAAATTATTATTTTTAATGAAAAATAGATCAAATGTCCTTAAATATCCTTATTGTTAACAATATTTGCAATTTCATCAATCCAAAATGAATCTTGCAAAATTTTGGATAAAAAATACTAATTTTTCCTACATATAACAATTTCAATTAGAAAAAATTAACAAATATATAATAATTTTACAAGGATTATATATGATTTTACTTAAGTTTGATGATGGGGATGTGAAGATGTGTGTGTATACACACCCTCACCCCCTACCACACACTTTTCCAAGGGGTGAGGATGTATATGTACACACATCCTCACTCAACATTTTATCGAGTGAGGAAGGGTGTGCACATGCATACATCTTCATCCTCCCTCTTCATAAGTCAAGATGCATGTGTATGATGGGAGGGTGATGATGTATCTATGTGTACATCCACCCTTCCAGAAATAAGGATGTGCATATAAACACATACATGCTTACTCTTTAAAAAGTTGAGTAGTGGGAGTGAGGATTATTTTCAAGTGAATTTTTTTAGAAGGCTATTATAATAATTTAATAAAAGTAGAAGGATAAAAATGATTATCAAATTAATAATGTTAATTATATAATAATTTAATAGAAGTAAAATGAAAAAATGATTTAAATTAATTTAAAAATCTTATTTAAATTAAAAAAAAATCAACTTAAAAAATAAATTTGTTATTAAAATATAAAATATATTTTAATATAGATAAAATTATATATATATATATATATATATATATATATATATATATATAAGTGCACAAATGAAATATTCTTAATCTATATACTATAAGTCGTTAGGTGAAAAATAATGTTCATTCAAATATCTACATCTGAATATTAAAATAATATATATATTTTTTAATTTATTGTTTTTTAAAGTATGAACCATCACTGAAAATGCCAAATTATGAATATTCAATGTATCATAATAATAAGAGGAAAGAGAATAGACCAATCACCTTTTACAAAGTGTAACACTAACATTGAAGAATGGAAATTTTAATAGTAAATTGAGGGACATATAGGATAAAGGTAAAGAAGAGATAACCAAACGAATTACCCAATGCTGGAGTAGACTGGGAAAATCTTGAGAATTTAATTTGTTTCATTATTTTATATATATAGTTTTTTATTTAATTATTATTAAAAGTATAGGTAATTTAATTTATAAAGTTAATTTAATGGATTGAATTATCTATTTAATGTTGTTTTTAAAGGAAGGGTTAAGATTAGAAGTTCAAATTTAATTTGAGTCTTTTAAGATTATTAATCATTATTTTAGTGTTGGACAAGAGATAAAATAACATGGCAGTAAAGAGTATGTAATCTTTGTGATATTAAGAAAGTGGAAGATGAAAAACACTTTTTATAGAATTCCCTCTCTATGCTCGCATTATGTCTCAATTTCAAAAAAAATCAAAATATTTGTAACACTACATATCTTCATAACTTGTCAACTCATAAAATACAAACATTTTAGAAATGTTTTTCTCCAATGTTTTTTACTATAAAAAAAAAATGCTAAATAAACCAATTAATTCTTTATCATTTTTCTTAAGGTCCAATATTATACCAAAGTTGGCCTCTTTGAATGACAATAATCATCATTAATATTTTTACTATCAGTATTATTGTGGAACAAATTCAATGAGTTAGTTATATCCTCTTAGATGAAATGTTTCAAGTCAAAGTAGGTATTTGGTTTGAGTTTGGTTGAGTCTTATTGGGTTACCATCCACTACTCTGACTTGTAGTTTCATCCTCAATGTGGATATTCTGAGGAAGAGGGGGATCCCATGAATGTTTCCTTGTAAAGTAATATTATAATTGTGGAATTCATATAAAAAATCTAATGTATTAGTAAGAAATAGATGACATATATACAATAGGATTTATAATGTAAATCTTGTCAATTAGGTTTATCTTGGGTGGTAATAGAAGAAGAATTTATTCTCTCCACCCCGATTCATATCTTTCTTGTGATAGGTTTACCCCTCTTGGGATAATTGGGGCTATCTATTAAGGTACCATCAATCTCACTTTGGATTAAGTGCTTGATGGTGGGGTGAGATGTTTCTAAACATTTTTCAGCCTAGTAGGCTAGCTCGAGAGGTTGAGTTCTTTGAGCCTCATGCTAGAGGTTTCAAGGTTGTTTCCTTAAGTTGGTTGCATCCATTGTGTGCCTCATTCGATGTCCCTTTTGGGTTATGAAACATAATCAACACTGATGAGTTTGTATTGTATACCATCTGTCAATGTAGAGAAGTGCAGAACGATTTCCAATAAATTTCTCCTTAGAAAAAATATGTAAAACACAATCAAATATACAATAAAATATCTAAATAGGAAAACGATTTGGTTATTTTGATATTAATTTTTCTCATTATATGTTTTATGTTTTTAATACTTGTGATATCATAAATTTTTCAACACCTAGTATAGAAAATGATATGGTTCTAGGGATGAATTCTTTGTGAGGCCAAGTCTAGAAAAAATATAACTTACTTGGATTTGGTGAGAGAATTCACTGAAGAATGGAATCAATACATTCTCAACTCTTGAGCTCAATGAACAAGAGGATAATTGATATGGCCAAATAATAGGGGACTAAGAATATACACAACAAAATTAATGCAGCTAGGATGGAGGAAAATGATGAAGGGGATAAAAAATGGTGGTGGAAAAAATTGGAAATTAAATAGTCTTCTCAAAACTAGAATTCTCGTGTGGTTGGCCATATCAAACAAAATTCTAACTTGTGATAATTGATATAAGAGAAATTGACATGGTAGCAAGATGCATCCTATACAAAATCAATGAGAACTATGGATCATTCTTTTATACATTGTTAATATGCTAGGGAGGTTTGTATACAAACATTAAAATTGTCAAACGGAAAATATCAATAGAGAGGGAAATATCTCTTAGCCTATTTTGAAAGTTGGTACAAGGATAAGAAAGTGGCAGATCATAAGGATTTTTCATGCTTTGTATTATCGAGGTCTTGGCTCCCTATAAATAATATGATATTATAAAGAAGTGATATTCACTTAGTGCAAGTGTGCCACCAAATTAGATTTACCTATGAAGAGTCATGGAAACATGTAAATCAAAAACCTACAAGGAATTTGAAGGCTCTAGAAATCAATAAAAATAGTGGTATGATTTCCTTCAACAATGCATGTCAAGGAACTCCAGGAACATATGGGTGTAGTTGGAGGAATTTTATGTATATGTGAAAATCATTTCATTTCTTTCAAATATGCAACATTTTCGAGAACAGATAATATATCCGAGCTTTATGGTTTATGGTTTCCTATGAAAATTGTAGTTGAGAGAAGAATATAAAGCCTCGAGGTCATGGAAGACTCCAAATTAATCCTAAACTATGTAAATGGTATAAGCCATGTGAAAATCTAACACTCATTTCAATTGTGAATATAATTTTAGAGGTAAAAGTGAAGTTTTAAGAACTTTACTTTTCATATATAAATAGAGAGAGAAGAAGATGTGGAAGTCGACAAATTATCTAAAAAATCTTTATCCATGCATGAAGGTTTATTGTATGAAGATGAGTTTAAGGAAGGAGACTATCTTCCATAATATGTTTAGTTTATATATTGAATCTCTAATTGTAAAATTTCATTAGTTATATCTAGTTTATCTATATAACTAAGTTTTTTCTAGTTTGATAACTTTTAAGGATAGGAAAAAAAAATTGGTATTATAATGCATAAGCTAATGCTAAAAAAATCATTGTAGAATTGTAACATTTAGTACATGCATCCTTTTTAGGGATATCTTGAAGAAATATATAGATGGTTCTAAAAGAGTCAAAAACATTAGTTGATATACATTTCGATTCTTCCTATGACATATTGAACATAGCTATTCTTTTCATGGAAAAAATTCGAAAAAAACAAATACTCCAACGAAATTTTTTTAATGGAAAAAAAAAAACACTAAATACTCTAATAAATATTTCACTTCTAAATTGATGAAAACTTTATTTAGCCTTAAAAAAATTCACTCTACTCTCTTTGAGACAAGTCATTTACTTTGGAAAATCCACTCCAATCTCTTATGGCATTTGGGATTTAGCTCCAAAATCCTAAATCTAAGGCATTTTCTTTACCCAATGTGCAATCAAAGTGAATAATAATAAGTAATGATTCATAATTTACACTTTTCTATGACCACTACGTAAATAGATTTTAACGAGGCCATTCCAAAACCATAATAAGATTTAGACAAGTTACAAGTTTTGGTGATAAGATTTCAAACAAGATATTATGTTATAATATTGATATTCGATTATTGAGGAAATTACATAGTAAAATTTAATAATAAGTACGTAGAATATAAACATTAACCCCCCCCAAATTATATCAATATTATGAAAATGTTATGAAAAGTATGATATGCTCATTTGGAGAATTATGAGACCAAAGTGTGAGGAAGATCATTACAACCAAAAAGTAAAGTATTGGTAGTGTTAGAGAATCCATGTTTAATCGACGTTGGACTACACTAAAGGGAACATTAGGTGGAGGTTTTGGTCCCCACTTGTTGAGTTACCATGTTATGGAAATTTATGTGGTGATTATGGAAATTTATGGGTACTTATCATATAATTTTGGATGTTATGAAAATTTATGGGTACTTATCATATAAATTTTGGATGTTATGAAAATTTATGGGTATTTATCATATAGTTTTGAATATTGTGGAAAAATGTAATAAGATGTAAATTCAAAATTAAGTTATTGAATCTTAGAATTAGTAATAGAAAATATTTTTTTAATTCATTAATGTTGTTGTTTATAAAAGATTGTTGATAAGATATTATTATGTATAAAAAACATTTTTTTAATTCATTTATGTGGATTATTTTTATAAGATTTAGATAAGATGTTATTATGTATCAAATTTTTCTTGTCTTGAGAGCTATGAGATATCTCTCATAGTTATGTTGGGCTTAATTAAGGTGCAATTGGAATACCAAAGTTAGATTCTTGAGTACATCCAAGATTATAATTCTTCAAGCATTGAAATTATAAAGTGGGATTACCTTATGTTTAATATTGAGGATTTCATGCATGATTTGATGTAATTGACGTTGAGTTGGTTGTGGTAGGATTTGTGTGTGTGTGTGTGTGTGTGTGTGTGTGTGAGAGAGAGAGAGAGAGAGAGAGAGAGAGAGAGAGAGAGAGAGAGAGAGAGGTGTCTTATCTGACATGAACATTCAGGTATTAGACAAAAAAGTGATGAGATCAATGGTTGACTTTACCGCTTTCCCATTTGATGACTTAAATGTAGGTATCGATTATATTCCTCGAGAGAAGTTGTGATTTGTAAGGTGAGATATATGAACTTGAGGGTGAAGGAAAATTTTAATGATCCATATTGATCTTAAAAGGTAGAAACCTTTGCAAATCTTACTAATTCTTAAAATTCCAACCATAAAAATGTTTAGTGATATTTATGTAAAAATATTCAAAATTTTGAGGATTTTATAGAATTTTTTAAATTGTTTGACAATTTTTAGAATAAAATAGTTTTATCCTATAAAACATGGGCAAATAATTTTAGAAAAAAATAGAAATTTGAAAATATTTTTTGGTAAAAAGCATATAAAACTAGTCCATGGTAAAAATTTATCTCCTAAGAGGCTTTGTAAGAATGTAAGAAGTTTTAAAACCAACTAGAAATCCTCATAAATCTTAAAGATGGACTTTAACCTTTTAACCATGATCACAAAAATATTTATAATAAACCACTAAAAATTATAGTTGCTAAAAAAAAAATGATTGTTTCACATAATATGATTTTGTCTCAAACAAAAAAAATTGTCCATGGCCATCTCAACCTAATTTTATTTTGCTTCACAACTTAATTTCATAAACAAAATATTTACAACTTAATTTCATAAACAAAGTCTTTATTGTATTCATGGTATCCTAAACATGGTAAATTAACAATTCTTGCATACACTTCACATATTTAACTCAAAGATATGAGCCATGAGGCATTGGATCAATAAAGGTATGGTTTTAAGTTGGATATGAAGGGAGGGTACTATAACGGAATTTGAGCACTCACATACGAAATTATCCTCAATATATGATTGGTTGTTTATTGAAGGAAGATCAAACTTAACCTTTCCAAGAGATGTAACCTTAAGAATTAAGAGGATAAATTAGGGTTTGTTTCAAGTGAAGTTTGGTTGAAAGAGTAGGAGGAAGAACAACATCAATATTAATAAAATTTACATAATACTTATACATAATTTGATTTCAAAACTTAAAATAAAAAATAATATTTATATATAATTTGATCTCAAACCTTAATTCTTTCGTTTAAAATCAAAACTATATCTTTGATTATCAAATTTATTAATTACATATAAAAAAATAAAATCTAAATATAAAAATAAAATCCATTACAAATCTGAATACAAATTACAAATTTTCATACTATGAATTCATGAACTTATAAATTTAAATACAATTTTTCATACTATGAATTCATGAACCTAAAAGACAAATAATTTAGAGAAGAAAATGAAGAGAGATCTCCATTAAATTTGAAAGAGAGGATATATCAGTGGCATGCCTCATGTTGGCAAATCTTTAATAGACAACGCATGCTTGTATACTTGTCATTGATGGCAAGTACAACAGTGAAGATGGCATGAGTACAAAAAGTATGAAATAGATGGGCATTATGAGAAGACGTTGCAGAGAAGATTCGAATAAGCTCAGAAGAGATAGTGCAAAGGATTGTTGGCAGATCATCGATGGCAAGATCAGAGTAAGTGGAACAAAGTAAGCTCGGGAGGAGAAGTAGCATTTCTGATCGTTGGATCCCATTTACAATTCCCGATGACTGTTAGATCAAGTGTTGATCGGGATTGTTGATCCGAGACTCCATTTCGGAGTTTTGTGACTCACGACTTGGAGAGGAAAGAAATATAACCACTAAAATAGCGATTTAATCGTAGCCATCAGATCAAGGTGTGATCTGGACCGTCGACTCCATTTCGGAGTTTCACGACTCACGATTTGGAGAGGCAAGAAATATGACCATTGAAATCGCGATATGCAAAATCGTGATTTAATCACAGTCGTCAGATCAAGGTGTGATCTGGACCGTCGACTCCATTTCGGAGTTTCTTGACTCGCGACTTGAAGAGGCAAGAAATATGACCATTGAAATCGCGATATGCGAAATCATGATTTAATTGCAGCCGTCAGATCAAGGTGTGATATGGACCGTCGACTCCATTTCGGGGTTTCGCGACTTGGAGAGGCAAGAAATATGACCATTGAAATCGCGATATGAGAAATCGTGATTTAATCACAACCGTAGATTCATCGAGATCGTGGACCATTGATTTAAGCTTCATTTCAAAGTTTCGCCTATCGCAACTTGGAGTGACAAGGACCTCCATCGAAGGAATCATGAGATGCGAATTCACGATGAGATCTGGACCGTAGATTCATCGAGATCGTGGACCATTGATCTCAGCTCCATCTCGGGGTTTTAGGGATCACGACTTGGAGAGTCAAGATGCCTCATCTCCAAACTCACAAAATGCGAATTCACGAAAAGCACTTTATGCATAAGCACTTGGTCATGGCCTTGGTCATATTGAGGAAGGAGCTAGCGCAGAAAAGCTTTGTATTAGAGTTTCGGAGATCGCGATATGAAGTGTCGAGACACTTGGCCACAAGAATGCCGAAACCTGATTTAAAGGCAAGATTAATAAAGTTCATCCAACGGTGCAGATAAACCTGAATATGATCGGAGGGCTACTGTTATCTCTCACAGTTAATTTATCAGTTACTAATCTATTAGTGAAACTGATTCATGATTCCTGATCTGTTGGCATTTTAGTTGCTCGGACGGTTTTTCTTTTTCCTAAGAAGATGTGAAGAGTAACTGCTATGGGTGTGGTGCATAAAATAAAATGAGACAGACTGTGCGTGGGTTGTAGTTCTAGATGAAAAAATGAATTAAACTGTAAGAAAGGGAAAATCACAGGATGCGCAGTGTGAGACTAAAAATATGCGCAGTCTGAGATAAAACTCAGAGAAGAGTAACAGATAAGGAAAAGACTTGAAGCAGAGAAGAATGAAAGAACAAGTTGAAGCTGAGCAGAATGACAGAACAAGTTGAAGCTGAGCAGAATGACAGAACAAGTTGAAGCAGATCAGAATGACAGAACAAGTTGAAGCAGAGAAAAATGACAGAACAAGTTGAAGTAGAGAAGAATGGCAGAGCAAATTGAAGCAGAGAAGATTTGCAGAACAGACAAAGGAAGAGAAGAATTGCAGAACAGTCAGAAGAAGACTAGATTTATAGAGCAAAGAAGAAGTGGTAAGAATCGATTTATCTATGTAGTTGTCTGTTTATTTATTCATTAATATTCCAGGGTGGTTGGGAGGTGCTAGGGAGGACTGTTGTCCTCAGAGGTTCAAGTGGGAGCTTGAACACAGGGAGTTGTAGCTTCCATCTGGTTGCAGCCAGAGAAACTAGGGTGGCAGGGTGGTGCAAGGGAGAACAAGTGTTCTTTGTTATACAGGTTGGAGCCTATGTAACTGGAAGTTGGTGTTTCCATCCAGTTGGTGCTGGAACATTAAGGGAGTTGGTGCTTCCTTCTAGTGGGTGCTAGAGAAACCAGGGAGTTGGTGCTCTCAAACAAGTTGCAGCTTGTAAAACAAAGGTACCAACCTCACATTGAGTTGGTGCTCAATTATAAATGATGTACAGAACTTAAAAGACCGCCTATCATTTCGAAGAAGAAGAGGTTTTCTCCCTTTATGGGTTTCCTCGTGAAAATATGTCTCTGTGTATACATTATGTGTGACTGATGCTCATTAATTCTATTGTCCATATGATGTATATTGTTAATGATCACTTGAAGAAAGATTAAGAATGTATTAATAGACTTAAAATTGTTTAAGCACAATAAAAACTGATTCACCCCCCCCTCTCAATTGTCTTAGTAATTTCAACAATTGGTATCAAAGTGGGTTCCTTTTATTCAAAGGTAGATCTATAAGCTTAAACATGACAAGTCATGAAGGGACTTCAACCTCTAAGCCCCCTCTATTTGATGGAACAAATTTTTCCTTCTGGAAGATTAGAATGAGAACATACTTAATGGCCTTGAGTGCTGATGTTTGGGATGTAGTAGAGACTGGATATACAAAGCCTATTGTGCTAGCCTCCAAGGATGATAAGTTAGAGTTTAGTTTTAATGCTAATGGAATGAATGCTATCTTGAATGGACTTGTTGAAGCTGAGTTTGTAAAGGTGATGCATCTTGAAATTTCCAAAGCAATGTGGGATAAACTTATTAGCAGTTATGAAGGAAATGAGA
>JZKD02S1873176.1:448778-499141 GCA_000966675.3 Picea glauca
CTGCACATAGGTAGAACAATATATTCAGATGTAATAAAGGTCAATATTAATAAGGCCTTTCAATAAAATAGAATAAGGCAGATGTAAGAAGACCTAATAGAAGCTTCCACTTCTATAAGGATCTTCCTCTAGATGCTTATTTTTAGTATAAATAGGAGTTGAGGGTATGAGAACCCTAGATTGGATATTATTGCAATAGATCTCTACTCAACTGGAGGTTTCCCCCTCGAAGAGGCTCGTGAACATTGCTTTCAGATTCAAAGTGTTATTTCTGTTGTTATTCTTATATCATTTCAATGTTATTGTGGTGAATGCTTTGGTTATATTGTTGTTATTCTGCCATTACTAGCATTTTATTTCTATTCTGCATACATTTTATATCTGGTATATTACAAGTGGTATCAAAGCACTTTCCTCGACATAAAGTGTGGGTTAATTTTTTTTTCAGGGTAGAGACGTATTCCGACGTCTTTAAGCCACAAAGATATGTCATTATGCACATAAACCCACGGTTGAGGGATTCATACATGCAGGAAATACAAGTGGTACTTAAGCGCACATCTGTTGGCCACCCTTTTATCCCTTGTTGGTACATCTTTGAGTGGTAGCGCATCAGACATCACCTATGTACATATCGGCCTGGATTACTTGAAACCCTCTTTAGATAAACCGATCGGCCACTTGACTGCTATAGTGTCACCTAGAACAACACTCAGAAAGATACTCTCTAGTACCTGGGTAGTCGGGTAGTACGGCTAAGGGTATAGTCTATCCTCCTTAGTTAGTGCCTTGAGATATTGGGCCGAGCACTACTATTGGACCCCGTACATATATCAGAGAGCTATAGCATAGGGCAAACCCTTATCTGTAGAACCCTTGAATACCTAACCCTTGGGGACATAAACATAAACAAATTAAAACATACAAGATCTATTTCCGAGCAAATGTGTTCAGGTTTCCAAGTAAACAAACATTTCTTTCTAGTTAAGTATTTGGGCATTCTGTCTCTGCAGTATTCTTCAGACCGGAGTATAACTCCGTAGAAAAAAAAAAGTCCGGAAATGTTTTCACCATTATTTCAGACCTATCCCATTGGATTCATCTCTTCGCCCTTATCACATTCATCCATATCATTTTTTTGGCAAATTCTTTTTTTTACCCCACCTGCCCCTTTTCACTTCCCCCATCCTCATGGCCCATACTCGTAGCCAAGACTTGGAATCTCACTTCAACACCTTGCAATATGGTCTCATTGATACCCAACAAGAAGTGAAACAACTCAATGCCAATGTCGCCGCCATCAATACAAACATGCAGTCCTCATTGGGCGAAATCAAACAAGACCTCACCACCCAGCGTGAATCAGTTTTTTCGGCACTCTGCACCAAACTACATATCCCTACAGATAACCCTTCCTCTTTCTCACCCCCACGTACTGAAGGTGACCATTCCTCTCATTCCCATACCTTGCAGAACCATCACTTTCAACGTACACCTTCCACGGGTGGATCTGACCAAATTTGATGGCTCAGACCCCATTGGTTGGGTAACCCAAATGGAACATTACTTCTCTTTATGCAACATTACAGATGACTTGGCCAAACTCCCATATGGTGTTCTCTATCTAGATCAAGAGCGTTGGCAATGGTGGCAATGGAGAAACAATTCTCGTCAAGGGTATATTGCTTGGACACAATTTTGTGGCAGAGCTTTATGAATGCTTTGACACTTACTCCAACCATTTGGGCCATTTGAAAAAGATGAAACAATTAGGAATAGTGGAAGACTTTATATCTTCTTTTGAGCGCCTCGATTTTAGAACAGAGAGCATGTCTAATTCCTTTTTCTGAGAGTGTTTTATCAGCGGCCTCAAGGATGAAATTCGGGCCCATGTCCTCATGGCTTGGCCTGAGAGTTGGGTGGAAGTTACCAAAAGAGATAAAAAATCACAACAGGTCGTATCTTCTCAAAACCGCAAACCCTCCTTCATCCCTTGCCCTAAACTAGTAAATCTCACTACTCCCTTTTCTCCACTAAAGATCCAAAAATTGACCTGGGCTGAAATGGCTGAATGCCAACTCAAAGGCCTTTGTTATAACTGTGATGACAAATATTTCCCAGGCCACAAATGTAAAGAAAAAAATATTTTTATGGCCATCTTTGAGGAGATATCAGAAGAAGATGAGTAAACTCCCTCTATGTCTGAATCACCTTAATCCACTGACATAACCCCTCCCTCAGACCCTCTCGAAGTAGAACCCGTCATTTCCCTCAATGCTCTCACTGGATTCTTCGCTCCCCAAACCCTCAAGCTAATCGGTTACATCAAGCATCAGAAGGTCATCATTCTGGTTGATAGTGGCAACACCCATAATTTTATTCATCGCCGCATTGCCCAAGAAACTCATTTCTACATCCATGCCGTCAATAATTTCCAAATCATGATTGCCAATGGTGGTTCCATGAAATGTGGAGGGCATTGTGAAAATGTGCATTGGTGACTACCATCTGAAATCACATATGTTTGCTATCAACATGGGAGGTTGTGACATTGTGCTGGGTGCAGACTGGCTAAGGACTTTGGGTCTCATTCTCATGGATTTTAAAGACTTAACCATGCAATTCGACTAGGAGGGCCACCAATATAAGTTCCAAGGCATCACCGCCGATTCACCTGAGATCATTAGTTCCAAGGGTCCTAACCCACACATAGGTATAACAATATATTCGAATGTAATAAAGGTCAATACTAATAAGGCCTTTCAACAAAATAGAATAAGGCGGATGTAAGAAGACCTAATAGAAGATTCCGCTTCTAGAAGGATCTTCTTCTAGATGCTTCTTTTTAGTATAAATAGGAGTCGAGGATATGAGAACCCTAGCTTGGATATTATTGTAATAGAGCTATGCTCAACTGGAGGTTTCCCCCTCGGAGAGGCCCATGAACATTTCTTTTAGATTCAAAGTGTTATTTATGTTGTTATTCTTATATCATTTTAGTGTTATTGTGGTGAATGCTCTGGTTATATTTTTGTTATTTTTCCATTACTAGCATTTTATTTCTGTTCTGCATACATTTTATATCTGGTATATTACATAAATTTTGTCCATGGGCTAATTTTCCATGTTTTTTTTCCAAAAAAAAAAGATTCATAAATTCCATTTTTTTCTATAATGATTTGCCCAAATTCTATAGGATTATATTATTTTCCTCTAAAATCACCAAAATTTTCTAGAAGCTATATAAAATCCTTAGAAATTTGAATATTTTTACAAAAATATTGTCAAACGTTTTGTGGTTTCCATGTTAAGAATAAACATTTTTTCCAAGGTTTCTACACTTTAAGACGAGTATGTATCCTTAAAACACCCCCTACTCACAAGTAGGCATGTACACTAAATACACTTGCCAAAAAAAACAATAGTAAATGGTTCTTTCTTTCATAATAATGATCCCAACACCATATGCAACAACAATAGAAAAATATGTATATCTTTCATCATTTCTCATGGATATTGTTTCAGGCACTCTACTGATACTTCCATCTTCAATTCTTGTTGTGTAGTCTCCATTTCCTATCATTCAAAAACATTCAATTCTCATTGTGATTTATTTTATTCCAAATTCAACCTAGTCTCACTGTGAAATTTGAGAAGTGTCCCCAAAAGTAGATCACGATGCAACAAATTATTTCAAAATATTATTATAATTCACCAACTTAATGCTAGATGACAACATTCATTAAATTCTCCAAAAGAATTGCCCCACTAAATAAATTCTTTCCTAATAGAATGAAAATTCACAACTCACTGTCAAAATCTTCACACTCAGTGAAATTTAGTGACATAGTGGACAATCCATGCATAATCCCTTCTGTTTAGTGTTGAATTACACTAAAATCATCATAAATTTTGATATATATACATAACAAACAAAGAAAACTATGAAAACCATAAAGATGCACCGAATTCTCCATGAAAATTGCCAAATTCATTGTAAGCACTGAATGATTGCACCAAATTATTAGAAGAAAGTATTGAAATGTGGAGCTTCTCCTCCTCTAAAAGATCAAGGAACCTTCCAAGTGATCGTGAGCATGAATTCCATGTGTCATGGGTAAATTACATGCATACAAACAAGAGTTTCATATATTGATATAGAGACCACGTAAATCTTTCTGGACATGGTGAGCTAATCTCTCGCATCAACTTAACAAATAAATTCCTTCCAATTTGGGTTTTATGCCACTAGTGTTGTAAATGAATTTATCCTATAGCTAGGGTGGACTATAACAAATCAAATTAAAAAAACAATGCACTTTAATATCTAAGACTAGTTTACAACTACCTATTGTAACCACCTTTTGGTTACAAGGAGGATCTACTTGGTCTTGATGGTTGTTTAGAGACAAGATTTCATGTGTAGATCATATTACACTTGCCTAAAATCCAATATAAACTCTATACCTACACACAAGAAGAAAAAAAACCTTCCTCAAACCAATAGATAAAAACAAAAAAAGGATGAAATAACTAATCCTAACTAACCAACCAGGAGAGTTATTTCCACAACCAAATATAGAAGGATATTAATTACTAAAAACAAACACTATATTTGGGGTATGGAAAGAAGAGGGATCTTCCTTTTTAATTAATGGAAGACAACACTATACAAATTTATACCCAATTCACTGCCAACATCTTCTATAATTGTCATCTAGATCCCTTAGTCCCTGGGCCACTTAGGACTGCTTCAAGAATCCAACTCTTCTTCATGAAATATGATGAGGCAATTTGATATATTTGTACCTCAAATGCATGAAAATGATAAAATACTTAGAAAACAAGGTATTTTCTAAGGGTTGAAGGTAATAAAATCCCAAGGGAAAAAATGAGCTTTGATTTCTCTAGCACAAGGATATTGGAATGGTAGATCTTCTACTACATGTGTGATTACCATTTCATTCCATTTAGGCCTCTATTGGACACAACAACCACACTAAGAGGGGGGTGAATAAGTGTAGGGATATTTTTACACTTCTTTCAAAACATAGTTAGAAATCACTTCAAATATTATTACTCATTCACACATAGCTACTTGCATATAACAACACCATTCATAAATAATAGAGAACATTAAACCATCACCATATTGAACACAAAGAACATCAGATATATGTGTAATTTTTAGTATTAGGTTGTTACATGAGACTACAATCTTTATGGTTTATCAACACCAACTAAAAAGAGCACCAAGTCCAAGAGAGTACCAACTCTCAATATAAGACCCATCTTTTATATCTCAGCACCAACTGAGATGTGATGAATCCAACCCTCAAGTACAAGAACCATCTTGTAGACATAATACAATTTGTCCAACCTGTACCAATAACCTATCACAATCTATACCAATCAACCTGTACTATCAACCATGTACATCAATCACTCACACAACCTGTACCATCACAAGTGCATCAACTATGAACAACAAAACCCATCACATAAAACTGTCTCCTCTATCAAATTAGATATGATCTCATGGATCAAATGCCCATGATCACAATATAAATACACAACATGAAGACCATATTCCAAATACCAACAAAAAAATACCAACTGTATCCCTCAAAAATCTAATATATACAACAATACTAAACAACCAGTACCATATAAAAAGATAAACCCTAGCTCACAAAACATACCATAAACAAGATGTGCCATATCTCTCATAAATAGATTCCAACCATGCATTAAATATTATTCTAATACAACCAACTATGAACTAGTACTAAAATTCAGTAGATCTGCCTCAGATCAACTCTACAGCAAGACCTAAACTTCTAAGAGGGCATCCAACAGATTTACAAGACACACCTTCGTGATTTTGCTGTCACGATTTTGTTGTCGCGATTCTTTTTCCACGATTCTGCTGTTGCGGTTTTGCTGTCGCTATTCTGCTGCCGCGATTATGCTTCCACAGTTCTGTTTCCATGATTCTTTTGTTGTGGTTCTGTTACTGTGGTTTTGTTGCTACGATTCTACTACCATGGTTCTGCTACCATGATTCTTCTATCACGGTTATGTTGTCGTGATTCTGCTACCGCAATTTTTCTGTTGCGATTTTTCTTCCACAAATTTGATCTATCAATAATACCTTCCCAAATAACCTTTCACAAATGGATATTCAATTATGTTCAAAAATCATTTTCAGAACATACCTTTGCTCTCTTATTTATACTCTCCAAGTATCTTTCTCTAGGGGTTATCTTCTAACCAACTTACTTCTTTTAGGGCTAACCCACTTTGTCCACTTACAACATCTTTATCAACAAATAGTAATCTCAACACTTCTAGTTGCAACTAATTTTTTTTTTTTTTTTTTGCAACAACTTAATCCCTGATTAACTCCTAGTTGCAATCACTTTGAATAGTAAACTTCTTCTAGGAGCTTATAGAATAAATTGACTTCTTTGACCTTCTAGGGGATTCTACATAACTCATGAGGGTTCTCCAACTTCACTAAGCCACATCTCCTCAACCTCGAGGAACTATGTGACATACCACATATCATCGAAAATGGCATGACATGTACTATCCGCCTAGAATAATATCACCTGCAAATTCATTGATCTTCATTACATTATTCCTCAACCAAACTTAGATTCCTTTACCACACTTCTAGGATTACTCAACCACTTAACCATTTGGAATTTACAAAGTATCTTCCCATGAGGGATTTCACCATAAGGGGACCACTTTGAGAACTTTATCCAAGAGTGTCTTCCTGTGAGGGCTTGCGCCATAAGGGGACCACTTTGGAGTTCATCTATTTGGTACTTCCTATCAAACATGACATGAAATCAATGATACAACTCCCTTTGACATCAAACTTGACATCAATGACAACACATCACTATGAAACCACTTGACATCAACCCTTTGACATCAATGAAAACATAATCCAATAGAAAATACATCAATGATACAAGAACATCACTATGAAAATACTTGACATCAACCCTTTGGAATCAATGACAACATAGTATAACAATCTCCCCCTTTGGCATTGATGGAAATACCAACATTGATGTCAACACCAATCATTGATGGCAACACTTGGAAATGGAAATGGTCATGCTCCCTCTATGATCATCGCTCCTCATAAATGGTCATCTCGCCACATCAATGTGACCATATCTCTCCCTTTGACATCAATGAAAAAGGGTATTTCTCTTTGGGGAAGCTCTGCTTGACTGAACTATCCCTGAGGCTGCTCCCCCTAGCTGCACTATCCTGTGGGATTCTATTCATGCATATAATTAATGGCTCCTCCTAGAATCATACCTCTGTAACCAATCAAGGGAAAAATAATAACTCCCCATGTGGGTATATCTCCCCCTGTCTTCTCTGTAGCATGCTAGGTAATCACTTTGAACGATATGTTGTCACTGTATTATGCTTCTGCTGCAGATGTTTATGCTCTACCAGAACACTAATCAATTTCTCAACAATATTGCATCAAAAATACCATGCTCTTCCTATGATGATCTTTGGACCTATCCATGCATCAACCATCTAAAATTATTCCATACCATACATCAAGTGTATGCCAATCATATATACTATCTCATGCATCAACCCTGAAGCAAAGGATATGTCAATAATGAATAGTAAATCATGAACAAACCATCAACCATGTACATCCTATGCCATATCATGTGCCAACCATGCAAATCAACCATTTACATCAACTATTAACCATGTGACAAATGCGTATCAATATCATCAATAACATCATCATCCATACAACATGCCAACCATGTGCCTCAAACAAGTGTCATATCACTCATGATATTCCTCTATCATAAACCAAATTCCACAAACCATATTCTAATAAATGTATATCAACCATAAAGAATCAATAATGTACCATATACCATCAATAAGTGCATCAACCATGCACCAAACCTCAACAAGATGAACCACAATCAAGATATCCATACACATATGCCACATTATCCATAAACCATGTGCTAGTGATACTACTAGCAAGTGACTCTAACAAACAACCAAGTCTATACCAATCATGCATCAATTGTATATCAAGATATGACTCATCAATTATGTACCACATCACCACCTCATCAACTCATGAACTACATGTCCTAATATGTATCTCAACAATATGCCAAATACATACACCAATACATCCAACACATATTCTTCTAACAATACATCACACAATATGTCAATGGATCTCACATAAGTACCATCTAGGTACAATAACAAATCTTCCTCAAAACCATTCACTACAACAATTACTAAGAAACCAATATTACCTTTAAACATGTACCAAGAGTGTCCCTCAATAGATCAATGATATATCTCTAGCTAGTACACATCATCATGATATATCTCATAAACAAAGTTCCATAACCTCACTAATAAAATACATAACATAACCAACATTGTACCTTAACAAAAAATGTCTCAATCCACACTCTAAGGTTAGTACCATGAATCCAAGATAGGCATCAAGCATATGCTCCAAAAATCAACCACAAATTATCACCACACATACAAATATGAAAACATGAAGAAAATCATCTCAAACCCTACATAAACTATGTTGTACCATCAAACCATGCAAAAACCCATATGCACACCCCCTTTTATAAGGGATTTACCTCATGTATGCAACTTCATCGCATACAGATCGTGTGTGTGCACAAATTTTCTTCAGAAAGACTGCCTATATATGTGATTGTTACCATAGGAGCCCGTGTATTCCTAAGAAAATGTAATGATTTCCTCATTATGTATGCCTTCATTCATATCTTGCTATTCAATGTTCTTCATCCACTTCTAAAAGTGTCCTTGTTTCTCAGCACTAGTATTTTGAGCTTCCATCCTTTCAACATTTTATTTCTTCCATGCTTCATTTTCTCTTCTTTTCATATAGTATGAAGTATTCCTCATTGGTTGTCTTCTTGAATTCCATCAATCCTTGGATTTTTGGACAAACCCATTGCAGCTGTAACATATCATGTTGTTACAATGTGCAACAATGTGCCCACTTGATTACATATCCAACATCTTAGGATGTTATGGAATCTTTCAACATATTTCCTTGCACAATGTCTTCAATCCAAAGATTTGTGACCATATTCATTACATGAGAAGCAGTGACCATGAAAAATATTTCCATACCTTTGTTTTGGTGTCCACCTTGAAGGTGTCTCTCTTCTGAATTTGCTTTGAGGTGTAGGTATGGCTTCTTGATGTCTTCTTTTCTCTTTTCTTCTGAAGGTTTCCTTGCTTTTTGTAGGTTCTTGACTTGCAACTTTGCTTCCACCTTTAGTATATGAAGGACTTACCTCATGCTTCTTAGAAGTGCTAGCTTCAGAATATGTTTCTTCAGTGTTGTATCCAAGACCTTATTTATCATTTGGTGATCTTTGACAATCCAAGATTTCATCCAAGATCATTGAGTTGTTCATGAACCTTTTCGACTTCTCTATTTTCCTTCTAAGTTCAACTACTTTTGATTCCAGCTTATGGAATGATTCTTCCTTTTCATTTACTTGATTCTTCAATGGTTCTTCTATCCTTTTGGCTTCTTCAAGTTGGATTTCAAATTTACATTGATTTATTTTGCTTCTTTAATATCTTCAAGGATTTTTCTAAGCTCATCATTTACCTTCTTCTTTTCTTCTGATTGACTAATTATTTTATTCTTTAGTCTCTTGATCTCTTCTTCTTTTTCTTCTATTTGAGTCATTTTTGTGGTTGTTTCACTTTCTTCTTGTTTCTTGAGAAGTTGTTTTAGTGCCATGAAATGTATTTGGTACTTTTCTAGGGATTCCTTTGTAATTCTTTAAAGATCCTCAAAAGTATCTAAATCATCTTCTATTTAATTGCTAACTTCTTCTAGAGAATCTATAACCTTATCTTTAAGCTTCAACAAATCTTCTTCTTCATCTACAAGATAACTATTATCTGATTCTACACAAACTACTTTTAGATCTTCTTCTCCATTTGCAAGAGAACATTCAACATCATTGCATTTAGAATTATTGCAGTCAAGAGAGTCTTTACCTTCATTGATGGTTGTGTCTTGATATTCCTTCTCCAGCTTCAACCATAGGTCCTTGGCGGAGGTATATTTTCCTATGCTTTCTTTGACAAAACCTGAGAGTCCATTTAATATGGTCTTGAATGCTACTGCATTATTCTTCTTTGCTACAAATTTTGACTAATTCTTTGAAGGAACTGGACCAACAACAACTATATCCCAAACAGATGCTCCTTTTGACTTCAAATACCCTTTCATCCTTATTCTCCATGTCGAGTGATCTGTCTCATCAAAGAATTGAACTTCAATGGTATGTTCATACATTTGTGTGTCCATGGATCTCCTTCAGTCTTGTAAGGATTATAGTGAAGGCCTTCTCTGATAGCAATTGTTGGACACACCGACCACAATAAGAGGGGAGGGGGGTGAATCAATGTAGGGGTATTTTTACACTTCCTTCAAAACTTAGTTAGAAACCACCTCAAGTATTATTATTCATCCACAATTAGCTACGTGCATATAACTACACCATTCATCAATAATAGAGAACATTAAACCATCACCATAATGAACACAAAGAACACCAGATATATGTGTAAGATTTAGTATTATGTTGTTAAATGAGACTACAATCTCTGGGGTTTATCAGCACCAACTGAAAATAGAACCAAATCCAAGAGAGTACCAACTCTCAATACAAGACCCATCTTGCAGATCTTAGAACCAACTAAAATGTGAGGAATGCAACCCTCAAGTACAAGACCCAACTTGTAGAAAGAAGAAAATCTATCCAACCTATACCAATAACCTATCAAATTATGTACCAATCAACCTGTATCAACCATGTACATCAATCACTCACACAACCTATACCATCACAAGTGCATCAACTATGCACAACACAACCCGTCACAACAACCTGTCACATCAACCTATCTCCTCTATCAAATTAGATATGATCTCATGGATCTCATGTTCATGATCACAATAGTATTACACAACATGAAGACCATAGGCCAAATACCAACAAAAAAATACCAATTGTATACATAAAAAATTTGATATATGCAGAAATACCAAACAACCAATACCATCTCAAAAGATAAACCCTAGCTCACAAAACATACCTCAAACAAGATGTGCCATATCTCTCATAAATAGACTCCAACCATGCATTAAAGATTATTCCAATATAAATAGCTATGATCCAATACAAAACTTTAGTAGATCTACCTTAGATCAACTCTACAACAAGCCCTAAAATTCCAAGAGGGAATCCAATAGATTTACAAGACAAACCCTCATGATTTTGCTTTTATGGTTTTGTTGCCTCCATTTGTTTGTCACGATTTTGTTGTCGTGGTTCTACTGCTGCGATTTTTATGCCCCAGTTTTGCTGCTACAATTTTTTTACAATGATGTTTCTGTCGTGGTTTTGTTGTCACGATTTTGCTACCACGATTTTGTTGCCACAATTATACTATCGCGGTTATGTTTCCACGATTATTCTACCGCATTTTTGTTGTCATGATTCTGTTGTCGCTATTCTCCTATCGCGATTCTTCTGTCGTGATTTTTCTACCGCAATTTTTTCTACCGCAAATTTGATCTATCAATAATACATGCCCAAATAACCTTTCACAAATAGATATTCAATTGTCTTCAAAAATCATTTTCATAAGAGACCTGCTCTCTTATTTATACTCTCCAAGTAGCTTTCTCTAGGGGTTATCTTCTAACCAACTTCATTATTTTAGGACTAACCCACTTCTAACCACTTTGTCCACTTACAACCACTTTATCCACAAATAGTAATCTCACCACTTCTAGTTGCAAATAATTTATTTTTAATTATTTTCTTTTTGCAACGATGTAACCCATGGTTAACTCCTAGTTGCAACCACTTTGACTAGTAAACTTCTTCTAGGAGCGTCTATAATAAATTAACTTCTTTGACCTTCTAGGCTATTCTAGATAACTCATGAGGGTCCTTCAACTTAACTAATCCATATATCCTCAACCATGAGGAACTACGTGACATACCACATATCACCGAAAATGGAATGACATGTACTATCCATCTATAATAGTTTCACCTATAAATTAACTGATCTTCATTACATTATTCCTCAACCAAACTTGGGTTCCTTAACCCCACTGCTATGATTACTCAACCACTTAACCATTTGGAATTTACAAAGAGTCTTCCCATGAGGGATTTCACCATAAGGGGACCACTTTGAGAACTTTATCTAAGAGTGTCTTCCTATGAGGGCTTGTGCCATAAGGGGACCACTTTGTAGTTCATCCATTTAGTACTTCATATCAACCATGAAATGACATCAATGATACAACTCCCTTTGATGTCAACCTTGACATCAATGACAACACATCATTATTATACCACTTGACATCAACCCTTTGACATAAATTACATCAATGAAAATGTAATCCAACAACCAATACATCAATGATACAAGCACATCACTATGACAATAATTGATATCAACCCTTTGAAATCAATGACAACATAGTACAATAACCTCATTGTATACCATTGTAAGTTGGTTGAGAAATTTTTGAATGGGCTTCAGGAAGTTATAGAAGTAATTTTCCCATAAACCCCTCTCAGGAGTGTGTGGTTTTCATGAATTTTATATTTATCCACTTGTTGAGGCACACACACCCTTTGTGATTAGGAAGGGAATTTGCATGCTCATTTTGTGAGCAAGAAGAGTGTGTGAGTTTATAAGAAGGTTGTTTAGATAGTCTACAGGATGAGAAAAATCAACAATAGAAGTGTATGGTAGCCAATATGCCATCATAGGACATGGAGGTGTCAACATATGCTATAACAAATGCCCCCTAATGTGTGAGGTTATAAGGGGATATGATGGCCAAAATAAATTACCAAATTATGGAGGAAACTACTGAGTGGGACCAAGTGGAGTTCAACAAAATTTGGAATTGGAATATACCTACAACATAAACCAAGGTGTCATATGACTATCTTCTCGAGGTGGGAATACCCATGCTCATATGTGGAAAATGATGGTTTCAAAATAAAGTACACAACATATTCATGAAGTATATATATAATGAAAAAACCATGACCACGAAAAAATATACAAGGTGGATCCATGTCAAAATATATCATAGCCATGAGAAAGTACAATGTGGATCTATTTCTTAGTGTACACTAGGAGAATATTTGGAACTGTGAGATGAATAAAATAATTCTCCAAAAATACCAATGTCATGAGGTAAGTGGTATGGTCTTCTGCAACTCAGGAAACAACATAAACAAGGGATGCTACTATTGCCCAAGGTCTTCAATAAAAACTCATTGAAGGTACAAATTTTCACCATGTGAATAAATAAGCTAACGTTGAATAGGAGAGAAACTGTTTGATTACTAATCATTGATGTATACCATTAACAAATGTGATACATGTTGGGGATTGGGGGTAACTCGAAGAGGAACAATAAGATAATATATATAGATAAATGAAGGAATAATACTCCAAGAGGATCATTGTAGATTCTGTTGTTGTTCCTCTTCGGGGTAACAGTATCAGAGTGATTGGTTCTGACCTCAACTATTGTCCACAAATCTTGTTGAGTCAAACATTATAGTGATTGACTCTGGGATATTAATTTGTTGAATGTAACCCATTTGGATCATTAGATTTGTAAGATATCGATGATGGATTCCAATATTGATCCTACTATTTTAGATGGGATCAATTATGTTGTTTGGGTACTATATATGGAGACTTTACTGAAAATCAAAGGGCTTTGGAAGTATACTAAGAATGACATTCTAGAACATAAGGTTGAACATGTGAAGTTTGTTGTTGATGGGAAGAAATATGAGGTTGTTGGGGTTATTACGACCTACATTTCTCATAGATTCTCTTGCTTACAAGTGGGATTGACTACCCTCATGAAATTTGAAATAATTTGAAGTCTTTGTTTGAAAAAATTGACGAGAGTCAAGTTATGAAGTTGGAGAAATAATTGATTTCTCTTAATTCACATTCCTTTAAAAGGATTGAGGAATATTTGGCGCATGTTAAATAGCTAAAATTTAAATTGGGTGAATGTGGGAAGAATTTTGAGAAGAAATATGGACAACTCATTGAGTTGGTCCTAATGAATCTAATAAAACCTTTCGACGTGTTTTTTTCCATGTTTTGAAAAAATGGTAGGCATGCAAGGAAGATGGTAAGGAATATACCTTTGATACATTTTTTGGATTATTGATTAACGATCAACATAGGTTTCTTGATGAATTGAGCTTGGTGGTAAAAATCAAGGTCACTTGCTCAAGGGAAAGAATAAAATGAATTATAAGGAAAGAGGATTATTTGATGCTCCTATGTGGACAAGAATGTCTCAACTAGGAAACTAAGTTGAAGAATGATGAGCCAAAATCCACCTGGAAGAATCAAAAGAAGAAAACATGTATGTATTGTGGAAAGAATAGACATGTTGAGAAAAAATATTGGAAGAAGGGTGACAATTTAGAAGCGAAGGTTAAGAAACTTGAATGAGATGTGTCAGCTATCTGTCGATCGATCGATAATTTTACCTTCCAAGTCAGAACCTCTCAAGTGTTTCTTTCTCACACCTCTAAGAATGAGTTGTTTTCGATTATGGGTGCACTCATCATATTTCCAAACATTATTCTTTGTTCTCTTCCCTAGATAGAGATGTCGAGCAAAAGATCTATGTAGATGATGATTTTTCTCTTGACATTGTTGGTCATGGTGATTTTTATTATTGACATGGAAGGATTATCGATTTCTATCACATACCTAATTTGAGCACAAATCTCTTATTAGTTTCCCAACTGATGCAGACTAGTAAGATTGTTGTATTCTAGCCAAATCAATGTTTTTTTATGGAAATGAAGAATGTTAATTTTTGTTGAAAGGTTTCTCATCTCAAAGGATGGATTATATAAGTTATGTGACCTCCCTCAACCAAATCCTGGACCGAATTCCCTCATTGCCCAGATTGATGAGTGGAGTAGAATTTTGGCATGAACTAATTGGACATCTGAATTTTCAAATTTTGAAGTCGATGACCACACATAATATAGTTGTTGGTATACCCAAAGTTATTCTACCTGATGGTGTCTATAGAGGATGTGTGTTGGGAAAGGATCATCAGGCACCTTTCGGCTGTAGCAAAGCATGGTGAGCACAAAACCCATTGTAGTTGGTTCATAATGATCTATGTTGTATCCATCAACCTTCCTTAGATTTTGTGAAGTATAATGTTACCTTTATCGATGATCTCTCTAGATTTACTTCGTTCTATTTCTTGAAAAATAAGATTCTTGTCTTTGAAAAATTAAAGGAAATTAGGGCATTGGATGAAAATAAATGTGGTCAACCTATAAAATGTTTGAGATCTATTAATGGAAAAGGGTATGTAAATTGACCATTTGAACAATACTTTGGTCGATCTGGTATCTCCTGGTAGAGGTATGTTCCTCATACTCCTCAACAGAATGGCATAGCAGAAAGAAAGAATAAGACTTTGGTCGAAATGGCTTGATTCCTTTTGTAAGAAAAATATCCACCGACTCATTTTTGGGCTAAAGATGTCTATTGTTCCAACTATCTCTTGAATTGTATTCCAATTAGAGTTGTCAGTTCTACGACTCCAGTCAAGAGATAGTGTGGAAAGAAGCCCTCAGTCGGTCACCTCAGAGTATTCAGATGTATTTATTGGGACCAAATTATGGATGATTGAAAGAATAAATTAGATCCAAATATTAATGCTTACATCATAATGGGATACTCTGAAGAATCCAAAGAATATCGACTATTTGACCCTGTCAAACGATAGATCATTATCAACAGAAATGTGTATTTTGATGAGAAATATTCTGGCATTAAGTTGTTTAATGCTTCCTCTAGTTTATTACAATATGGTTTATTTGATATTATTTCCAACAATGGCTCCCTTATTCCTCTATTCAACATTTCGACTGAAAAATTGAACCTATTGTCCCCAATTCTTAGGGATAATTAAGGAGATGATGTCTCAAGGCCCTCAAGTTACAGACATGGAATACTGAGAGACAACTTGACCAATAATGTCTACTTGCACAGACAGAAAACCACCTCACAACCACACTTCCATGTTCATCATGATGGTATCCACCACATCAACCGGCTTCCGAAAGACATTAGGTCTTTATCCATGAGGCACAATCTAGGTATTATGGTGAGTGTCATTTCAATATATGAGGCATTTGAGTTTGTTTCATTTTAAACTGCTTTGGATTATGTAACGTCTTCTTGGACATTATGCCCTTTGCCCTGTTTCACTTTGGTGGTTGACATTGTTCCCTAGTAAGTGTTTCACCCTTAGGGATATGTTATATATTTAGAGTTCCTCTTGATGAGTCATCATTCCATTCCTGACAATACTTGTCACTTTCCACACTTCATCCCCTCATCTCCTTACCTTTTGGGATTTTTGGGTGTACTGACCCAAGAAGGGATTGTCCCTCATTTCATGGGAAAAATGGGTTGAAGGCCCAGAGGCTTATAGCTGGAAAAAGATAAAATCCAATCATGAAACTTCTAGATGATCACCCAGGGATCCCAAGGACAATGAAATGTCTCTCGTAATAAAATAATGGGACCCGTGAAAAATAATTAATGCAAAATGCCAACCAAGGTAGAGCATGCATGGGCAATTCTTTTCATTCTTAGGTAAAATCCCCACACATGACTTCAAATTGGGGAAGAATGATGTGACCAAGGTAGAGTCAAGGTGGGAACTATTTTTCATTCTTAGCTAGAAGCCCCACCTTGTCTTCAAATTGGAAACATCTTAAAAAAAACAAAAGTCAATAAATGGGCTTGGAAAAAGGTTGCATTGAAAACAAAGGTACAACACATCCTCTACAAAGGCACCCATAAATGAGATACTATGATCCCTTATATGTCATGAAACCCATGCCTAAGAGTCTTTCCCCCATACATATCACTTTGTAAAAATGTGTTAGAGAGGGGTCCCCTTGGGAAACACTCCTAAACTTGAGGTACGATTCACTCAATAGTTATATTTGTCAACCCTCCCATACCTAAACCTAGAAATTTGCATAGGGTCTTTGAGCACTTGTTTATTTTGATGAGGTGGTTTGTATGTACATGATTAGATGGATATTTTATTGATTTTATTTACTTATCATGATGCATTTGACTTGATATCCTTGGAGGGCACATTCATTGTCTTTGCAAGACCTAGTTGGTGGACATATTTGGAAGAACAATCCTAGCTTGGGCTTCCTTGGGGCTTGAATCCCACAGGTTGGACACCATGGCCTGCAAACCAGAAAATGATACTATCCTTTGGAGGTTTGAGGAGATACCATGGAGGAAATGACCTAGGATTTATCCAACCCAACGATATACTCTTAAGGCTAAAACATCATTTTTGAGGAGTTTGAGTCACCCTAGGGCTAGGGATTGTGGTGTTGGTTGTGTTTCTTGAAATTTGACATATTTGGATGGAGAGGAGCACCTTGAGGACCCTAACACTTGATAGGGAGGACTTTGGAGGCCCAAAGTGTCATATTCAAGCTCAACGATTTGCTAAAGGTGCTAAAACATTTCCCTAAAGGGGTGACATCATGCTTCTTTAGGGTTTCTTATGTGCATTTTAGGGTTAAATTTGAATTTTATATTGTAAAGGGGAAAATTAAGGGTTGTTGTCCCTTTACTTTGTGGTTTACCCTAAAATTAATTGGACAAACATTTGTAGTAGGATTTGTATAAACAAATATCATTTCATTTCATTTTTACATCACAACTCTCCCATCTTGGAGAGGATTCTTAGCTCAAATTTGCACCCTACTTGGGAAATTTTGTCTATCTCTCTTGCTACTATATCTTGCTATGGTTTTCTTTGGCTATTGGATGAAGAAGTAAGGTGCTATCTTTCTTGGATGATTTTTATTTCTTTTATGGTGGATTTTCTTGGTTAAAAGGGTTTTATCTTGTTAATGTTTGGACGAGGTAAGGAATCTTTCATGTTATTGATTCTCTTCTTGGTCACAAGGTTAATTTGATAATATTTTGGGGATTATAAGGGCATATAAACCCACTAAGCTCATCATATTTGTCTTGGAATAATTTTTTGAATAAAGGAATAATAGGAGGAGTAAAAGGGTTTACACCCTCCTAGGGTTTTCCTTAGTTAGTCTTGCTTGCCTTGGGGAGTAAAAGGGATTACACCCCCAAGGAAGTGGAAAAAATAGATCTTTCATTTTTAAAGACTCCATAACCCAATAGTTAAAGGCACTAATCTCTTGCATTGGAGAAATAAAATCATTGCATTGGGATATGTAGAATTATGAGATATCGAAATTGTCTAAGTTGGAATATTTTCTACATGTTATAAGATTTCTTGTTCCCTAAGGCCATCCTATTTTAGCCAAGGATTTCATTGTTGCAATAAATTTAATTCTACAGCCATTAAGGCTGCATAAAACTTCATTTTCTTTCATAATTTACTCACTTTTCAACCGTGGAAATTGACTTATAAACCTAGATTATTGTTTTATTGGTTATGGGATATCTTTTGAGAGTTTACTTGTTGATTTTTATGGTTGGAAATTGTTGTTGTAGCAGTTGTTTTCTACAGCCATAAGGATTCCCTAAAAATTTGTCGATAACTTCATTTGGCAGCCCTAATTTACCTTCAAAGTTCATGCTTAAGTATTGGAAAGTTATCTATTGATTTAGTACTTCATTGTCAAATAATTATTTGACAATTTTGATGGTTAAATATGAAATAACTAGTTGTTTTACTTGTTGATATAGATTTATGTTGACTACTACAAATAGGGAAAACAAGCTTAACTTTCTTGTCCATTGGATTTTTTAACTTGTATCTTGTCTTTTATTCTGTCTCGGGTAGGTACAACCATATTTCGTTGGTACTCAAATAGTTGGAAACCATAAACCACCTTTGAATCTCATTTTAAAGCCACTCTCCACATATCAACTTGACCTATATGGGAATATCTTCATAAGTATCACTTTCCATCTCACATTCCCCCTAGGGTCACCCGAGGCTCCCCCTTGTGTCTGATTCTTCCTTCAGATAAGCGAGGGAGGGTTTATCGAATGTGAAATTGGGTAAACTCTCCCACCATTATCATCATCTATTGGATTGGTTTGGGATTTTCCCAACCTACAATTTGCGTGATAACAAAACTATATTCATAAGTTGACCACACAATCAATTTATGGTTTGACTAGCTCTTAGTCTATTCTGACTAAAACTATTGCCTCTCATGATCGACCTTTTGAAGTAAATGATAGTTCACCATCCCCTTGTCTCCCTCGGTGGGTTTCTAAGACCATTGAAGCTATTGGTTTTGATGTTGGTGATGTATGTTCAAGCCATTAGAATTAGATTTAGAAGAAACAAGCTAGTGTTTCCTTGATGACTCATGTTCTTGAGACTTGTGATCCTACTTCTTATTAAAATGTGCAAGGACAACCCAAATGGGAGCACACTGTGCAATATTAAATGAAATCTCTTATAAAGAATCACATTTGGGATTTAGTTCCTTGACCTCAAGGTAAGAACATCGTGAAATGTCGATGGGTATATAAGACCAAATTTACCTTTGAAGGTGTTATTGAGCATCATAAATATCACTTGGTTGCGAAAGGATTTTATCAACAAGAAGGAATCGAATACATTAAGAAATTTTCCCCTGTTACAAAGATGAATTCTATTCGACTGGTCCTTTCCCTTACTACTCACTTCATATGGCAGATCCACTAGATGGATATTAAAAGTGCATTAATTTTTTCATGGCTACTTATCCAAAGAGATATTTATGGAACAACCCCTAGTTTTGTGACAGATTGCAATATTGTTTGTTGACTATAAAAGTCTCTTTATGGTTTGAAATAGGCTCCAAGGGTCTTCTATGCTAAGATTGACTGCTTCTTTCTCAATCTTTTATTCAAATGTTGTGAATTTGATCACAATCTTTATGCATGACATAACAAGGGTGATACCTTAATTGTTGTTGTATGTGTTGATGATTTGGTCATAACTAGAAATAATATTGATCTACTATTTAGATTGAAGAGACAACTTGCTAACACCTTTTAGATAAAAAATCTTGGTTGTTGGCACAGGGGCAGACCCAGGGTTCAATGCTACAACAATGCACCAGGAAAACCCTAACTACTGACCCTTTCAACAACACCTGCGAAGCATATGAAGTCTCACCCGAGGTAGAGGCAGGGGTGGTTGCAAGAATCAGGTGTCTACAACCTTAGCTGGGACATAGATTTGTGATTATATTTCTTACAGAACACTTAGCATCGATTATTCATCAATATTCAACCCTTATTATACTTCACAGATAGCACAGAGCATTGCAGTATTCACTTAGATCTAAGGTAATTTAGCACTTAGCAACAATAAAACAGGTCAGATATGGTATATCAACACTAAGCATCTTCATACATATCAGATCTACTATTCATATACATCTATTGAAGCACAAAGCATAAGTAGACCTATCTAAATATATCAAAGCACTTAGCCAAAGAAGAGATAAACACATCAAGTCAAAGAACATAGCATAAAACACATATTTACTTGGTTCACCCCCACCCTAGGGCTACATCCACAAACTCTTCTTCTTTATTAGCTTTAGTCAATCTGATTACAACACAAAGCTATCGAAATCCTACTCCACATAGGACAGGAGATCTGCGCGCACCTCGCCAGATCCTCCTTCCTCGAGTAGATATAGCACATGGCCTCCTTACAATCCATGCACTCAACACTTGCAACACTTGCACTCAGCTTTGCAATTTAGTCACATAGATCAATTCAAGCACTAAGCCCTTGGCTAATATTATCCTCTACTTATATCGCCTAGATGTCTATTTATACATTACAAAAGTGGGCCTAAGCATGGGTAAACCCACATGCCGACATCCTTATCCCATTACATATTCCAAAAAACCCAAAAAGGACCCAAAGTGGGTCAGGATATTGTGATCTCTTCTTCCTATCCCGTGCCTCCTTTGACAGGCTGTCAAAGTCCCAAAAATGGTCAAATATGACCAAGTATTCCTCAAAACTAGGTCAAGGGTCAACAGGCTCCCAACACTCACTTGTGACTCGTCCCAAGTCACTCTGGTCTAGGCAATTCCACCTCGAATGACTCAATCTTGGCTTGAGATTCTTCGACCTGCTATTGTGTTGCAACCTCTTTCTCAGCGAACTCCTGGATGAGTGTGTCATTTACTGGTCTGTCAAGGTGCTTCTCTGCTCAGATGACGACCTGTTCTAGCTATGTTCCTTGGGCTTCGATCTCTGTAAAGAACATGCATGCCTTATCTTGCATAGGTTGAAGTTGTTGATTTACTTCCATTACCTTGATTTGGATCGTATGGATCTGCTGCTGGGCGGTGCGCTGCTTGTGAGACCACTTCATTCTCTCTACAGGTGATCGGGCCTTCAGCTGCACCTATAGATTTTCGGCTTCATGCTTCGCCTCCTGGAGTTACGACTCCAATTTATGCAATTCTGGATTGTCGGTTAGGTTCTCATATATTTGCGCACTTCTGCTACTTAACTATTTGCATTCCTCAGTGAGTTCTTTAATCTTTTCTACTGTGCTCCGGGTAGTCATTTCTTGTTGGTTGCGCACTTCTTGCGAGGTACTTGGTATGGTCTGAATCTCTAATTCCACAACTCTTTGTTGAAGTTGCTGAATAACTTTAGCAAGCTTCATCACTTGGCATTCTATGGGTTCCTTTTCCTTCTGCTCTAATCCGGTCACAGAGCGAAATGATCTGTTGATTGCTTCTTCAATCCCTATCTGTTTCACGAGCAAATGTTCTTTCTATTTTTGGATCTTCGCTCTGTCTTCTACAAATTTCTCTTGGAGAGTGTCCTTATCTTGTTGCACAGCTCAATGTTGTTTGATGATTTCCTCCTGTGCTTGCTTTAAGGCCTGGGTGGCATGTGTTGTTTCTTCCTTTTCTTTCCAAAGGCATACTTTGATTGTGTCAACAATCTTTCGGAGTTGAACTGGTTCATTTCCCTCTTCTATTGTTCCTTCTGGTAGGGGTGCAGTGGAGACTACGCGGCTAGACTGGAGTGCCTGCTGCACTCCTTGGAGCTCGATCCCAATTCTATTGTACATTGTCTCTTTCTTAGCTTCTTGTTTTTTGGCTATATCTTCTATAGCTTCATTCATAGCTACGATGAGGAAACTGAAGTCATATGGAGTAAGCGTGGTCTGCAACTTAGTTACGGGTGCTTTCAATTTATTTCAGGAGGAAGGTTCTGGAGACGAACCCTTCCTCTTCTTTATGATTTCTTCTTCATCTTTTGGTCTTTTTTCGACTTATTCTAAGTCTTTTCCATCACCTCCTTTCTTTGGTGAAATGGAATCCGTCCTCATAGATAGGCTGTCTATATCCTGGACTTCCTCAACCTTCTTTGTCTTCTTTGTTTTCTTTGTCTTACTGGGCCCAGGTGTATCCTACGCAGCTTCTAGGCTATCGATGTCGGACATTTCGGTGGGGTCTGCTGAAACAAGGAGGTTTGTTGACCATCCCTTGGTGATCTCCTCCAGGTATTCTTCTGTCAGCTTATAATAAGACTGAAGTTGTTCCTTGTGCTCATCAGCACGTGATGTGATATATGTGAAATGGTGGTCCGCGCTAAACTTCATCAAAGGTCGAAACTTGTGTAAATTATTTGGGGTCATGCGAGGCTCGGACTAGATGGTTTGATTCAACTGGGCGTAGTAGGTATGGAAGATGACATTGTATTGCCACTTCTTTTTCATATTGTTTGAGTACCATAGTGTACTGAACTTCACAGTGAGTGGTTCAAACGGGTCAATGTTAGGGAAGGTTTCACCTTCCGGTAGCTCCCATGCAACGAAAGCTATAAGTATCAAGAGCCAGCTAAAATGGAATTCATGTCCCTGATCCTGGGCTTCTCTACAGTCAATATCTAGTTGATTCACCAAGTAATTCACCCAGTTCATCTGTAGTCCCTCTGCGCACTTCCCTGCGAGGTCAACTACAAAGTCAGATACTTGCGTGGGTTGGTTCTTGTGAACCAAATTCCCTGCGATCAATTGACAGGCAAGGTGAACTGCACCACTTTCAATAGAATATACCTTGTAGCCTCACACACCTTTCTCAACATCGCCATAATCTTATTTGATCTTCTGAGAAAGAGCACGATCCACGGTCTTTCGAGGATAGTAATCATGGGGATCAGGGCATTGCATACTAAGCCTGGTGATCCGATTGATCAATGCTGGATCAATTGTTATGTGATGCTTTAACCATAAGTATCCTCCATGGTAACTCGCCAACAACAACTTCACACAAGCAATCACCTCCTGGTGTCTTCCGAAGTCCAGTATCTTCATAACGTTGAGCAGAGTGGACTACGTGAGGTTCATTGTCCATTGTTGAGGGATTATCTTCGAATTCTTTCCCTTGGTTCTGGTTAGGTATCTGTACGGGGCAAGCATGTTGTAAAATTTATGATCCCCCAGGTTGAAGTCACTAAAATTCAATGATGCGATCTTGTCATGATCTACTCGGACTACGCGTGCCCCTTTCGGAAAGTACATAGTGACAAGAGTGTACTCAAAGTCTCTAGGCACACTATCTCTATTAATCGCACCACTCAGAGGTGGTATGTAAGCAGGTAGGATGGATGGAACCAACTTCGCATTGGCGATATCATCTTTATGTTTGGTTCTTCTTTCTACGTTGGCTCAGGATGTTCCTGCTCGAGAAGTCGACGAGGAGGCTTGCACTCCTCATGTCGATGATGCCTGTAAACCTTTAGACAATCCTCTCTTCGACATGACTCTTTCGGCTCTGAGGCTAGTGAGTACCTCTCTTATAGATTCTTTAGCTGCGCTAAATTCATCAGACATATACGCTCAGGATCAATATCTCAGTTTCTCAAAGTAACGTAGGTACTGTAATAGGTTATAGAGAAAGAGTGGAGTAATCACTGTTCACAATTCATGTAGTCTGCAGACTCAAATTCGCAATTAGCAAAAGTGTCTTTCGTGCATGGCGCAATGGAATAAGTAAGTAACTCTGCAATGGATCGTTTGTAATGGATATGGGGCTTAATTAACTCTTGTTCTGTGTGTTATGGTGCAGTCTAACAGTCTGGTGATGAGCCATCAATGATTTTTGACCTGTTCGGAGCGGCAGTCGAATGGATATATCGGCCTCCAATGGCTATATTTCTTTGACATGGCGAAGTGACCCATGTCGCAGTTCTGATATCTCGGAAAAGCTGCAATTTTGCAAAGTTTCTTTCTGAGAGGTTCCCTTTGGAACCCTCTGTAGTCTGTCGATCTTAGCTCTCTTTTTACTTAACTTCCTAGCCTTATTCCCCTTGAGCTTCGTCTCGATAGTTCTTTTCCCATTATGATTTTCCTTGGTCATAGTCACTTCGCACTGCTGAGGTTATTTCCCAAGACTCGGGGGTACTACTTCGTCTCTATATGATATAGATACTACAATATTCTGTGAGTCCCTTAATTCTCTTGCAGCTTTGACATCTAGGCTTCTTGTGTCAACTAGCTTTGATTTTTTCTCCTGTTCCTCAATCAAATGCACGATCCTTCTGGCCATGAAATATTTTAACTCTTGTCTTTGTTGTTCTAAAACCTTTTATTCTTCCTTCTTTCTGGCTTGATCTCTTTCAATCCAAGGTTTACCCAGTAACATGATAAATGAGGTATTTTCTTCAATGAATCTAATAATCTCAAAATATTCCTTTGTTGAAGTTCCATTGACATTCATAGATATATGAGTGAGCCTTCCACATATGTTTACTAGTTTCCCTCTGGGTAACCCTATTCCGCTTAGTGAAGGGATCATAATAGTGCTTCCTATAGATTCCAAAGTTATCTCTTTCATAACATTCACCTATGTTTCCTCATCCAGAACACAGTCAATGTCGAAGTCTCTTATTCTTACCTCAATGCATTCTTTTTCGTTAAAGACCTTTGATAATATAATGTGTCGGTGGTCATTCAAGGTGTCCTTCATCTGTAGTAATATCTTTTCTAATTCTCTCCGGGGTTCTTCTATTTCTAGATCTGCCTTAGGGTTTTCTTCATTCAGAGTCATTCTTTCAATCTTAGCAATCATTCTAGGGAAATCCAATACTTCGTGGTCCAAGGCTTTGCAATAGAGACAATTAGATCTCCCACCAGGGCATTCCTTAGCAAGATGTCTCGGTATTTTGCAACTGTAACAGAGGGTTAATCCTCTCTTTCTCTTAAATGATCCCCAACTTCTTTTGTAATGTACACCAGGATCATGGTAGCTAGCCCACACAAAATTCTTTCTAGGATCCTACATCCATTTGTTAGTCCAAACATTCTTTCTATGCATAGGTATAACATATCTATCATTATTCTTATCAGATCTACTCATATCAAACTTTATTTCATCTATTAATGCCCTAGTTTTCAAGATAGGACATAATCTATCAAACATACCTAGATCCATACTCTAGAAACACAAATTTTCACTTATCTTACCTTTACATAGCACAAATATTTTATATCTAAAACTTTTTCTACTATTCTTACCTTTATCAGAGCATAGATCTTACAGATCTTACCTCTTTTCTGTAGTTCTGACCTCTTTTCTTCAGAAACTTCCACTTTAACCTTTATTAGAGCACAAAGCATTTAGATCTCACTTCTTTTCTTCATATTTGGCCTTCTCTTTTCAGATCAAGTAAAATATTGTGCACCAGGGCACAGATCCACGCACAGAGCTTCCACAGTTTCAAGATGAATCTTTGCACAAGGATTCGTCTTCCTCAATTCCCAACAATCACAGTTTAAGTCCCAACAATGAAACCATTTGTTGGCATAGGGGTAGACCCGGGGTTCAACGCTACAACAACACACCAACAAAACCCTAACTACCAACCCTTTTGGAAACACCTATGAAGTAGATGAAGTCTCACCCGAGGTTGAGGCAGGGGTGGTTGCAAGACTCGGGTATCTGCAACCTTATTTGGGACACATATTTGTGATTATATTGCTTACAAAACACTTAGCATCGATTATTCATCAATATTCAACCCTTATTATACTTCATAAATAACACAGAGCATCATAGTATTCACTTAGATCTAAGGTAATTTAGCACTTAGCAATAGTAAAACAGGTCAGATATGGTATATGAACACTAAGCATCTTCATACATATCAGATCTACTATTCATATACATCTATTGAAGCACAAAGCATAAGTAGACCTATCTAAATATATCAAAGCACTTAGCCAAAGCATAGATAAACACATCAAGTCAAAGCACAGAGCATAACACACAGATTTACATGGTTCACCCCCCACCCTGGGGCTACATCCATCAACTCTTCTTTATTAGCTTCAGTCAATCCAGTTATAAAACATAGCTATCAAAATCCTACTCCGCATAGGACAAGAGATCTACGCGCACCTTGCCAGATCCTCCTTCCTCAAGTAGATCTAGCACAAAGCCTCCTTACAATCTGTGCACTCAACACTTACAACACTTGCACTCAGCTCTGCAATTCAATCACATAGATCAATTCAAGCACTAATCCCTTGAATAATATTCTCCTCTTCTTATATCGCCTAGATGTCTATTTATACATTACAAAAGTGGGCCTAAGCATGGGTAAACCCACGGGCCGACATCCCTTTCCCATTACATATTCCCAAAAAACCAAAAAAGGACCCAAAGTGGGCCAGGATCCTGTGATCTCTGCTTCATCTCGCGTGCCTCCTTAGACAGGCTATCGAAGTCCCAAAAATGGTCAAATATGACCAAGTATTCCTCAAAACTTGGTCAAGGGCCAACAATGGTCTTCTACATTATTTTCTTGGTCTTCAAGTTTTACTTCTGTACAATGGTTTGTTCCTCTCTTAATCTATATATGTAATGGATCTCTTGAACTCCTTTTATATTGAATATTGTAATCCATGTGATACCCCCTTTCAGTTTGGGATCAAGATGACCAAATATTGTCAATCTATCAAAGTCGATGCTACTCTTTATTGACAATTGGTTGATAGCCTTATTTATTTAACTCATATTCGACCCTATATTTCCTTTGTTGTTAGTGTGTTTTATTATTTTATGCAATATCCACATGCTAGTCACTGGAAAGTTGCACAATAGATTGTTCATTACATCAAGGGTACTTCTCATCTTGGTATCAAGTATTGTTGTAGTTCCAATTCATTGGTCGAGTTCACCGACTCTGACTGGGTAGGAAACAACGATGATCATAATTCCACTTATGGCTATGTGTTTTTCTTTAGCATTGGACCTTTGGTTTGGTTGTGCAAGAAACAAAAGGTAGTCTCTCTGTCAACTATAAAGGATGAGTATTGTGGTTCTGTTAATGTAGGTACAAAGGTTGTTCGGATTTTCCATCTTTTGGGTGAACTTGGATTTATTTTTCATACATCAACTTCTATCTATTGTGATATCCAAAGTGCAATTCAGTTTGTTGATAACCCTATTACCCATAGTAAAATGAAGCATGTATAAATTCATTATCACTACTTGAGATAGTTAGTTCAAGAGAAGGTTGTCACTCTTGTATATTCTAAAACTAATGATTAGATTGCTAATATATTTACAAAACCTTTCTCTAAATCTAAGTTTATTAAGTTCTGCAATATGCTTGGGCTTTAGGTAGCTAGAATTATGGGGGGGTGTTGGCCCTTGGTTATGGAAGCAATCAAATATCAAGGAAGAAAAGGCGAAATGCGAACTGTACGAAAGACACAGTGGCTGATACTGGGTCGAAGTGAGCAAAAGAGAAGAAAAAATAGAGCGAAGTAAGAAAAAGAAAGTTGTTGGACAAGGAGATAGAGGATGATATATCAGCAAGGAATATGGATCGTGGACAAATCAACAAGAAGAAAAATCCATCGTTGGATTCTTTGGAGCACCGTGCGAGAAGGAAGTAAAGACAGGCTGGCGAAGCCCTGAAAACACAGATCAAGTTGACCTGAGGTTTTATACACCTAGGGTTTTTTTATCTAGGGTTTTGACACTTAGGTATTGGCCTAAGGGTGTCTAAAAACTATTGTAGTGTATAAATAGAGGTCTAAAGGACCTGGGATGGGTGGTTTGTATTGTTGGTTCTAGTTTTTGTTATTAGCATGAGTGATTATTGTTGTGAGAGAGAAGTGCTAAGTGTAAGAGCCTTTTGGTATTGTAAGATATTCAGCTAGGTGAGAATATCAACCCTGTAGCTGGGTGCACAGGGAGGGAAGAGATAGAGAGGATAAGAGAGAATATTTTCTAGCTGAGAGCGCAAACAAGAACTATATGCTTCATCATAATATATTATAAAGAACAGTTATGTGGACGTAGCCCTAGAGAGAGGGTGAACCACGTATATATTGTGTTGTATGTGATTGATGTTGTGTTCTCTGTCATTTGATATGTTTATATTGTGATATTGATTAGAACTGAATTATAACTTGAGCAGTAGGTTTAAGGAAGATAAATAATACTAGGTGACTGTGTATTGTTGCTGTGAATCCATTCTACATTCCCTTTAATTGTAGACACCTGTGTCCTACAACCCCCTATAGCTACTTTGGGTAAGACTGCATCTGCTTCGCAGGTGTTTTTGAAAGGGCCAGTAGTTAGGGCTTGTTGGTGCGCTCTTGGAGTTGAACCCTGGGTCTGCCCTTGTGCCAAAAAATGGTTTCATTGTCGGGACTGAAACTATGATTGTTGGGAACTAAGGAAAGAGAATATTTGTGAGAAGATCCGACCTAAAATTGTGAAAGCTTTGTGCATAGATCTGTCTCTCCAGTGCACAGTATTCTACTCGATCGGTGAAGTTCTATGCTAAGAAAAGAAGTCTGATTTGAAGAAAAGAGGTAAGATCTGAATGCTTTGTGCTCTGAGAAAGGTAAAAGTGAGAATTTTTTCTTAAAGAGGTAAGATCTGCAAGCTATGTGCTCTGATAAAGGTAAGAATAGTGAAAAGTTTTAGATCTGGAAGCTTTGTTCTTTGCTAAAGATAAGAGTAGTGGAAATTTTTGTTTCTATAGTATGGATCTAGGTATGTTTGATAAGATTTGTCCTAGCTTGAAAACTAGGGCATTGATAGGTGAAAGAAGATTTGATATCAGTAGATCTCATAAGAATAGTGAAAGATATGTTATACCTATGCATAGATAGAATGTTCGGACTAAGAAATGGATGCAGGTTCCTAGAAATATTTTTTTGCAAGTTAGCTACTATGATCCTAGTGCGCAATACAAGAAAGGTTGGGGATCATTTAAAAGAAAATGAGGATTAACCCTTTGTTACAGTTGCAGAAGACCAAGACATCTGGCTAAGGAATGCCCTGGTAGAAGATCTCATTGTCTTTTCTATAGAGGTATGGACCATAAAGTATTGGATTTCCCTAGAATGATTGCTAAGGTTGAAAGAATGAATATGAACCAAGAAAACCCTAAGGTAGATCCATAAACTAAGATTATGGAAGAAACCCAAAAATAATTAGAGAAAGTATTGCTACAGATGAAAGAAATCCTGCATGACCACCGACATATCAGCTTATCGGAGATATTCAAAGAAAAAGAGTGCATTGAAGTAAGAATAGGAGACTTTGACATTGACTGTGTTATGGATGAGGAAATGCAGGTGAATATCATGATAGAAAAAACTTGGGAACTTTTAGGGGTGCCTGCTATTATTTCTTCATTAAGAGGAATAGGATTATTCAGAGGAAAATTGATAACCCTATGTGGAAGACTTACCCAAATATCTATGAGTGCTCATGGAACTTCAACATAGGAATATTTTGAGGTTTTCAAATTTATTGAGAACAACACCCCATTTTCTATGTTACTAGGAAAACCTTGGATTGAAAGAGATCAGACCAGAAGGAAGGAAGAAGAAGTCTTAGAGCAGAAGAAGCAAGAATTAAATTATTTCATGAATAGGAGGATCACACAGTTGATTGAAGAATAGGAGGACATATTGAAGCTACTTAGGACCAGAGTCTTGGATGTCGAAGTTCCAAGAACACAAGAAGATTTGCAGAAGACTGAAGTACCTATCCTAGATAGAGAAGAATTATTACCCTTGAATCTTAGGAAAGAATCTCAACAGCATGGAGTTACTATGCCAAAAGAAGATAAGAATCGGAATGGAAAGAGGAATAACGAGATGAAGCTCACTGGAAAGAAGGCTCCAAATCTCAACAAAAAGAGAGCAAAGATCGAAAATTACAGAAGGGTCTAGAGGGAACTTCGCAAAGGGAAAATTTACAAAAAAGGAACTTCGTTGGGATATCAGAACAACGTCACATGGAACTTCGCCATAGTGAATCAATATAGCTGTTGGGAATAGTATAACCATTAGATCGACACCTCGAATAGGTAGAAAGACATTTATGGTCAAACAACTCACCATCAGACCGTTGGGACCGCACCGTAATGGACATAACTGAGTTAATGGAGACTTCTCATCCATTGGAGAGATCCATTTCTTTGTTATATATTTATTCTGTCGAACCTTGCATCGAGAACACTTTTTATAACCATGTGTTACACCTCAAAATTACTCACTTTGGTAGTGTCGCAAGTGTCATCATTACGAGTGTTGTGAGTGTCGCATCTTGTCCGCAAGTGTCGCATCTTGACCACAAGTGTTGCAAGTGTCATAAGCATCATACTTCCATATTTCTCATTTCGTGCCTCTAACGACATCACAAAGACACTTAAGACACCTCAAAGGTCATTTTGGAAGAAGAGAAACCACTTGACAATAAGTACAATCCTTTTACCATTGGAAAAAACACTCAAAAACTGAATTTTGGAGAGGAGTGCTCCCCTACCCATTGTCAGGGAGTGCTGGCACTCCCTAAGCCTCTTTAAGGGAGTTCTTGATTTCCTTGTGCACCCTTTTGGGGGAGCGCTACCCCTTTTTTTAGCAAATTATGGGTTTGTTGAGGCAAATAAGGGAAGAATCCCTCAATTACTGAAGGTAGTTGGATTCGAATAGATGGTCAAGAAATGATCTTAGGGGAGATCCTCAACTGAAGGAGAATAATCCTCAACTCATCCCAAAGATCTCTCAAGTGGTTGTAACTCTCCAAGATTATATAAGGAGGCCTTCTCATGGTGAAATATACAATGGAGATTGGGAATTACATCAAACTTATGATCTCATGAGTGAGATTCCATCAAAGCAATAAGTGAAGATTATTTGAGCAAAGGGGTTGGACAAGGAGAACTGGAGGAAGTTGATACACCTTCATTCAAAAGATTGTAAGTACTTTTACTTGTTCTCATTAATATAATCAATGCTTGGCCTATTTCTTTCAAACTTGTGCTTGTTCCATATGAGTTTGTCTATAGTAGATGGATCTATGATTGATCTAATCTCAGTAGAGTAGGAATTCCATTGTATCTTTTTTTTTTTGTAGGACCTATCAGGGAGCCCAAGATCAAAGCTCATCCAGGACTTTGCAAGGACAAACATCGCTAATAAGGTACATAGCTTTCTCCTTCTCTTTCATTCATTAGCTTGATTAGATCTAAAAGGAAGTCAGTGACCATGTTAAGCACTTTTCTGTAGGATTCTAGAGGCCAAGAGGGAATCCACTTGTCCACAAGGGGATTTACCTTCAACAGTGTGAATCTAATCCCACAAATTAGTTTATTTCGCACAGTGATCATCGTGCTATCACCATCCATCTCATTGCATTGACTAGTTACTTTTCAAACCTGAGAGATTGAACCACAAGGACGTATGTCTAAATAACTTAGCACAGTCAAAGATTCTATGAAGGAGGTACTCATTGACCTCATGAATGAAAGAGTAATGTTTGTGGTTGTACAAGTGTCATCGACGAGAGGAGTGCAAGCCTCTTCGATGAATTCTCATGGATGCAAGCCATCCCGACTAACCACAAAGAAGAGAACCAAGCACAGAGATGACCTAGAAAATGTGAAGTTGATCCTGACCATATTTCCCAATTACATCCTACCTCTGGCCGACGCGGTGAGTCGAGATAGTGTGCCAAGATTGTTTGAGTACACCATGGTTACTGTGTACCTCCCGAAGGGGATACGCGGAGTAAGAGCACAACAAGACAAGATCACAACATTGAAGTTCAATGAATTCAACCTCAGAGATCGCAAGAACCATAGCATGCTCTCCCTGTACAAATACTTGACCAAGATGAAGGGGAATAATTCGAAGATAATTCCCCAGCTGTGGACGATGAACCTTGCGCAATCCACCTTGTTGAATGTCATGAAAATCCCATACTTCGGAAGGAACCAGTAAGTTAACGCTTGTGTCAAGATACAAATCTCATGTTACCATGGTAGCTACTTAAGGATAGATCACTGTATCATAGTCGATATGATGTTTATCCATAGGATCACAAAATTGAGTATGCAAGTTCCTGATCCATAGGACTTCTATCCAGGAAAATCCACAGATCACACACTATTACAAAAGATCAAGGATACATACAATGATGTTGATAAGGGGACGTAGGGCTACAAGGTAGATTCCATCCAGAATGGCGTAATGCACCTAGCATGCCAATTAATTGCAAGGAATCTAGTACGAAAGAACCAACCCACATAGGTCATATTCTTTGTCTTTGACCTTGCAGGGAAGTCCGTGGAAGATCTACAAATGAATTGGGTGAAGTACCTAGTTAATCAACTTGAACTAGACTACCGTGAAGCACATGATCAGGGCTATGAATTCCATTTTAGCTGGCTACTGATCCTCATCGCGTTTGTTTCTTGAGAAATGCCAGAAGGTGCGACCTTCTCGGACATCGATCCATTTGATCCGCTTGCTGTGAATTTCACCATTCTCTGGTACTCAAGTGATATGAGAAAATAGTGGCAGTTGAACTTTTCTTTTCACACATACTACCTCCAGTTGAAGAGATCCATCGAAGTTGAACCTCGCATGACTCTGAACAACCTACAGATATTCCGACCCCTGAGGAAGTTCCACGAAGATCAACACTTCATATACATTACAACGTAGGCAGATGAGCATAAAGAGGAGCTTCAGTCATACTACAAGCTCACAAAAGAGGACCTTGAGGAGATCACTAAGGATCGGTCGACAAACCTCCTTATTCCCGCAGACCCTACAAATATGTTTGACCCTGACAACCCAGAGACCACACACAAATAACATGATACACCCAGACACAACAAGAGGAAGAAAACTGAAGAGGTCCAAGAATTAAGAAGCACCTCAGGCAAGACTGATTCAATATCACCTAACCGAGGGGTTGATGATGAAGTAGAAGAGATAAATGGAAAACAAGTTGAATAGAAACAAGGTGAAGTAACACCACCTTGAGATGAGACCAATACCTTGAGAAAGATGAAGGTTTCTCCCCCGAAACCTTCTTCCTAGAAGAAATCCAGATCCACTGTGACCAAGATGCAGACTGTACTTACTACTGATTATTTTGACTTCATCATAGCAGCCCTAAATGATGCCTTGCAGGAACTAATGGAGAAACAAGAAGCCAAGCAGGAGGAAATGTACAATATAATTGAGGTCAAAATCCGAGGGGTACATCAGGCCCTTTAGTCCATTCGTGCAGTGTCCACTACACCCCTGCCATTGGGAGAACCAGAGTTGGAAGATGAGCCAACACAACTCCGTCGACTAGCAGATGCAATTAAAGCTCACCTTCGTTGAGCACACGAAGAAATATAAAAATCCACCCAGGACTTGAAGCAAGTGAAAGGAGTACTCGTAGAATAATGTTGACTTGTAAAGAAGGAGAAGGTCACTCTCCAGATGAAGTTTGAAAAAGAGAAAAAATAAATTCAGTAATAAAAGGAACATTTTCTTGCAGGGCACCTCGAAGTGAAAGAAGCAGTAAAAAAATCACTTCGCTCTATGACAGGCTTAGAACCACAGGCAGAAGACTGAGTCACGCATCAAGTAGAGCATCTCGTAGAAGGTATCCAACAACTACAACAAAGAATAACAGACTCAGAGCTCCATGCAGTGCCCGACACTCCGCAGGATGTGAGGGATCAAAGAGATGCAACGGCTCAAGCCACAGTTGAGAGAATAAAGGCCCTTTCCATGGAATGAAAGCAACTAAGTGATCGCAGTGGCTAGACATATGAGCGACTCACTGAAAATCTAGAACTGGAGACATTGGAGTCACAGCTCCAAGAGGCAAAGTATCAAGCAGAAGTAATACAGGCGTAGTTGAAGCCCCTGTGAGCTTTTGAAAGAATGAAGCAATCCCAAGAAAAATGCAGTTCTCAACAGCAGGTCGACACCATTCTTAGAAAATTCATGGAAGTGACTTAGAGGATCCAACCTATAGAGGGCAAGGCTTACCAACTGTTCACAAAGATCAAAGGCCAAGGAGAAGAACTGGAGCAAGTCATCACTATAGTAGAACAATGCATAGATTGGCCTGTCAATGAAGCTATTATCCAAGAGTTCGTTGAACAGGAGGTCGTGGCACAACAAAAAGTCGAAGCAGCTCGAGCCAAGATCGAGGTTTTTGAGGCAGAATTATCCATATCAGAGTGACTCGGGACGAGTCACAATTGATTTTTGGGGGCATGTTGGCCCTTGATCAATTTTTGAGGATCCTTGGTCAGGTTTGACCTATTTTTGGGACTTCGACAGGCTATCAAAGGTGGATCACAAGATGAAGCAAAGATCACGGGATCTCAACCCCTTTTAGGGCCCTTTTTTGGATTCAGGATTATGTAACGGGTATGGTAATGTAAACCCATGGGTTTACCCATGTTTTGGCCCATTTTGTAATGTAAAAATAAGTAGCTAGGATATGTAAGAAGAGGCCAGTGTGCTAAGTGCTAGAGTTCAATCTATGTGATCGAAAGTACTAAGTGTTGAGTGGAGATTTATTTTCTTCATACTATATGAGGCTTGCAGAGCTCAGTGCAAGCAAGTGTAAGATATTGATAAGAGGCTTAGTTCTGTAACCTAGCCCGGGGAAGGAGGATCTAGTGAGGTGCTCAGATCTCCTATCCTCTGCGGAGTAGGGTTTTTGTGGCTCTATGCATGTGACTAATTGAAGAAGATAATAAATAAGATGAAGAGTTGGTGGACGTAGCCCTAGGGTGGGGGTGAACCACGTACATGTTGTGTTTCTCTGCTTTGTGCGATGTATTGATGTGTTTATATGTTAATTTTTTTAGTGCTTCGATATAGATGAATGGTAGATAGATATGTTAATGCTATGTTCTTAATAGTATGGATGAATACTAGATCTGGTCTATATGGATGTGATTAGTTCTTGAATATAGTAGATATGATTAAATACTGCAATGCTCTGTAATTAGGGTTTAATTGCGTTGTAAACTTAGACTGGATATTGATGAACTATAACTGCTAAGTTCCCTGTTAAGGTGTTACATTCACATATATGTGTCCCAGCTAAGGTTTCATACACTGGAGTCTTGCAACCACCCCGGTCTCTACCTCGGGTGAGACTTCATCTGCTTTGCAGGTGTTTCCAAAAGGGCCGGTAGTTAGGGTTTTATTGGTGCATTTTTGTAGCATTGAACCCTAGGTCTGCCCCTATGCCAATAACCCATAACTGTAAGGGAAAAGCAACATGTAATCTCATACTCCTTGCACGCTCCATGATTGTCTTGTTCATCCTTTCTGACACACCATTTTCTTGTGGTGTTCTTGGAACCATCTTCTCTCTACGAATCCCATGGTATGAACAATAATCAACAAAATCCTTGATGCAATATTCACCTCCATTATCTGATCTGAGACACTTCAACTTTTTTCCTGTCTCAATCTCAACCAAACCTTTCCATTTCTTAAAAGTATCAAAAACATCATATTTTTGTTGAATGCAATAAACCCAAGTTTTTCTAGTTGCATCATCAATAAAAGTAACATAGTAACGAGAGCCACCAAGATATGATACTTGAGCTGGTCCCCATACATATGTATGCACAAGCTATAACCTTTCACTCTTCTTTTATTTTCCGACTCTGAGAAATCAAACTCTCTTCTATTTTCCATAAAGACAATGCTCACAGAAGTCCAAATCAATTTGTTTAAGATCTGGAAAAAAAATTCTTTTGTGAAGCATCTACATCCTCTTCTCACTCATGTGTCCAAGCCTCTGATGCCACAGTGTTGTATCCACTCCTGTAGAAGCTAAAGAGATAGAAGAGTCAATACTACCAGTACATAAATACAATGTACCTACCTTATCTCCTTTTGCTATCACCAATGATCCTTTGATGACCTTCCACGTCTTATCTGTAAATATGGATATACAACCTTCACTTGCCAACTATCCTATTGAAATCATATTTTTCCTTAGATCTGGAACATGTATTACCTCTTTCAAAAACCATTGGTTTCCATTTCTTTGCTTTATTTTTACCTTTCGCATTTCAACAATTTTGCATGGTGCATCATCACCCAAATGAACCTATCCAAAATCACCTTGAACATAATCTAGAAAATGTTTCCTATGGGGTGTGGCATGAAATGAAGCCCCTGAATCTGCCACCCAAGAATCAGAAATATTATATATAGAAAGAATCAAATCATCTTGTAACACATCACCTGTTACATTTTATTCCTGATTTTTCTCCTTTTGTCCATGTCTTTCTTTCTTTGGAGCTCTGAAGTCTTTCTTCAAATGTCCTTTCTTCCCACAATTCCAGCACTCTAGCTTTCCAAGTCTGGATTTGGAGCTACCCTTCCTAGAATTCCTGCGGTTCCCTAAACCCTTTCCTCTATCCTTTTGTATTCCCCTGTTCTCCATGTTCAATGTATTACCTGATGTCTCACCTGTGAATTTCTGTTGCATTTCCTCACTAAGGATATCACCAACAACATCATCAAATTTTAAAGCATTTGAACCAGAGACAAAGTTACTTACAGCAATGACTAAGTCGTTCCATCTTTCTAGCAATGAGAACAAGATTAGAAGAGCCTTGACCTCATCATCAAAGTCCACTTTTACATAACTTATTTGATTAGTAACCATATTAAATTCATTTAAATGATCTGCAACAGACCCACTTTCATACATCTTCATATTAAATAATCTCTTCATTAGAAATAACTTATTGGACACCAAGGGTTTTTCATACAATTTAGCCAATGCATCCATCAAACCCTTCGTTGTCTTTTCTTTCTAAATATTGAAAGCCACTGATGCTGCCAGGCTCAGCCGTATTGTTCTGTCAAGAATTTCCCATTATTCATCCTTCATAGTCGTCGACTTCTTTGTTATTCCACCCAATGGTAGGAATAGATCCTTCTAATATAAATAATCTTCCATCTACATCTTCGATAACTGGTAGTTTTGGCCGTTAAATTTTTCGACCCTAAACTTTCCATCTTCTGACATTGCTCCCACTCGAACCAGGAAACCTCTTTTCCACCGAGTTACCTTTTGCTTTGATACCAGTTGTTAGAAAAACAGGATCACAGAGAAATAAAATAAAACAAATGCAGAAATAAAATACAAAAGATACACAATACAATAGAGACACAGATATACGTGGTTCACCAAATGTGGGCTACGTCCACCAGAGAAATTTCCATGTCCTTCCTTTATTATTATTCAACAAATGAAGGGATACAACCTACAACAAACCCATTGTAACTTCCTCTTCTTTCTCTCACAATATCCTATCTCATAATACAATATTCACTATCATCCTTAGCAGCAATACATTTCCCTCATAAATAGGGTTACCCCTGCAGAGGGGGTAACCCCTCTCTTCACTCCCCCATGTGGAAGAGTGTACATTCTTCTGGGGTGTAAAGTATTCATGGGGTATAAACATGGCTGAAATCAAATACCTCTGAATCTGGAAGATAATCAGGCTCCACAACCAACATCTTCCATACACTATTTCCATCTAGTGCATGTGAGAGACGTACCCGGTGGTGTGTTCTTTTAAACTTTTTCCAAGACCTTCAAATCATTTTCCTCATGTTCTCTCATGTTGGATGATGGGGGATGCCTCAAATCCCTCCTTATATTGGATATCTTCCCATCGACATTGACTCATTTTTCTATGCAAATGATATCTAGAGATTTTATATTACCTTGGGCTTGCAGTCATCAGTAGAAAGTTCCCTTGCTATTGACAAGGGGAATACATTAATGTCTCCTAATTGATAGATTCTACAAGTATTCGATGAAGACACATCTATTCACACTTGTTATAATTTATTATGTACATTTATTCCCATTATCATTATTGGTGGGTTGTATTGTTGGGGATTGGGGGTAACCCAGAGAGGAACAATAGCAGAAATAAACAAAGGAATAATACTCCAAGAGGATCGATGGTGTCTAAAGACATCATTTCAACACTTAAGAACAATGCATCATGATTAGAATATCACAATGCATCATTGAACATTGTTCACCATGTTGTTTATACTGACCCATGGGGTCCTTTATTTATAGTCTCAGGATATAACAAATTTCCTTGAAATTTGGAAGACCTTGTCCACATATAATCGTCGATGGATGGAATGGTTTCTTGCAAATCCATACTATCTCTTCATCTAGTCAAATTACCAAGTCGACCGAACCATCCAATCATCCAACATGTAGTTGTATGATCAACTAGTCAATCCATTGACCGATTGTCTTTGATTGTTAGTTGATTATTTAACCGACTATTTAGTCGACCACCTGAATAACTATATACAACTACTATTTGACTAACCAACCAAATTTTTCTAGTAGAAGTGGGATTAACCATCAAAACCTAAGGTTCCAACACCCCCCCATCAATACATGTTTCTAGAGATTCAAAAGGTGAAATTACATCAGCAGGATACCCCCTGTTGGCATAGGGGCAGACCTAGGGTTCAACTCCAAGAGCGCACCAACAAGCCCTAACTATTGGCCCTTTTGAAAACACCTGTGAAGTAGATACAGTCTCACCCAAAGTAGATATAGGGGGGTGCAGGAAATAGGTGTCTACAACCAGAGGGAATGCATAATGGATTCACAACAACAATACACAGTCACCTAGAATTCTTTATCTTCCTTAAACCTACTGTGCAAGTTATACTTCAGATCTAATTAATATCACAATAGAAACATATAAAATGACAGAGAACACAACATCAATCCCACACAACACAAGGTATATGTGGTTCACCATCTCTTTAGGGCTACGTCCACAAAACTGTGCTTTATAATATATTAAGATGAAGCATACAGTTCTTGTATGTGCTCTCAGCTAGCAGATCTTCTCTCTTCTCCTCTCTATCTCTCCCCTCCCTACTCACCCAGCTGCAGGGTTGATCTTCACACCCAACTGAAGATCTTACAATACCAGAAGGCTCTTACACTTAGCACTTCTCTCTCACAACAATAATCACTCATGCCAATAACAAAAACTAGAACCAACAATACCAACCACCCATCCAAGGTCCTTTAGACCTTTATTTATACATTACAATAGTTCTCGGACACCCTTAGTATGAGACCTAAGTGTCAAAACTCTAGATACAAAAACCCTAGGTGTCTAAAACCCTAGTTCAACTTGATCCACGTTTTCAGGGCTTCGCTAGCCTGTCTTTCCTTCCTTCTCACACGGTGCTCCAAAGAATCCAACGATGGATTCTTCTGCTTGCTGAGTTGTCCATGATCCATTGTCCTTACTGATTTTTCATCCTTGATCTCCTTGTCCAACAATTTTCTTTTTCTTACTTCGCTCTATTTTTTCTGCTCTTTCACACTTCGACCTAGTATCAATCACTATGTCTTCCGCGTAGTTCGCATTTCGCCTTTTCTTCCTTGATATTCACTTTCTTCCATAACCAAGTTCCAATAGGCTTCCAACACTCACATGTGACTCATCCCTAGGCACTTCAGATATGATCCTTATGTTGTGCTTCGACTTTAGACTGTGCGAGTAAGCCTATGCTTCCATCTCTAGTCCTCCCTTCCTTCCTTGTGAAAACTGTCTTTTATGTGTTTGGTACCTAGTTTCAACTGCACTTGGTACCTAAACCCTTTTCCTTTTTCTTTTACTGAGAGTTGTGAGGCAGCTGGTTGTCGCAATACAATTTGAACATGCTCCCATTCACTAATCCCTCCTTCCATTCTCCATTCAAAGTCTTCAACTGCACAACTCCTCCTTCTATAACATAGGAAACCTGATATGGCCCAAGCCAATGCATTCTGAACTTTCCTGGATGCTTCATGAACTTGATGTCATATACCAATACCAAATAACCTTGCTTAAATGCCTTCTTTTTGATGTGTCTTTCATGGTAGGCCTTCTCTCTTTCTTTCTAAACCTGCTAGTGAAATCCTACAATAAATTTGTCTTGTTCCAGTTCAACCAACTATGTGAGCCTCTCTTTCACAGTGCTAGTGTCATCCATATCTATAAAGGTTGAAATTCTCAGACTAGAAACCAAATATTCCATGGGTACAACTGCTTCTAGACCATAGACCAATTTGAAGGGGGTCTTCATGGTCAGTTTCTTTCAAGTGGTTCTATAGGACCATAATATTGTTGGTACTCTCAAATCCCATTCATCCCTGTTCACACTTCATATCTTCATCAACGTTGTCTCCAAAATTTTATTGAATTCTTCAACTGTCCCATTTTCTTGTGGATAATAGGGTGTGCTCTTATGATGGTGAACTTCAAATTCCTGATTCAAGGCTTCAATGGTCTTATTGGTGAAATGTGTGCCTTGTTCTCTCATAAGGATCTTTGGGCATCCAAACCTATTTATGATATCATCAAATATGAAGCTCACAGTTGTAGTTGCACTACATTCCTTAACTGCTCTTGCTTATGCCCATTTGGTCAAATACTCGGTCGTAATGATTATGTATCTAGATCCCGTGTTCTTCCTTGGTGGGTTTATAGGTCCCATGAAGTCAATGGCCCATTTCTCAAATGCTTGTAGGGTCAGTTGTGGTGCTAAATGAATTTCATCTCTTCTGTATGGTTTCCCAACTCTTTGACATGCATCATAGGCTCTGTAATAATCCTTAGCATCTCTGTGTAGAGTAGGCCACCAAAGGCCAGCCCTAAGAATCTTTTTCATTTTTTCTTTCCCTATGTAGTGTCCTCCTGTGATGCCTTCATGTGCTTCTACGAGGATCAATGGTCTCTCGGCTTCCATAACACACCTTCTCAATATCTTGTCAGGTCCCATCTTGTATAACTGTCCAGCTATAAGTGAAAAATCTACAGTGTGTACTACCAACTGTTTCTTCTGAATAATTGTATAGTCACTAGGTGTCATTCCTGTTGACAGGAACTAGACTATCTCTGCGAATTGATCATCGATTTTTCTAATGGCCAGCAACTGTGCATCCAATAGTGTATCCTCCAAGATAGCCTGACCAAGGATCCTCAAAACTTGGTCAAGGGACAACATGGGAAGATGTTGTAGATACTATTGTTTACTTAATAAACATAGGACCTTCAAGATTTTTGGATGGTAGAATTCCAGAGGAGGCATGGACAGAAAAAAGAAGGTAAACTATTCTTTTTTGAAGACTTTTGGTTGTGAAGCATTTGTTCATATTGATAAAGAAAATAGAACAAATCTTGAGGAAAAATCCAAGATGTGTACCTTTATTGGATACGGTGTTAATGATTTTGGTTATCACTTATGGGATTATGAAAATATCAAAATCATTAGGAGTAGAGATGTCATATTCAATGAGAAGGTCATGTACAAAGATCAATTGCAGGGAAAGAAACAGGAAAAAGAAAAACCAGAATACACAGTGCTCGATGAGATAACTGGAAAATAAATTCCAAAGGAACCAGAAAATAAAAATGTACAACAACATGAGGAACAGGTACCTCAAACTCCTGCAAGTGTGGTTAGAATATCTACAAAGTTAAGTATACCCCTTGAATGATAATCTCCTTCATTGTATTATTTATTATTGACTGATTTTGGTGAACCAGAATGTTATGAAGAGGCAATGCAGGTTGACACAAAAAAGAAGTAGGAGAAAGGCATGAAGGAGGAAATAGATTCCTTGGTAAATAAACAGACTTAGGACTTGGTTCAGTTACCTGCAGGAAAAAGAACATTGCAGAATAAATGGGTTTACAAGTTGAAGGAAGAAGATGGAGGAGAAAAGAAGTACAAGGCTAGACTTGTTGTAAAGGGGTTTGCACAAAAGAAAGGTATAGATTTTGATGAAATATTTTCTCCTATTGTTAAAATGACTTCAATTAGGACTATTTTGAGTCTCGTGGTAGTAGAAGACTTGCATCTTGAACAACTAGATGTAAAAAAATCTTTTCTCCATGGGGATTTGGAGGAAGAGATTTATATGCAACATCCATAGGGGTGTGTGTTCAAAGGGAAGGAGAATTTGATATGCAGGTTGAAGAAGAGATTGTATGGCCTAAAGCAAGCTCCAGGGCAATGGTATTTGAAGTTTGACAGGTTTATGAAAAAACAAGGTTATAGTAGATGTCATTCTGATCACTATGCTTATTTCAAAAAGCTAGCAAATGGAAGCTATATTATCTTTCTATTGTATGTAAATGAGATGTTTGTTTCAGGGTCTAGTATGCAGGATATAAATGTGCTCAAGAAGAAATTAGCTAATTCATTTGCGATGAAGGGTTTGGGTGTTGTAAAGAAACTCTTTGGTATGAGAATAACAAGAGACAGGAAAAATCGCAAATTGGCATTGTCTCGGGGTGAGTACATAGAGAAGGTGTTGGAAAGGTTCAAAATGCAAAATGCAAAACCAGTTAGTACATCTTTGGCCAGCCATTTAAAATTAACTAAAGAAATGTGTCCTAAGACACAAGAGGAGATATAATACATGTCTAGGGTCCCTTATTCATCAACAATTGGTAGCTTGATGTATGCGATGGTTTGCACAAGACCAAATATTGCACATGCAGTGGGAGTTATGAGAAGGTATATGAAAAATCCACGTAAAGAACATTGGGAGGCAATAAAATGGATTCTTAGGTATTTGAGAGGTATTGCTACTCATGCATTATGTTTTGGAGGTTCAGACATTGTTCTACAGGGATATGTTGATTTAGATATGGAAGGTGATAAAGATAGCAGGAAGAGAACCACAGGGTATGTTTTTACTATAGGTGGAACAACAGTAAGTTGGATTTAAAAACTACAGAAGGTTGTAGCACTTTCAACAATAGAAGCACAGTATGTTGTTGCTACAGAGGCTAGTAAAGAAATGATTTGGTTACAGAGGTTTATGGAGGAATTGGGAAAGAAGAAGGAGAATAGCATGTTATATTGTGATAGTGAGAGTTCCATTCATCTTGCAAGTAACTAATCCTTCCATTCGAAGACTAAGAATATACAGCTGAGGTACCATTTCATATGATCCGTCTTGGAAGATGAACATTTGAAGTTAGAAAAGATACACACTAGCTAGAATCCTGCAGACATGTTAACAAAGGGAGTAACCAGGGATAACCTAAGTTCCTGCTCAGTTTCATTTGGTCTTCAAGCATGAAGGTGAAGATGAGAAATTTTCCAGGTCTAAGAAGTTTCATAGTCTAGCAGATACAACAACGATGGATTTGTTGAGATCAGTCTCCAAGTGGGAGATTGTTGGTTGTGGATCCTGATTATCTTCCAAATTCAGAGGTCTTTGTTTTCAGCCATGTTTGTACTCCATGAAGACTTTACACCCTAGAAGAATGTACACTCTTCCATGCGGGGGAGTGCAGAGGGGGGTTACCCCCTCTATGAGGTCTGGGGGAAAGCGGTCCCTCGAAGGAAAAATTGCCTTGTAAAAGTATATTGTAATTTTATTGTAAATATGGACCATTCATTATAAGGTTGTAGATCTAACAACATAAATTATGTTAGGGTTTTTTTCCCTAGAAGGAAACCCTCTTTTATGAGAGAAATGTATTGTGGCTAAGGATGATAGAGAATATTTTATTATGAGATAGGATACTATGAGATGAAGAAGAGGAAGTTATAGCGAGTTTGTTTTAGGTTGTATCCCTTCATTTGTTGGATAGTAATAAAGGAAGGACCTGGCAATTTCTCTGGGGGACGTAGCCCACACTAGGTGAACCATGTATATCTGTGTATTTATTGTATTGTGTATCTTTTGTATTTTATTTCCGCATTTGTTTTATTTCATTGCTCCGCGATCCTGTTTTTCTAACAGAAGAGACCCTATAAACAAAAAACGATAATGAAATATACTAATAGAGGCAAGGAATTCCATCAATGATGAAAATGGAAACCAAGGTACAACACAAATCCAAATATGTGAATAGAGGTATTGTCATCAAACACGTGGAAAACCACTCAATTAGCGACCATTGATGAAATATCATCTATCGAGCACAAGGTAACCTACCAATGATGAAAATAGGCCTAGGGTGTTATAGAATCTAGGTCAATAACCTATAACAATGTGTCGTAGTTGAAAAAATATAAACCACTAGTAAGAAGTCAATGAGGACCTTCCCCACTAGTACGAAGAAAAAAAAATGATATTGATGTGACTGAGAACAACTTGAAAACCAGGAAAGTTGACATGGATGGTCAATAATTTTGACGAATGGATGATATAGGCTAAATAGAACCCTTGAACATAATCATGCCAAAATGGTGACATGAGTAACATTTAACACAAGAAGGAACAATGATATAAATCTGTGACATAAGATGCATCAATAGAATATTCATAGTGATTGGAAGAGTAACCAATAAGAGGAGTGAAAACTCAGATATCAAGGTTTGGATCCTAAGTAAATACTAAAACACAACTTGTCAAGAATAAGACTCAGAGCTTGGTTCTTTGTTCAAGGATGACATAATTGAGAATGCTACCACAAAAAGTAAAGATATTAATCCCCCCCCTCAGTCTTTTTTTTAAAACTATATGATTTGTGTGTCCTTTTCACATTATTAAAGCATGGAAAATAACAAAATAATTCCTTAATACAATGGAGGAAATGAGTGTCATGGAGCAAGAAAATTAGTTCCAAGTACACAAAACATACCTATGCCAGTTGTAGGAAGGATGTGCAGGATATGGACACTCATCAATATGTTTCCTCCATGGATAAGGGTTCCAAAATGTAGAAGAAATAGATTCAAAGGTGAGTTCTTCAAGAGAATGGATAAGTAGTAAGTATAAAATGGTGAACTGCAGTGGTCATTAGGCTCAAAATGACAAGAAATAGTATGCAATGTAACAATACAAATCAAAATGAAAAAAATGTGGGAGCTCCATGGGGGATGGGGAGAAAAATATTAAGAAGAATTCATGCATATTCAATGAAAATTCATAGCAAGGCCAAGAGGGCTCTCAATCCTATGGAAAACTTTAGCATGGGTGCCAAAATGGCAAGCAAGGTACTTACTAGGGAACCCATGATCGGTAGGATCTACCACAAAAGTTATGATTCTTATAAATGAAAAAAAGGATTCATGTCATAACTTGGTGGGGTAAATACTAAGGAAAAAATGGAATGGGAAATTGCTAATGCACAATGCAAGGAAGAAATCCTAACCTATATTCTAGTTTCATGTTTTTTACCTATCAATGTGGATCAATGTGATGTAAAAATTCCACTAAATAACCTTATGAACTTTGTCACACTTGAAAAAATGCAAAGACAATATAGAATGGCCATGTTAGGCATTAATTCTAACAAAATATGCTCATAAAATTGATAATAGGCATTCTAAATTGTAGCAAGTGGATAAAAAATATAACGTATAGGTGAAAAATGAAATTTTTACCATGTTTTTTTTTATTTTTCACCAAATTGTTATTTTAAGATCCAAAATACCTCAAATGTTTGGTAGAGATGGTGGGAGATTCCACTGTTTAGTTTCATCGGTTCTAGGTAATTCATCTCTCCCTCCTCTTTATTTTCATCCCTTTTAATTTAGTTTTTTCTCAAAATTTTGCTTGTGGGGACCCCCTTGAGTGAAGAGAAGGCACACCCATGCCTTTCCTTCAATAAGGATGTGTGTAAGAATCCCTACATGCAATTTTAGTGAAGGAAAGGTGCATGTGTACTCACTTGTCCTTCATAAAGAGTGTGTATAGACCCTAGTAAGTGGAAAAACCTATATCTAACATGGAAATTTGATCTTGAAACTTGTAGATGGAATTTTTTTGAGGAGAATGGGAGCATGAGGATGTTGATAACCTTGTTGTGGATGATGTGGAAGTGATAAATGCCCTATAGAATTGTAGTTTTCTTAATTTTTCACCATTCCCATCATGCATGCCCCAAAAAAAGTGCGACAAACCTCATAGGGTACTAGGAACATGACCAAGATGCCTTTGTCTTAGATCACAAGCCCCTTAATATCAAAGTTGAGGACATTTATTTCCTCATATGTTTTTCCTAGTGATGGGTGTCAATTTGTTATAGCAATATTTGCCTCACCCTATGCAAACTTGCACATAAGGCCTTTTTCCATTTCCCTATGTAGACTTGAAGTCCCTTTTTGCAAATTCCAGATCTAAAAACATGATTTTTCCACATATACATGCCCTGCCTATATTACAACATGCATATACATAGGTTGCACCACTACAACCCGTGTACATTGGGATTTGTGCCCAAAATTAAAAAACGGTGTTGGGTTTCCATGTCACGTCATGAGATCCATGATCCTTGGCCTTCCATATACTGGAAACGTTCTGACTGGGCCCTTTAGTTCCACTTGAAGGCTATAAATGGGCTAAATCCGAGATATGGAAAAGGGGAGAAGAATTCATGGACTAAATCCGAGATATGGAAAAGGGGAGAAGAATTCAATTTCGAGAGCAAAGTTACTCTGGAGAAATTATTCACTTCACATTGAGTTTTCATCCCTTTGTCCTTTAAGTATGAACACATTGCTCAGCCCACAAGTTCTTCCCTACATGATTGAGAACCTCATTGTCTCTCTTACATGAGATTACCTTTGGTGGAGGATTGAAGTGGTGGAGGTCCAGCTGGAAGGAATTTAGTTTCTCAGTTCTGAATTGTGCCGACACGGAAGTTTGTAATTCATTCACTTATGTTGGTTACATTTTAATAGAAATACTCTTTTCTCATCCAATTAATATCTTACAAATATTTGAATTATTATTCCATGGGCGGATTTGTTATGAATGTTCATGGATTATTCTATTGAAAGTGCTAACATTATATATTATCACCCTATGCTTTCATTTCTTGGTTGATGAGGACTAGTTGCAAGTGTATTGCTTTGGGTCAAGTTGTTGTGGGTGGGAATCCCTCCTATGGACTTAGCATTTAAGGGCTCTAATCATGCATGCAGAAAATGACCATTTCAAAGGCCTTTACTCTTTCCTACTCTATAATATAGCATCCAGAAAAATATATACATGTATAGTATCCATCTTCTATAAGTTGATAAGGCCTAATGGCTGGAGATGATGTCTTAAGAGCTCGAGCATCAACTTCAAAATGTTCAAAACTCGGGTAGGAGTGTAATATGAGTGTATGACTTCACTACCCAGAGGTCTTCGACGATTCATCAGTCATGGACTAGAGGATCTTGATGATCAGACTGGAGGCTTCATTGATTTCGAAAAAAGACTTGATTGGACTTTCGGGATGGTCAGGCATGAGGGCAAGAGAAAAACTGTAGAGGGGCCGACTCAGGCTTGGTAAAAACTTCCCTTGGGAAATAACATGACAAATGATGAGACTCAGGTAGCATGGCATTGACATAAGTTCATGATGCAGGAGGCAACACAAACTCTCCATATGTTTGGAAGAATAACCAAACAAAGGAGGAAACAACTCTATGTAGTGAGAACAACTTCCTAAGGTCATATTAAATCCCATAGCTTGACAAACAAACGAAAGGATATGATTTGTCCAAGGGAGACTCATTGTGTTGCCAATAAAAATAAAATACTTTTCCCTTCCTCTTTTTGGGGTATATTTGATTTTTTTTTCTTTTTCAATAATGTTGGAAATCTTGAAAAAGAATAAAAGAATGCTACATTACAAAGGAGGAATGAGTGTTACAAACATACTAGTTCTAGGTGCAAGGACAAGACTGATGTTCAGAGCAAGGACATTCGAAAAAATCCCTTCTGGGGCCAAAGGTGTCAAGACGTAAAGGAAAAGTTCTACAGGGCTTGCGTATAAGGCATGCTTCAGATGGTTTAGTTGGGAGCAACATGGAGCCATAATTAGGCCAAAGACACAGGTATGCAAACACAGTTAACAAAACACACAACGGTAACATCCTTCAATGTAATTTTAACGAGATCAGAGAAGGTAAGCTCGGTGGTTTTTCATATTTAGAGAGTCTGAAAAAACGTAAAAGGAGACTCTGCTAGGGTACCTTTTTCGAAGATAGTCTAGTCATCTTGAAAAAGGGGTAAACTAGCACCGACCATGTTACACGTCAAAATTGCTAAGTATCGCATTGTCCCTGTCAATCATCGTAAGTGTCGCATCTTCCCTACATCTTTCGCAAGTGTCGCAAGTTGACCACTAGTGTCGTAAAATGATGTTCAGACATAATGTCGTGATAACGACACTAAGGAAGCACTTATGAAACCTCATATGACTGATTTGAAGATCAAGAACTGATCCAATGGAATCAAATAACTCTTGACACTTGAAAGAGGCCTTGAAACAATGGTTTGGAAGGGGAACACTCCTCTAATACAGCTGGAGAAGCACTAGCGCTCCCCTACCATGATTCAGAAGTGTTATAATGCCCTTCAGTCCTTCTGGAGGAGCGCTTCTTACCTTAAGAGTGTTGGCACTTTCCCAAGGCACATCAGGAGTGCTATAATGCTCTGATACCCCTTTTGAGGGAGCGCTCCCTATTATGGGTCAATTGTTAGCCCGTTGAGTCGAATGAGGAGGAGATCATTCGAGATTAGAAGGCAGTTGTGCTCAAATTCTTGGTTTCATCAAAAGATCCCTGATCCAAGGAGATGGTTCCTAACTGGTTCTAAACATAACTCAAGAGGTTAGGCCTTTCCCAACCTATATAACAGGCTCTATGATGGTGGAAAAGGGGGAAGAACTGAACATATGAAACTTATGATCTTGGAGGAAACTGACAGTCAGCCAAAGAGAAGTGATCAGTGAAGCTGTTGTTATCTAGGTTGTGGATATTTCAGGCAAGGGTTGGACGAAGAGGACTTGACAAAGCTGTCGCATTTGCATCTACGATTGTAAGTACTGTTGTCGTCATTCTCATTAATATGACACGTTTGGCCTGTTTCTTTCTAGTTTGTGTCTGATACCACATGAACTTATCATTTATTGATAGATATATTTTCAAGCTAATGTCAATAGAGTAGGAAGTGGTCGTACCTTGTTTTCTCTACAGACCTCAGCGAGGAGCAAAAGGATTGGAGCGAAACTCGGAGCGTGCAGGGACAAACGTCGATTAAATGGTACTTCTGTTATTCTCCCTTCTCATGCATTAGGCTTAGATAGATTTGAAAGGAAGTCAGTGTCCACGTTAAGAATTTTTCTGTCTAGGGTTAAGGTCAAGCCTTAGAGGTGATCTACCTGTCTGCAGGGAGATTTTCCTACAACAGAAACTGGCGACTCCACTGGGGAGATAGCCTCGAATCGAAACCTCTTATTTGGATTTTTCTCCTCATTGACCTTGTTCTGCCCCTTGATTGTTTCATACCTAGTTTTCCCCTCTTTGATTAATTTCATGAGATGATTGGCTCCTTACCTTGTCACATTCAGCATATTTATCAAGCTCAGATCTCAATTTTTGGAATTTTTTGACATTTCTGGGACTTTTAGACCCTGGCACCCCTGACCTAGTGTTATCAGAGCGCCAACGCTTTTAGTAGCCTTACACAGAGCACTATAACGCTCTTTTCTCTTGGAAACAGAGCGCCAGCCCCCTTTTGGCCAAAAAACCCTTCACAATTTCATTTTTTAGGGTTTGCCTCTGTGTCTCTTTTGCTGAGTGATCTAGTGAGTCAATTTGTCTTCCCTTTTAGCTCTGACATCTAATATTTTTGAAGAAAAAATGCCTTGTTGATTGAATCTTGCAACCTTCTTCACCTTCTTGCATTGAGCTTTTTGTTGAGTAAAGCTTGGAACCCATGCATTGTTTTTCTCTTCTCTTCAATTGAGAAAAACCCTGGTGAAGGTCATCAAAGGTCTACAGACCTCTGTATCTTGTTTTCAAACA
>JZKD02S1873176.1:499151-545934 GCA_000966675.3 Picea glauca
GCCAAGGGGTTGATAGGACAAGACTTGTCTCCAGTCATAGTCAAAGTGAATTCCCCTGCCTCAAATCTTCGTAATTCTGGGAGGAAGTAAGATCTATGATGGAGATCGTCCCAGGATTTGTCCAGACTAGTCATTTCTTCGATAATCACTTCGTCTGATGGCAAGAATAAGTCTAAAGAGTTGGTATCGACAAGGGAACCTTGAGCCCAAGTAGGCTCTAGAATCAGATCTAACTCTTGTGCAGTAGTCGGATCGGGGTCGACAAAAGCTTGTTGGACTGTATAGTATGCAACTTCTGTCGTGGAAAAGGGCATGGCCATACCATGATGCCCTATCCCTTCCATCACGAGTGATGGGGAAGGAAGAGTCCATGGATCATGAAGTAGGTTGTATGAAATGACGATACTTGGAAAATCTCAACCTTAGGTTGATTGGATACAAACTTAACATCACCTAAAGGAGGTGGGTAATCGAAAGTACCCAGCAAAGCTGGGCACAAACCAAACCCTAAGTTAATGATGTCAGGTTGAGGGTTATCAATCATTGGGACCGTAGATGCCTCCAATGAAGGGTTAGGATGGGATAAAGAAAACTGATCAATGGTCATGATCCAGCCCTCGTGTGGAAACAACAAGACCCAGAAAACTGTAGCGACCTTTTTTTGCATGGAATAGGTCCAACTCCTTCCTAACAAGAGATTGTAGTTGAGAGGTTCATCCACCACTTCAACTTCAATACACACAGTCTTCCCTCCTAACTACATGGGAAAATAAGGGATGATGCCATGTGGTTGGAACGAATGATCGTCAAAAGTGGTAAGAAGAGTAGGTGATGGAGACAAAGCATGATGGCCCTTCCAACATGCCAAATACATTATGCATGTTGAGGCGCCCTCATCAACCACTGTGCGAAAAATATTCCGGGTAAAAGTTTTCATGGAGTAAGCCACTACTATCTGAAACACTACATGGAAAGGGAGATGAGGTTTTAAATCGGTCGTATCAAGCATGATCGTACCTGGGTTACAAGTCTCGATATATTCTAAAGCGACTAATAGAGCCTTTCTCTGGGAAGGGAAGCTCTGGAGGACCTCCAAAGAAGACATTGCACAAGGGGTTTGAGACAAATCCTTCACCATAAAGTAATTTTGGGTGGCCCTTGCATTTGGGTTGTGAGAATCTTTCTTGAACGCACCTTTTGGAATGCGTGTCATTGTTTCACCCAACGTATTATCTATCTGGAGAGGAAGAGATGGGATCTCATCTTCTTTACCTTTGTCAGAGGTGCTTGGCTTTCCTTAGTCATGTGCTCTAGTCGATATATAGGCATCACCTTTCATCATATACACATTTGAGGAAGAAGCATTATACGTAGATGGAAGGGGTCGTTGACTTCCCCCTTCCATGCTCGTAGAGGCTTGAGTTAAGTTTTTCCCATGTTGGAATGGGTTTGTTAAAAAAGCAGGCCGATGTTATGAAAATAAATTTTGGGCCTCCGCAAGCCGAGGGCACTAGTGATTCAGGTGGTCTTCCATGCACAAGTTACACAGATACTTCAACTTCCTATTTTCAGTGTTTCCCTCGCCAACATTATTAGTGGGTTTCTTATCCCCCTTACCCTTCTTATGTTGTTTTTTCTTTCCATCAGGCTGCTAAGTGGCCTTCAGATTTGTCGATTGCACACTGTATAGATTCGACATTTGGGTAGGAGGAGTAGCTAAAACAATAGTTTGGTTGACCGTTGTGTGTTGTATAGACAATTGTTGCAATTGTTTTGTTAGTTGTTCAACAAGTTTTGTTTGTGTTGAACCTACAATACCATCAACATGTGGTCCAACTCTCTGTCTGGTTTTATCCAGTATGGATCATGGTGCATCCAGAAAAATCTCATGCAGTAAATCAGACTGAGAATAAATTATCTCAAGTTGTTGAGCTCTCATGATGGCATCTTGTTCGAAAAACATTCCCAACATTGCGACGTCTTTGGATAGCTATGGGACCAAATACTTAAGGAACCACTCAAGCAGGAATGCTAGTGGGATTGGTACCTTAATCAAACTCTTCTGGTCCATTCTCGGATGTGATTGGAGATATGGTCCGCTTTTTTCTGTTTGAAATTGGCCAACAATTCTATGTCGACATCATATTGCATAGGTAATTGGAAATGGTTTAGGAACGCCATTGCCAATTCACCGAAGGAATAATATCTCGAGCGGTCGAGCTCAATGTACCATTTCACAACACTCCCAATGAGAGTGTGTTGAAACAGTCGCAATTGTACAGAGTCATCTTTCAATGAATTAGATGAGCACCAAAGATGGAAGGTGGTCACATGATCCCCTGGATCTTCATTAGGCTTGGCTTCAAACTTTGGTATGTTCGAAGGAAATTTCGTCGGCATAGGGGGCCAACATGGATTGTGACAGATGGGGTCATTCAAAAACCTTGTCAAGTCTGGCAAATGTAATTTTTCCAGGAAAGGTAGTTTTGGTTGTTATTGATGATAACCTTGGAAAAAGGGGCCTGTAGTTTGACTGGCACTAGGTTGCCAGGAAAATTTGGGTTGTTGGCCGAGGTTCTGGTAAAAACCATGGCCATGACTAGTGTACAGATTTTGTGTTTGAGGAGACATCATTGGTTGATTCCCGAAATAGGACATAGATGGTTGGGCGTGCATTGCATTCGGAGGACTTTGGGAAGGGTTTCCCCATGTTGATCCCATGGGGATAGGTATTGTACCTTGCCCGGGGTTCCATTGGTTGTGAAAATAATTTCCATAGATCGACATTCCTAACGAGGGAACTGATCCTTGCCAAGAATTCCAAGGTCCTGATGTGTAAGAAGATCCTAGGTTTTCCCCCTGTGCAGGAATAGTACCCTGCATAGGATTAGGTTGGCCATAACCAGGGTTACCCCCATTCAAGAAAGCAGTTGACGAGAAAGCGTTGTTACCAAACACACTAAACAAAGAAAATGGTGTCGACCCTATTGGCATATTATGATAAGGTGTTCCTTGACTCCCTACTCCAAGTGAACTATGGTGTGTGTTTGGCCCGATGGATTGCTTGTGGGTATTGCCGAGCGAAGGGGATGAAAGAGGTATATGACCTCCCCCATAAGGGAAAGAGTTAAAGGGAGCTAAAGTGCCCCCCATGGGCCCTTGCAGAGGAGCGTTAGAGCTCCCTGCCCCCAGACCTAAAGTCTGTAAAGTGGAGTAGGATAGTACAGGGCTTGTACCTGTGCTAGGCATCCCGTATGAGAACGGATGACCTGTCGTGCTCTGTGTGAAAGGAGTAGTGGCCACCGCCAAAGACAGGATCATACCACTGTTCAAGGTAGAGGTAGTCGAGACCATGGTGGCTTAGACCGATGATGGTGGGTTAGGAGGTAGAACACCCCCTGTGGTGACATTCAGAGTGGGAATAGAATAATTCCTAGAAGAAGTGGTAGCATTTGTTTCCATTGCTACGTGTGACACTATCTAGTGCCCATAAGGATAAATCTGTATGATGATGGGTGCCGAAATATCAGTGGTTGGAATTTTAGGTGGACTGAGAGCTTCCTCTCCAAGGTCTAAAATAGTTGGTTCCTCCAAACATTGGTCGAGCATAGTTTCATGTGACCCGATCACTTCAAAAGACCCTTGTTGGTCGAACTTTCGCCTTAACGGTGGCGGGGGTGGCTCCAGTGTAACCGGCGACAGGCCAATAAGCCTTCATGACCGATGGATCTCGTGATCCTCCACTATGTGAGAAGAACAAATACACACTAGGTATTTCTATTCATTCAAAAACATCATACACTAGAAAAAAATCCCTACAAGATAAAACAAACAAACACTAAACTAGTTGGAAGAATAGTTACAACAACCAACACTAGAGAAACTTACCAGTGCAAGTGAAAATTGAACATGGAAGCACCCTCTGGGTATACTCTACAAAGGATGGCCTGATGTCTATCCTAGGTACCATGGTATACCCCCGCAATCACCTATGTATGTTTCTAAAAAATATAGGCAACTAGGTTACCAGAGCGCGAACAATTACCAAGCGGGTACAATCGATAGTCAGGTAGACCACAATGAGCAGGGTATCAATCCTGAAACTTGTCAAGGGTATCGAAATCAAGTGGTCTGGAAGACAACTGAGGACCTCAGATAGATTCAAGACCCATGAAGCTCCATGGAAAATGCAATTGACGGAATCCAAAGACAAGCCCTCTATATGTGTTCTCCACTATGATTGGTCTAACTTTGGAGGGGTTATCTCCGCTACCTTTCTACACGTGACCTCATGTTTAGCCCCTTTTTTAGAGGGGGGTCACGGATAACTTTCATGATACTGGACTTTTAACACTCCCTAGCACATACTTTTATGTATGTTTTGTAGCCTTGAAGAGTTTCCTCTCCAACCTAAATCAAGGCTCTAGCCTAGACTAATTGATGGACCCTACAAACATAAAGTCTAGTTGATTTTAATTAATCGTTATTTTTTTATGGCGTGTCTTAAGTCAAAGGTTATGAAAGTGAAAGTAATGATGTTTTAGAGACGAAAGATAAATAAACAGAAAGATGGAAACAAAATAACTTCTTCTTGACTCAATTCTTAATCAACTTTTCATAGTAAAAATTTTTCCAAGATCATTGAACAACAAACTCAAAACAGGATTTCGCTCGACTACGAACTACTTATTGTCCTAAGTAAAAAACCAAGAACTTATGAACGAAATTTTTTTCCTGGTTATTAATGCAAACCAACAAATACTTAACCAAACAAAGAAAATAAAAGTTTTTTTTTTATTTGAATGCTCACAAAGTAAAAGGAAAAATATCGACAAGTAAAGACCAAGACAACTTCTGGCCTAAGCGCAAATCGCAAAGAGTCACCTTAAAAATAACACACCATCAGATTAAAATGGACTCTCACACTTGTTTAAAAACCCTATAAAAGGAAAATTTTGAGGAGAACTTCTTAATGAAAAAGAAAGCTATTGTTGTGGTCAAACCTAAGTTACTGACCTCTATGACAGAGACCAAAAAACCTGAGAAGTATAAACTCTTGTCAAAGAAAAGGATGATTGCCTCTCCTCAAACAAATTTGTTTGTCCACAGGCACGCTGCTGACAGTTCAACAACCAGTGTGTGCAATCGAGTTATGTAAAGTTAGGGTGCATGTACACGCATGCAAACCTTATGCAGACTGCATGTACTTATGAAACTCTTCAAAAAAAAAATGAAAAGATAAGTAATCAAACACTGGCAGAGACCACTGGTATTGAGATCCATAATCTTTTGAAGACTCAGAAACTTACTTCGTCAAAAAAGAAAAAACAATCCAAGGAAAATTTCATAGAAAAAAACCAATCTGAAGTGGTAACTAAGCTACAAACTGCAAAAAATTAGGCCAGAATGAGTTTTGATAAAACCCCTGAGAAGGATCACTTCTGACAGGGAAGAGGATGGCTGCCTCTTTAGTAAAATTTTTATGAATTTAACCACGCTACTATCACTTCATCAGCTAGCGTGTCCATGCGGGCTTTGTGAAGGTTGGGCGTGTGTACATGCATGGAATCCTTATACAGGCCGCGTGTACCTCTATGACCTCCCATAAAAGAAAATGTAGCCAAGCAAAGTAAGAAGGAAGAACTGGTATGGAAGACCAGAATCCGTGCTAGTTCAGACTTTTGCAGAAACTATAAAAATAAGTAATGAAACCAATTTTTTTTAAAATACCCAAAAATACTCCCAGAAACCCTAGAGATCCCCAGTATGGTCACCAATTCTGTTGTGGGTGGCAATCCCTCCTACAGACTTAGCATTTAAGGGCTCTAATCATGCATGCAAAAAATGACCATCCAAAGGCCTCTACTCTTTCCTACTCTCCCAACACAAAACCCCACATGCATGCAATACAAAGGTGTAAATGAGATTCAGTAACTCTACCTTAAGTCCTTCATTTGATGTTGATCCCTTTTCTTTCACTCGCTCTTCAATTGCAAGCCTCCTCCCAAATCTGACCTGCATTCAAACATGAACAAAAAAAAAGCTGTGAACATGCATTTCATATACTAATTGTTGGGTTAGTTGTGACAATATGATAAAATAAACATTCAACTTGAACACATGATATGGCGTGATGGGAAAAGTATTCCTTTTTGTATTAATCTTCACAAGAGTAAACTTACAATATGTGGTCAGTACTGCTCCTCGAAAATGGTCCTGGGCTCCTCTTCAACTGTCCTCCAACTACTTTGCTCTATACTTCTCTTTGCACAAGGATGGCTAAAGGTTGGGACAAGGGGAATTCTCAATTGGGTATAGTCTCTTTACTATGATTTTCCTTCTTTCAAATGGGACCCCTACCCCTTATTTTATAGGCTAGAAAGGGCTAGGTATTTGGTCGAATGACCGACCATGCATGGTCGAAAGGTTTAGTTAACTTACCCAAATCTATGTGTTCCATCAAAAACTTTCCTTTTTTCGTGCTTTTGTAGGTCCACGCGGGCTATAGTGGGTTAGCTAGCGTGGACACTGTATATACACGTGGGTTGTAGTGGTTCATCTAGTGTGTACCTTTAAAAATGGAGGTTTTTAGAAGAGTTGTTCAGTAGTGGCTTGGAAAAGAAGGAATATGAGATGGCCTGATGCCAGGTAAGCATGTCTGGTGAAAATTAGGGTTATAACACAAGTGATCATCAGTGGACTTCATCAAACGTATGGACGGGGTAGGCCTTTTATCTTGTCTTGCTAGAATATTTTTTTATATAGTATACTTGAGATTAGAATTGATTTTTGTAGTCATTTCCGTCTATTGTGGTTTACCCCTATCCATAGAGAGATTTTCCTTATAACATAATTGGTGACCATACTGGGGATAGAATATTCTTTTTTGGGGTTTGGAGTTCTTTTTTTTTTACACACCTACCACACTTAGAGGGGGGGTGAATGAGTGTGGGGCTCTTTTTACCAAAAACCTCCTTCTTACACAAAACACATTAGTTAGCAATCACCATTAACTCATTAATCATTGTTGTCTTTTATAACCAGTTAAATGTGAACATATATCAACAACATATATCAACAATATATCATCAAAAAATTATCACCACAAGGAACACAAATAACACAAGATGTATGTACAATTTTTTTTTTTATTACGGACTACAATACTTGGGGTTTATCAGCAACAATTGAATAGAGTACAACTCTACAAGAGAACCAGCTCTATATGCAAGACTCAGCTTACATCCTAGGCACCAACTGAGATGAGGCAACCATCCTCCACAGATATCAATATGTCATAGGTGCGCGACCTATCAGTAGTGCAGCCCGCGTGTGTACGCGTCCTAGATCACTACAACCTGTGTATGTACGCAACCAGTATACAATGCAACATGCATATACTTCTGAACAACTAGGGTTTTTCTTTCCTTCAAATACTCAAATCCTTTGCAACCTGCAATCACATTTTCCTCTGTCTTTCACTATCCAAATTGACCCACAGCTAGTCACAACACATCCAAGATCTCCAATGGTCTACTCATGCTCCACAACCAATAAATATGAATTCTAACTCAATAATCTATAATCAACTAGTATACCATAGCAATCATATCACCACTGAATCATAAGAGTACTGCTCACTCCATCAACCAACATAAATCACATCATAGCAACCATACAAAGAATTCCCTAAGCATTCACAACAAAACTGTTAAGGTCCTAACCCGCACATAGGTAGAACAATATATTCGGATGTAATAAAGGTCAATATTACTAAGGCCTTGCAATAAAATAGAATAAGTCGAATGTAAGAAGACCTAATAGAAGCTTCTGCTTCTAGAAGGATCTTCCTCTAGATGCTTCTTTTGATAGACATATTTAGTATAAATAGGAGTTGAGGGTATGGGAACCCTAGCTTGGATATTATTGTAATAGATCTCTGCTCAACTAGAGGTTTCCCCCTCGAAGAGGCCCGTGAACATTTCTTTCAGAATCAAAGTGTTATTTTTGTTGTTATTCTTATATAATTTCAATTCTATTGTGGTGATTGTTCTGGTTATATTGTTGTTATTATACCATTTCTAGCATTTTATTTATGTTCTGCATACTTTTTATAGTTGGTATATTACAAGTGGTATCAGAGCACTTTCCTCGGAAAAAAGTGTGGGTTGAATTTTTTTCCAGGGTAGAGACGTATTCCAACATCTTTAAGCCACAAAGATCTGTTGTTACGTGCATAAACTCACAGTTGAGGGATTCATACATGCAGGAAATACAAGTGGTACTTAAGAACACATCTGTTGGACACCCTTGTAACCCCTATTGGTACCACTTCATGTGGTAGTGCATCATACAACACCTATGTACGGATCAACCTAGATTACCTTAAGCCCTCTTTAGATAAACCAATCGACCGCCTGACTGTTATAGTGCCACCGAGAACAAAACTCGAGAAGATACTCTCTAGTACCTGGGTAGTTGGGTAGTATGACTAACGGTACGGTCTATCCTCCTTAGTTAGTGCCCTGAAATAGTGGGCCGAGTAATACTGTTGGACCCCACACATATATCAAAGAGCTATAGCACAGGGAAAACCCTTGTCTGTAGTACCCTTGAATACCTAACCCTTGGGGATAGAAACATAAACAAATTAAAATAGACAAGATCTATTGTCACACAACTTTGTTCTCGTTGCCAAATCACTACACATTTCTTCCTGGTTAATAATTTGGGCATTTCGTCACTGCAGTATTCTTCAGACCAGAGTATAACTCCACAGGTGTTAAAAAAAAAAAAACTGGAATTTTTGTCACCATTATTTGAGACCTATTCCATTGGATTCATATCTTCTCCCTTATCACATTCATACATATCATTTTTCGGAAAAAAAATTGACCCCACCTGCCCCTTTTTTATTACCTCATCCTCATGGCCCATACCCATAGCCAAGACTTGGAAGCTCACTTCAATACCTTGCAATCTAGTCTCATTGAGACCCAACAAGAAGTGAAACAATGCAGTGCCAATTTTGCTGCCATCAATACAACCATGCAGTCCTCAATGGAGGAAATCAAGCAAGACCTAACCACCCAGCTTGACTCTGTCTTTTCGTCACTCTGCACCAAGATTCATATCCCTACAGATAACCCTTCCTCCAACTCACCCCCACATACTAAATGTGATCATTCTTCTCATTCCCATAACTTTCAGCACCATCACTTTCAACGTGACCTACACCTTCCGCGGGTGGATGTGACCAAATTTGATGATTCGGACCCCACTGGTTGGGTAACCCAAATGGAACATTATTTCTCTTTATACGGCATTACAAATGACTTGGCCAAACTATGGTATGGTGTTCTCCATATAGATCAAGAACGTTGGCAATGGTGGCAATGGAGAAAAACTTCCCATCAAGGGTATATTGCTTGGACACAATTTCTGGCAGAGATTTATGAACGCTTTGACACTGCCACCAACCATTTGGGCCATTTGACAAAGTTGAAACAATCAAGAATAGTGGAAGACTTTATAGCTTCCTTTGAGTGCCTGGGTTTTCAGACAGAGGGCATGTTTGATGTCTTTTTCCGAGAGTGTTTTATCAGTGGCCTCAAGGATGAGATTTGGGCCCATGTCCTCATGGCTCAGCCTCAAAGTTGGGTGGAGGATATTAAAAGAGATAAAGAATCACAATAGGTTGTATCTTCTCAAAAACGAAAACCCTCCTTTATCCCTCTCCCTAAACCAATAAATCCTACTACTCCCTCCGCTCCATTAAAGATCCAAAAATTGACCAAGGATGAAATGGATGAACGCCAACTCAAAGGCCTTTATTATAATTGTGATGACAAATATTTCCTGGGCCACAAGTGTAAGGAAAAAAATATTTTTATGGCCATCTCCGAGGATATTTTGGAAGAGGCTGTTGAAACTCCCCTTGTGTTTGAGTCACCTGAAACCACTGACATAACCCGTCCCTTAGACCCTCCCGAAGTAGAACCAGTAATTTCCCTCAATTCTCTCACTGGCTTCTCCGCTCCCCAAACCCTCAAGCTAATCAGTTACATCAAGCATCGGAAGGTCATCACATTCTGGTTGATAGTGGAAGCACCCATAATTTTATGCATCTCTGCATTGCCCAAGAAACTCATTGCTACATCCATGCCATCAATAATTTCCAAATCATGATTGCCAATGGTGGCTCCAAGAAATGTGGAGGGCATTGTTAAAATGTGTGTCTCCAAATAGGTGACTACCACCTGAAATCTCATATGTTTTCTATTGAAATGGGTGGTTGTGACATTGTGTTGGGTGCAGTCTGGCTAAGGACTTTGGGTCCCATTCTCATGGATTTTAAGGACTTAACCATGCAATTCAACTAGGAAGGCGACCAATATAAGTTCCAAGGCATCTCTGTCGGTTCACCTGATATCATTAGTTTCCATTGCATGGAAAAGCTGCTCAAAAAAGGTCACTCTGGTGTTATTGCCCAAATCCATGCCATACAAGCAACAAAGACACTGTCGGTGCTGAAAGACATCCAAGCCATCCTTTCTAAACATCAAATGGTCTTTTCCACTCCCCAAGAACTCCCTCCTTCCCGTGGTGTTCATGATCATTCTATTCCCCTTGTACCCGGAAGCCTTCCTCCCAATATACATCTGTATCATCACCCCTTTTCCCAAAAAAATGAAATTGAGAAAATGGTCCAGGAACTCCTTACTGTAAGAGTTATCTTCCCTAGTACAAGCCCCTACTCTTCTCCTATGGTCATGGTCTTGAATAAAGAAGGATCTTGGAAAATGTGTCCTAACTTCCGTGCCCTCAACAAACTTACCATTAAAGAAAAATTTCCCATTCCTATCATTGATGACCTCCTGGATGAATTGAGTGGTGCCCAATTCTTTACTAAACTTGATCTTTGTTCGAGCTACCACCAGATATGTATGAAATAGGAAGACATTCCCAAGACTGCCTTTAGAACTCATGAGGGCCACTATGAGTTTTTTATCATTCCCTTTGGCTTGTGTAATGCCCCTTCCACCTTCCAAAGCCTCATGAATCATGTCTTCTATACTTTTCTCTGTCATTTTGTCTTAGCTTTCTTTGATGATATCCTCATCTATAGAAAAACCTGGACAAACCATCTTTCTCATGTGGATCAAGTTCTCCTTCTACTCTTTCAACACCAAATTTTCCTGAAACAGTCTAAATGTGCTTTTGGTGCCTCAAAAGTAGAATACTTGGGTCATTTGGTTGGTAAGGATGGCATCAGGGTGGATCCTAAAAATATTGAAGCTATGCAAGACTAGAATCACCCAAAGACTTTCAAAAACTTGTGTGGATTTCTGGGCTTAACGGGGTATTATCACAAGTTTGTTAAGAATTATGGAAAGATTGCAACACCTCTCACTGCTCTCCTAAGAAAGAACTCTTTCACTTAGACTCCAGCCACTTCTCAAGCTTTTCAAACCTTGAATATGGCCATGTGCATCACTCCAGTTCTATCCCTTCATGATTTCACAAAGATCTTTGTCCTGGAATGTGATTCCTCAGGGAAAGGAATTGGTCCTGTCCTTATGCAAGAGGGTCGACCTTTGTCCTTTACCAGCAAGAAACTATCTGAAAGAAATCTGGGCAAATCAATCTATGAAAAGGAAATGTTGGCTATTCTACATGTTGTTTATTTGTGGTTCCCTTATCTATTGGGGAAAATTTTCTAAATTAAGACAGACCATCAAAGCCTCAAGTATTTTCTGGAACAACGCATTTCCTCCCCGTAGCAAAAAGAATGGGTGACTAAGCTATTTGGATATGATTATGAGATCATTTATAAGAAAGGAAAATACAATGTGGTTGTGAATGCACTTTCTTGAAAATATGAAGATGAAGGATCCCTTTTTTCTCTTTCCTTCATTGTACCAGATTGGCTCCAAGTCGTTTTCCAGGAATGGCTACAAGATCCCAAAAGTTTGCATATGATCCAACAATTGCATTCCAATGCTCCAGCTTCCCCAGGGTACTCTTGGCTCCATGATGAAATTATATGCAAAGGCCATTTGTATTTAAGTAAACAATCAAATCTTAAATCCACGGTACTTTCTGAGCTTCATGCTACACCAACAGCGGGGCACTCTGGGTTCACCAAAACCTATGACAGGGTCAAACGTTCTTTTTTCTGGGATGGTATGAAATAGAAAATTTATAATTTTGTTGTTGAATGGGATGTGTGTCAACACAACAAGGGAGAAACAGTCAAATCTCCGGGCACACTACAACTGCTTTTGATTCCACCTGCTATTTGGAAGGATATCTCTATGGATTTTATTATCGGATTACCCAAATCGAGAAATAAATCCGTCATCATGGTGGTTGTTGATCACCTTTCCAAGTATGCTCATTTTTGTGCTCTTCAACACTTTCTTACATCATCCATGGTGGCTCACATTTTCATGGATCAGGTCTTCAAGTGATCCAGGTGGATATCGGTGGCCACCCACCATTTCTAGCTGGCTCAAAACAACTTTCTAGCAATTTTGATAATTTACTATTTTTAGAAATTTTTCGGGTCCTGAACTTTCGGATCCATTTTGAGGCCCTAAAATTCATCATGAAATTTTGTGCAACTATTGTATTCCTTGGATATATCTTTCTAATGGGCTATCATACGCCTAAAATGAAGATCGTATGCAAAAGTTACGACCTCGGGAAGTTGATGCACTGACTTACCCAAATAGGGCCCACATGAATTTTGGTGCTTCATCTCCTAGCATTAGGTTTTTGGATGTTTAGGGTTTTTGAAACTCCTGTTTATTGTAAAAAGGCCTTTAGAGCCTCATTGTAATGATCTTCTTGCGAATGAACACAACCATCACATCTCTTCTTAGAGATAATCCGCCACCATTTCAGCAAGTTTGTTTTCCGCTGCATTTTACAGTTTCAACTTATTTCCTTATTGAATAGAAAAACAATTTTACTGTATCTCTTTTATTCTATGTTAAGCATATGGTAATAATATGTAGTCATTTTTTTCTTCTCATAAAATCTGGATCAGTGGTATCAGAGCGGTCTACTCCTTGTCATCTTAATGCATGTCCCCAACGAGGTCGAAGTACAAAGATTTGGGTCTCGAGCTTGTTTCTCTTGAGGAAAAAATCTCTTGCACACCCAAGCGACCTCTCATGGAAGGAGAAATTAAATATGATGGGACAGGAGATCCTTTCAAACTGTTGATTGAGGAATCCCTCACACAACATAGGAACAAGATGATGGATAATTTCACGCAAATCCTTCGACGACTACCAACAAGCGATGCATCTTCTTCGAGCGGAGGCACCTCCCCCTTCAAGGTACAAATAAACTTTGATATTCCTATATTTGAAGGTCAGATAGACACAGATGTTGTAGACAAGTGGTTGAATCTACTAGAAGGGTATTTCTCTATCCATAACTTTTCGAATAGAGAAAAGATTACTTTTGTGCTCCTCAAAGTCATTCCCTATTTCAAATATTGGTGGGAAACTTTCTATGAGCAAAAGGAAATAGAGGAGCCCTCATTATTTAGAGTCATGGCCATATGGGAATCCTTTAGGGATGCTATTAAGGAACAATACTAATCTGTCGAAAGTTATGACGACTTGTATACCAAATGGACCACACTACGGTAAGAAAGAGACCAAGCAATGCCAGATTTCACAAATATCTTCCATACCTTGTTCACCAAGATGGGTATCAAAGATTTGGAGAGACATCTGGTGCTCAAGTATCGTAGTGATCTCCATAGATACATCCAAACTGAAATGGAATTTCAGGACATCTCATCCTTGGGCGCGGCCTACCGATATGCCTTCAAAATCAAGAAGAAGCTCAAACAAAAGACGCGACAATTTGGGCCGGGGAACCCCTCACAACAAAAGCCAGGAAAGGGCAGCCCCAACCCACTAACAAAGGATAGAGAAAATATGGACAGTATCAGGACAACTAGTCCAAGCCACAAGCAAATAAGGACACCGGAAAGATAAAGAGAGATATCAGGAAGTGGTGCGACTTCCATAAGAGCCCTTGGAATAACACTACTGACTGCTGCTCAAAGAAGACGCTAGTGGCCGAAGTGAAAGCCTCTGAATCAGATGCAAGTTCTGACCCTGAGTTAGAACCAAAAAGGGGAATATGGATCATTGACATGAAACCCAGTGCCACTGTTGCTACCACCAAGCTCCAACATGGTGAACCAGAAGAGCCAGAAGAAGGAGTGAGCCTCTTCCATTCATAGATGTGGGTAAAAGGCACCCCACTGCAATTCATCATTGATAGTGGTAGACAAAAGAACCTCATCTCAGCAGAGGTCGTCAAGAAGCTGACCCTGCTGACAACAACGCACCTGCAACCCTACACCATTGGATGGCTCCACTGAGGAAGTGATCTCTGCGTCAGGCAACAGTGTCGAATGTCGTACTACATCAAGCCCTTCAAAGATGAGGTATTGTGTGATGTTTCTCCTCTCGAAGTTTGTGATGTTCTTTTGGGCCAACCTTATTTATGGAAACGTCATGATGTATATGAGTCTAGGCCTTGTAGTGTTATTATTACTTTGAACAAGAAATTGTACAGGATACCCAAGGTTGTCCCACCTAGTACTATTTCCTTGATCTTTGCTAAGTAATGCAAGAAGGTCATCTCTCAGACAAGGAAGTTTGTCTTCTTCATGATTCACTCTCAGAATGAGAGAAAAATCACAGCCACATCCAGGGTCTCTGTGGTTGAGCTCTCCACACAGCAGAAGCAAGTAGATAAGGTTATGGAAGAATACTCAGATATCTTCTCCTCACTTATTGGGGCACCTCTCCACTGTCAGGTCAAGCACCCCATCGATCTTAACCCCAATGCACTGCTACCTAATGAGCCAGTCTATCATCGCTATTTGTTAGAGAATGAGGAGATCAAGCGACAGATCCAAGAATTGCTCCACAAGGGGCACATCCATCCTAGCTCATCACCTTACGGGAGCCCAATCGTGCTGGTACAGAAGAAAGATGGAACCTGGCGACTTTGCATTGATTATCGAGCTCTGAATAAAATCATAGTCATAAACCGATACCTGATTCCCCAAATCGACGACCTCCTTAATCAACTCATGGGGGCCAAATACTTCAGTAATATAAATCTGAAGTCTGGCTACCACTAGGTCCCAATAGAACATACAGATATATGGAAGACCACCTTCAAGTCAAAGGAAGGCATTTTTGAATGGTTGGTCATGCCCTTTTGTTCGAAAAATTCTCCAACCACTTTCATGAGGATGATGGATGATATCTCGCGACCATTCACCAATACTTTTATAGTTGTGTATCTTGATGACATTCTCATTTACATCAAGACTTGGGTCGAACATTTGTAGCATATTCAACAGGTTCTACACACCCTGCGGTAGCACAAGCTATACGCCAAGTTGGAAAAATGCTCCTTCGGCATGGACAGGGTCTATTACCTAGGATACATCATTGATCAACATGGCGTACATGTGGATCCAGCCAAGATCCAAGTCATCCATGATTGGCCATCCCTAACCAAACTCACTAAGATTCGAAGCTTCTTGGGCCTTACCAATTTCTACCGTAGGTTTGTGTTGGGATTCTCCCATATTGCATGGGCCCTTAGCCAAATAACCAAGGGTGGTGGTAAGGTGAAATTAGCATGGGGCCAACCCCAACAACAAGCGTTTGATTATTTGAAGCAGCACATGTGCTCAGCCCCAATACTTCCACTACCAGACCTACAACAACCCTTTGATATTGAGACTGATGCTTCAAACTATGCTTTGGGTGCCATTCTCACACAGCACAACCACCCTGTGGCCTATCATAGTGAGACACTATCAAATGTTGTTCGTAAGTACCCTAATTATGAAAAAAAAATGTACTCCATTGTGAAATCCTACCGCCAGTGGAGACATTACATTCTTGGGAGGGAGACAGTCATCCACACTGATCATAAGCCACTATAGTTCATGCAGACACAAGGAAAATTTTAGAATGACAACCATCAAAAGTGGTCCACATACTTGCAGCAATTCCACCTCAAAATCAAGTATATAATAGGAAGCACCAACTGCGTCGCTGATTGCCTCAACAAACCACCAGTCGCGACACTCACCACAGTGCTAGACTCCTACGACCATGAGACCTTTAGATGACCTCAACTCTATGAGATAGGCCCATACTTCTCCACCACCTACCAAATGTTGGGTGCAAAGGTAGTTGTCGATAATTTACATCTTCAGGATGGGTTGTTGTGTCGTCTAGGCCATATATGTGTTCCCTCAAGTGAATGAGCGAAGCTGATTTGGGAAGCCCACTACAGCCAGGTGGCAGGACACTTCGGCGTCAAAAAGACAATGGCAATGCTACAAAAACATTTATACTGGCTGAAACTTCGACAGGAGGTCAACAAGTATATCAGGTCTTACACTGCCTATGTTATTGCCAAACCAACCACTAAGAAACAGGGCCTGTACAACCCTCTTCCTACTCCTAACATACCATGGGAATCCATCTCAATGGACTACATGTCAGGCCTCCCGTACACCAAGCGGGGAAATGACTATTTTTTTGTGGTTATCGATCGCTTTTCTAAGATGGTGATTATGGTTGCTTGCAAGAAGAGAATCACAGAAAAAACCACTACCAAGCTCTTCTTTGAACGAGTCTAGGTACATTTTGGAATCCCACAAACCATTGTCTTAGATTAGGACAATCGATTTCTCAACACATTTTGGTCAAGCCTCTGGTCACTGCTTGACACCAAGCTCACCAAATCCACGACCTTCCACCCCCAGATAGATGGCCAAATCGAGGTCGTAAATCGAATGATCGTGCATATCCTGTGCAAGTATAATTCCAAGCACCCTCACACATGGGATGAGAGTCTTCCCTATGTACAACATAGCTATAGACAAGCCTTGCATAACTCAACCAGCCACAACCCCTTTCAAGTGGGGTTGGGATTCCAACCATTGGGTCCCATAGATGTTGCACTTCCCCTTGCGGTCACCTCAACCAACTCCTCTCCTACTCCAACTGAGGCTGACAAAGCCACATGGTTCATTGAGAGGATCCAACACATCTGACAACAGGTTCGGGATATCCTACAGAAGTCCAATGACAAGTATAAGCAGCGCCATGATCAACATTGGGTTCCACATAAATTTTAGGTGGGTGACAAAGTTTGGTTGCACTTGTAGAAAGAATGCCTTACAGGACCCCATCAGAAGCTTCGCCCACTCTATTATGGGTCATACACTATCACCAAGGTTGTGGGGGATAATTCTTTTGCGCTCAACATTCCTCCTTTCCTTTGCCTGCACCCAGTGTTCAACGTGGACCTCCTTCGGCCTTATTTCCCACCATTATTGGAAACCTCAGATGTAGCAGAACAACTGACACCAATAGAGATCAACCCGGACTACATACAACAGGCATCCAGTGATCAAATTGTGGACACATAGATCAAGGGCACTCGACAACAAAGGATCCAACTTTATCGAGTCGTCAAAGCAGGGCAACTCCTGCACCAAGGCAAGTGGCTCACCTGGGGCCAAATTCAATAGAAATTTCCTCATCTAATGGGGGAACTCAACGCAATGGAGACAATTTCTTCCTAAGGATGGAGGATTTATCCAGGTGGATATCAGTGGCCACCCACCTTTTCCAGCTGGCTCAAAACAACTTTCTAGCAATTTTGATAATTTACTATTTTTAACAGTTTTTCGGGTCCTGAACTTTCGGAGCCGTTTTGAGGCCCTAAACGACATTTTTTGGGGTATGTTGCGGTCGCATGCAACTTTTGTAGTCCTCAGATAGATATTTCCAATGGGATATCATACACCTAACAAAAAGATCGTATGCAAAAGTTAAGACCCCGAGAAGTTGATGTACTGACTTACCCAAACGGGGCCCGCATGACTTTTGGCACTTCATCTCCTAGGGTTAGGTTTTTGGATGTTTAGGGTTTTTGAAACTCCCATTTATTTTAAAAATTTCTTGAGAGCCTCATTGTAATGATCTTATTGTGAATGAGCATAGTTGTCACATCTCTTCTCAAAGATAAGCCACCACCATTCCAACAAGCTTATTTTCTACTGCATTTTATAGTTTCAACTTATTTCCTTATTGAATAGAAAACCATTTTTACTATATCTTTGTTATTTTGTGTTAAGAATACGGTAATAATTTGTAGTCATTTCATTCTTCTCATAAAATACGGATCATCAAGTTTCATGGCATGCCACACTCTACTGTTTCTGATCGCGACCCAACTTTCACAAGTAATTTTTGGCAAGAATTGTTCAAGCTACAAGGCACCCAATTGCATCTTAGCACAACTTATCATCCCCAGAATTATGGTCAAATGGAAGTTGTGAACAAGTTCTTGGAAACATATTTGAGGTGTTTTTCCTTGGAAAAGAAAAATCAATGGGCTCAATGGTTACCCCTAGCTTAATGGTGGTACAACACTTCATACCATACAATTACATGCATGACTCCTTTTGAAGTTGTATATGGACAGAAGCCACTTTCAATTCTCTCATACTTACCTGGTGTCTTGAAGGTCTAGGTGGTTGACCAAACACTTACATTTCGAGAGGCTATTCTCCGTACCCTCAAAGAGAATTTGGTCATGGAACAAAATCGCATGAAGAAACAAGCAAATCAAGGTCGCTCTGAACGTCAATTTGTAGAAGGGGATCAAGTGTTTCTTCGACTACAACCTTATAAGAAAAATTCCCTCAAGGCCGAGAATTGTCAGAAGCTATCGCCCAAATTTTATGGTCCTTATACCGTTCTCAAGCGTGTGGGACAAGTAGCCTATCAGTTATATTTTCCCATTCATTCGAAGCTACATCATGTTTATCATGTTTCATGCTTAAAGAAGGTGATTGGAACTAAGTTTCAAATTCAATCCAAACTTCCCAAGTTAGCCGAAGAAGGATACATTTGGCTACAACCACAAGTAGTTTTGGACCAGCGTGAGCGTCGCCTACGTTAGAGAACTGTCAAGGAAGTGTTAGTCCAATGGAAAGATACAACTCCAACAGATACCACTTGGGAACCAACTACCATTCTGCAGCAATTTCCACATCTCAAGCTTTGAGGACAAGGTTTTTTTTAAGGGGGCAGACATGTTAAGGTCCTAACCCACACATAGGTAGAAAAATATATTCAAATGTAATAAAGGTCAATATTAATAAGGCCTTACGATAAATAGAATACGTCAAATGTAAGAAGACCTAATAGAAGCTTCCGCTTTTAGAAGGATCTTCCTCTAGATGCTTCTTTTGATAGACATATTTAGTATAAATAGGAGTCTAGGGTATGAGAACCCTAGCTTGGATATTATTGTAATCGAGCTCTGCTCAACTGGAGGTTTCCCCCTTGAAGAGGGCCGTGAAAATTTCTTTCAAAATCAAAGTGCTATTTCTGTTGTTATTCTTATATCATTTCAGTGCTATTATGGTGATTGTTCTGGTTATATTGTTGTTATTCTACCATTTCTAGCATTTTATTTCTATTGTGCATACTTTTTATATCTGATATATTACAAAAACAAGCAATAGTATCCATCAAGACAATAATGTAACCATACTAGAGTGTCAGCAACAGATCTGCGCCCATAGAATGCAGATCTGGAACCTACTTCAGTTTTCAACAACCAGTCATCAGCTTAAACAAAAATCTCCATAATTTTATATACTGTACACACCCTGTCCTCATACAACCTATGTATGTATGCACCTTGGCCCATTACAACCCACATCCATCTCAGAAACTACGGTTTTTGAAGCTATGAGACTTTTGTAGTCAAGATCTCAGACATTGTCGAAAGTTTGATTCATCCATGAGATCCTCCTCATGCTCTCTCTCTCAGAATATATCTTCAATCATGCTCAAGAGATACACACATAAGATAGACAAGAAATACTCCCAAAAATGTTCTTCCAAAAATGTACATCTCACAAGAGACCCTAGCCTCTTATTTATACTCTTAATCTTCTAGGTCACTTAACCCACTTCTAGGTCACTTAACCCATTTATAGGTCACTTAACCTATTTTCCTCATTTTAGGGTCAACCAATTTCCATCAATAGAAAGTTCTCCATTACTTTATTATTTAAATATTCCTCCTCGATTTTGTCACCTTTCTTTAATATTTAAATAATCCTTCTTGATTTTATCACTTCACTTTATCATTTAAATAATAATTTATTCTTTTCAATCACTTTCACTTCTTTGACCTTATGGGGATTCAAGCCATCATATGGGGGTCCTTCAACTTTGTAGGGACATAACTCTCAAACCATGAGGAGTTATCTAACATTCAAAATACCACCATAAATGGCATGACAAGCACTATCCATATAGGATAGTTTTACCAGTAGTTTCACTGATCTTCATCTCATTATTTCACATATAAGTATGGGTTCTCCAACCATACTTATAGGATAAATCAACCATAAAGAGTCTTCTCATGATGGCTTTCATGATAAGGGGACCACTTTGGAGTTCATCCATTTGTGCACCTTATCAACCATGATAAGACAATAATCAATACAACTATGCATCATATATCAAGGAATCCATCTTCGTCAATTGGTTTCCACTTGACATCTATCATTATCATCAAGGACAATACATATAACATCAAGACATTGTTCATCAATTATCAATCAATCACTTGACATCAATCAATAAAACCATTGGCATCAATGAAAACATGATCCAACATTTTTCTCCTTTGATTACTCTCATTCATATTGAGTTTCTTGTCATCTTATTGCTTGACAACCTCTGTTCATTATGGGTCTAAGTTTCTTATCTTTCTCCTTCACTTGCCTTTGTTTTGACACATATACGCTGGTGTTTGCCTGACACTCGCATACATACGCGTGTTGTCCTCCTGCAAGTTGTGTATATTCTTGATTTTCCCTTTAACAATCGTGTACATCACCCTTTGTTTCCTGGTTGTTGGGTAGGTTTTGATGATTGTTGAGTCCTCTTGAGTCTCTATTATGACTTTTAAGTGTCTGTGGAATGACATGAAACCTTTATTTGGTTTAATTTTTGGGTGGTGCCTTTCTCATCATCTTTTTCATTTGATTGTCCTTGCATCTTAGGCTGGTTGTTTTGCTTCCTGATATCTTACTTGGTTTGTCTCTATTTACACACAATAGAGTTTTTATATCAAGTTGTTGTTCAGTCCTTTCATTTTCATTATCTTATCTTGAAAATACAAAAATATTAGGCATTTTACATTGATTGGCATCTTGATCTTTTGAGTCTTTATCATTAATCTTAGTTCATGTAAAGAAAGATTTCATTTTATTTAGAATTGCAGAACCAAATTGAGAATTGCATTTTGAAAAGCATATCATTTATTGAAAATTGAAGTTAGAAATTTGTATTGTATTCATATTCATTTATTTTACTTGTTGAGTCATAACATCACTAGTTTCACGACCACAAATTTTTGATTAAGCAAGGCCACTAAAAGTAATGCTATAATTTAAAATTGATTAGTAACTATTTTATTTTTCTAGGGTGCACAAACTAGCTTAGGATTTAGAGCCTTGGAATAGGATTTTGTGAATAAACTTCTCCAAGGCTATTAAATCAACATATGTGTCTGACTAAGGGAGTGAGAAATCCATTGCATAATTGGTAATATCAGGAGGCTCTGCTTACACTGGAGTTGAGCACGAGGTCGCGTGAGGTTGGTTGAAGGGATATCCCCCTGATACCTTCTTAGTGTCAGATATATTTCTGGGGATCTATTTGTATACATGGATCTTGCTAGTACCCTTAACTTTGTGAGAGGCATTGCTTTCAAGGTTTCAGGATTTGCTACCCTGCCCATACAGTGGACCTGATTTACAACCGTTCACCAATGCATCAGTTATATTGTGGTTTCTTAGTTTCTGGACTTAGGCACCACATAGGTTACTTGAAGAGGTTATTTTGTATGTACACTGGGTCAAATAAAGGTCGGACAACACACATCCTTTATGGAGGATTACCTCTCCAGGGGGAATCTGACCGACTCGTTGTTAAGCCCACGAGGGCCCTTATAACTGATTATGTTATCTCCGATATTTAGCAGAGGAGTGTCAGACCACTCTTGGGCGAGGCATACCTAATTTAGAGAGGGAGGTCCCTTTCATCCACTTTATTCTGTTTGTATGCATATTGGCCATTCGATTATTTTTGGTGTGCTCTTTTATTACTAGTTGGCCTTAGGATTTTTTTATTTTTTATATCACGAGTCTTGAGTCATCATGGAGCCAGACCAACTTCCCTGTAGTTCTCACCACTTGTTATAGTTACCACTGCATTTTGAGTCTTTTCCTTCTAAAAGGTGTAAAGTTATCAAACATGGTACACACACCTCCACTTACCAAACTTGTGATCATAAAAGGATGAGTATTGAATCAAGTTAGATAGATAATGGGAGTCCTTCAACTCCCATACCCATTATAGTTAATGATACTCCTTTGACACATTCAACCACTATGGTTGTAGTTTTGAAGGTTCCTATCATCACACATGTACATCCTATAGTGCATACTCAACCTATAACCATGACATCTTTTGGGTCCCTTGGTCACTCGTCGGGATACAATATTCAGTCCATCCCTATGGCCTCTAGTCCTTTTTCTTATGGTATGCCAAATTTCACATCGCAATTTTCATCCTCCATCCCTACGGCTAGTCCACATACTAGCATTGCACTTGGGGGCATGGCTCCTTCACATACTCCTTTCTCGTTTAGTGGTGTTCATATCCCTCAAACGATTCCTATTGTTGGAGGCCTTCCTCCTTTTCACCCTAGGTCTAATCCTGGTTCTAATGATCCTAGATGGAGTAACCAACTTGGTGGACAAGATACTTCTCATGTTCCATCCCTTACACCCACCTCCTCTATACTGATTCCGACAAATACATTTGGAATGAAAAATCCACCTTTATCCTCCAGATTCACGCCCGGAGGAGGTTAATTTCACTCATTGGGAAACCCCCAGTCTGGACCTACTCCAACTTGGGGAAATGTTTACAGAACTCATCAGAAAATTCCTACTGGAATGGTTCCCAACCAACCCCTTATGAATCAATTAGGGTCTTACAATCCTGGACAGGGCCATGGTTCTTACCAAAACCCTAGATGGGTTGTGATTCCCCAACAACAATATTTCTAGAGAGCTTGGAGCCAGATATCACAACCCCATCTCCCTTTTCTGGCCACGCTCAATTTTCCATACTTGACTAAGTTAATGAACAACCCCGTGTGTCATGATATGTCATGGCCTCCCGTCCCCACTAAGCTTCCTTTGGATATTCCAAAATTTGAGGGTAGAACTGGTGAGGATCCTGGTAATCACGTTACCACTTTTCAACTTTAGTTCTCTTTGAATTCCCTTAATGACCATTCTATTTGGTTAATATTGTTTCAATGCACCCTCACGGGGGTTTCCACAAAATGGTATATTAAGTTACCTAGGGGGGCATACAAAACTTTTAATTAGTTGGTTTTAGTCTTCCTCAACCACTTCCAATTGTCGGTTCGTTACGATGTCAACATATAACTTTTGTCCACCTTATGTTAGGAAAATTCCACTCATATCTTGGATCACATCTATGATTGGCATAGAAGGAAGAGGTTGATCAAAGCCTACATACCCCCAGAATTCTTGCTAGAGTGGTTCCTTAAATCTCTCCTGCCTTATATTTCGAAGGATGTTTCTACATCTAGGGTTACTTCTGAGGAAGAAGCGATTTTTAAATCCCAGTATTTGTATCTTATATATGATCGGTCTAGGATGTTATATGAGATTCTTCTAAACACATTGAGGTCAACCTATGACCCTGGATAAAATCTTGGGCCTCATGTTGATGACATTGTAGGTTTTTCCAATGTGAAATCCGTAGACTCAATGAAAAGGCATTTGAAAGAGTTGTCTCTAAACTAGTCTGTAGGAGGGCTATCTTAATTCATGTCCTCCAATCCCACTCAGTTGGCAGATGTACATTCTTTGAAATCATCGACCAACCTGAATGGTAACTAACAACTAAAAGGGAATAAGAAGAAAGGATGTAATGGTAATCGCAAGGGTGGGAAGAATAATAAACCCAAGGACAATGGTAATAATGAGAAGATGAATAATAATGTTGGTGAGGGAAAGAAAGAAAGGAGGAAGGTGAAGTTTCCCTGTAATATTTGTACAGATGATCACCTTACTCATTTATGACCCAAAATTGCAGAAGCTGTGAGGATTTTATCTATACCGCCCGTAGTGCTGACTAATCCTTTTCCACATAGCCAACACATGGCCTCGAGCTACTCGAATGTTGAAAATGTGTCGGGCGGGAGTCAAAACCCACCAAAACAATATGGTGACCGTTTATGCATCAATAATGGTTAAATATAGGATTAATGTAGCCACTCGATCTTACGATTACAGTTCTCCACAAACTGTACCTGGTCTAGAATCTCCTCCTCCTCTAGAGACTCCCTTACAGATCGAAAAACCAGAGCCACCACCTTGTATTCCAAAAGGAGTACTTAAGCGCTATTGGAACAGGGGTGGACCCAAGGTTCACTCCAAGAGCACACCAACAAGCCCTAACTACTAGCCCTTTTGGAAACACCTATGAAGCCGATGCAGTCTCACCCGAAGTATCTAAGGGGGGTTGTAGGACAGAGATGTCTACAACCAGGGGAATATCAAGTGGATCTTAACACAATACAATGCATAATACCTAGCTCACTTATCACTAAAATATACTCCACATTCTATAGATCTAATCTAATACAATAATTCAATAACAATATATCAAAGACAAAGATAAAGCATCAATCATACACACATAACACCAGATATACGTGGTTCACCCTCTCCCTAGGGATACGTACACATAACTATGCTTATGATATATTAAGGTAAAGCTTACAGTTCTTGTCTGTGCTCTTTGCTAGCAGATCTTATTCTTCTTCTCTCTTTGTCTCCCCCTCCTGTGCACCTAGCTATAGTACTTGATATTCGCACCCAGCTGGAGATCTTGCAATGCCAGAAGGCTCTTACTCTCAGCATTTCTCTCACTCACAATACAATATTCTCTCAATGAACAACAATCAATAACAATGCTCAACAACAACCCTGACACAACCTAGGTCCTCTCGACCTCTATTTATATAATATAGTCCCTCACCGATAGCCTTAGGTCGATACCTAGGTGTCAAAACCCTAGATATACAAACCCTAGGTCAACTTGACCCTCTTTTCTCAAACTTCACCAGCCTGTCTCACCTTTCTTCCCGCGTGGTGCTAACTATGGATTTTCATGCTATCTGATTTGTCCTTGATCCATATACCTTTCTTATCTGTCATCCCTGATCTCCTCATCCAACAACTAGCTTTCTTGGGCTTCACTCCTTATTTTATTCTCTTTTGCTTACTTCGACCTAGTAACAGTCACTGTGTCTCCCGTGAAGTTCGCAATTTACCTCTTCTTCCTTGATCTTCGCTTGATTCCATACCCAAGGGCCAATAGGCCCCCAACACTCACATGTGACTCATCCCAAGGCACTTCAGATCTGATCCTTCTATTTTTCTTCGGTTTTGGACTGCACAGTGCAACCTTTACTTTCTACTTTATGCCTCCTCTTCCTCCCTATGCAAAGTGTCTTTTTTGTGCCTGGTACCTAGTTTCAACTACACCTGATACCTAGACCCTTTTCCTCTTGCTTTTGCTAAGAGCTACGAGGCAACTGGTTTTCATAGTAGAACTTCAGCCGACTCCCATTTACAAACCCTTCCTTCCATTCTCCATTCAACATCTTCAGTTGTGCAACTCCTCCTTCTGTAACATAGGTGATCTCATGTGGTCCAAGCCAATGCGTTTTGAACTTCCCTGGGTGTTTTATAAACTTATTGACATACACCAGTACTAAGTCACCTTGATTGAATGCCTTCTTCTTGATGTGCTTGTCATGGTAGGCCTTCTCTGTGTCCTTCTGAACCTGCTGATATAATCCTGCAATAAATCAGTCTTCTTCCAGTTCAACTAATTGTGCAAGCCTCTTTTGAAAAGCTCTAGTGTCATCCATATCTGTAAAGGCAACAATTCTTAAGATTGGCACCAAGTATTCCATTGGGACAACAACTTCGAGACCATAGACTAGATTAAAAGGGGTATGCATGGTCAGTTTCTTGCAAGTGGTTCTATAGGCCCAAAGTACTACAGGTACTCTTAAATCCCAGTCATCCCTGTTCACATTACAAATATTCGTCGATGTTGTCTCCAATATTTTGTTGAATTATTTGACTATTCCATTTGATTGAGGATGATAAGGTGTGCTCTTCTGATGGTAGATGGTAAACTCCTCAGTCAATGCTTCAACTATCTGGTTGATGAAGTGTGTGCCTTGGTCACTCATAAGGATATTGGGGCATGCAAACCTAGTTATTATGTCATCAAATATAAATCACACAGTTGTAGTTGCACTACCATCCTTGACTGCTCTGGCTTCGTCCCATCTGGTTAAGTATTCAGTCACAGTAATGATATACCTTGCTTTTGTGCACTTCCCTGGTGGGTTGATTGGTCCCACGAAGTCAATGGCCCATTTTTCGAATGCTTGTAGGGTCATTTGCAGTGCTAATGGTATTTCATCTCTTCTGGATGGTCTCCCAACTCTCTGTCACACATCACAAACTCTAGCATAATCCTTAGCATCTCTGTGTAAGGTAGGCCACCAAAGGCCAGCTCGCAGAAACTTTTGCGCAGTTGCTTTCCTTGCATAATGTCCTCCTTCGATGCCTTCATGATATTCTACGAGGATCAGTGGGCATTCTACCTCCATAAAACATCTTGTTAGTATCTCATCAGGTCCCATCTTGTATAACTGACCCGCTATCAGTGAAAAGTATGCAACACACACTACTAGTTGTTTCTTCTGGGGAATTGTATACTCACTAGGTGCCATTCCTGTTGACAGGAACTGAACTATTTATGGGAAGTGGTCATTGATATTTCTGATGGCAAGCAACTGTGCATCTGACAATGTATCCTCCAGACTGGTGGGTTCTTCTCCATGTTCCAAACTCGATAAGTGGTCATGGCCCTTGTTCATTCTTCCTGGCTTAACTATGATCTCAAAATTGTATTCTTGTAACAACAAAATCCATCTACATATTCCCCCCCCCCCAACACTGGCTTGTTGACTAGGTACTTCAACGTGGAGTGATCTATGAACATTTTAAAGTGTCCTCCCATACACCATTGCCAATTCTTCTCTCTCTATGGTGGTGTAGTTAATTTTTGTTGTGGATAACTTCCTACTAGCAAAGGATAACGGGTGATTGATGTCTCATGTTCCCAGCTATGCTAACACAACTCCCAATGCAATGGATGATGCATAAACATGCACATGAAACTCTTTAGTCCAATCTAGGAAAAGCAGAATGGGTGCAATAACCATCTTTTGTTTCAGTGTGTCGAAGATTTGCTGGCATTCTTCTGTCGAGCTAAACTGACAGTCTTTCTTCAACAGCTTCTCCATAGGTGTTGTAATCTGGGCGTATCCTTTAATGAATTTTCTGTAATATCCAGTATGTCCTAGCGCAGTGTGCAGTTGTTTGACTGAAGTAAGAGGTGGAAGTCAACAATAATAGCAATTTTAGAGGGATCTACCAGCAGTCCCTGCTTACACATAGTATTCCCTAACAACACTCCAAAATGTGAGAAGAAGATGCACTTCTTCATATTCAAAGCAATTTGACACTCCCTGCACTTATCCAACATTATTCTTAGGCATTCAATATGGTTTTTCAACAAACTAAACACAATCCAGTCATCAAAATATGCTTTTAAAAATTTATGGAAAATTTCTTTAAATGCTTCAACCACCACCCCGGAGAATATGGTTGGGGCATTCTTTAGTCCAAATGGCATCACTGTATATTGGTAAGATCCCCATTCTGTTTCAAATGTGGTCTTGTGGCGATCCTCCTTGGCAATTTGGATCTGATGATATCTTGAGAATCCACCTGTAAAAGAATACACCTCCTAGCCTCCCACATTATCTAGCACTTTGTCAGTGAATGGTGTAGGGAAGGGGTCATGTAGGCAAGCATCGTTCAACTTCCTGAGATATACGTAGATCCTAATTTCTCTTGTCTTCTTGTCTTGCACCACCATAGGACTAATCCATTCAAACTCTTCTCCATGTTCGATAATACCTTCTTCCAGCATTTTATCGAGCTCAATCTTCACTTTTTCCTTATACTTCGGGTTCAATCTATAGGGTATTTTCTTACTGGCTTCGCATCTAGTTTAAAAGGTATCCTCATCTCTCCCATAGGTCCCTTGATGCCCTTCATATCAGTGAACTTGGTCGGAAACAAGTCCTGATATTCGTGCAACAACTCTGTACTCTTGTCAATGGTAGCAACATCCCAATAATCTCCGAAATTGGCAAGCTTCGGTGTTTCCTCTATCCCAATGTATAATTTTGTAATCTTCATTGGCTGACCAATAAATGGTAGATCAACTCCTGGTCCTTTCACATCTCTTTGGCCTTTTGTATCAAGAATGTTGACCTTCCTTGGATCATCATTGTCATCTGCATTAATGTTGTAACAACCCTACAGTCTCTGGAGAGGCGCAGTCCACTCATCCTCTTCTTGTTCCAAAGGGAGGCTAGATTCTTCTTCAAATAATTTTTGTCTCACAATCCATAGTGTCTGGTCTACTGAAGGATATTGACTTTCAAATAGAAATGTAGTTACAAAATTCTGAGCCATACCTTTCCAATCTGTGGTGATGAGGCGCAGCTCCGCTTGAAGGTACCAGTTGATAGGTGTGGTGTCCAACGTGTTGATGAATTTGTGCACCCGTTTCTCTTGTGGAATATCACTCTAGGCTTCTTCACATCTTCACACATGGTCCTTTGGATAGCTTTGACCTGTGTACCTCACTTCGCATCTTTCTACTTTGGATGAGAACCGCGTTGTCATCAAGGTTCGACATTGTACCCAGTCTGTAATATTGCTTTTGTGAATCCCCAACCATCTTGTTGGTGTAGCTTTCATGGCCTCATGCATTGCCAAAAGTCTCTGTTGCATTGGTACACTTGCTTCAAAGTCCAACAAGAAGGTCTCTAATGGATTCAAACCATCAAAGGTGGGTAAGTTACTCATTGTTGTACCAATCTAGCGAACTTCTCTGGTCATCCTGGCACACCTTCTTGTGGATACTTCATACATCTGATTTTTCCAATTTTCCAATGCTTCTTCTGAGTCTAATGAGTATACACTATCACTTCGCCAGCTGAGATTCCCATCAGCCGTAGGATTAATTTAATCCTATTGTTTGGATTTTAGTTTGTAGATATTCTTCAATTCATATGTGTGGTCTTCTTCTCTGGTGGGTTCTGTGTATCTCTGACCTTCATCTGGATCTAAAGGTGCAATGATCCTTAGGCCGTCTCTTTCAAATGTCATATGTCTCTTCTTCAAATCAACAACAATAGAGTTTTTGAAGGCCCAATCAATTCCTAACAGTGCCAGGTAAGGGCAGTTGTCATCAACAATTTCAATGACCTCAAAATCTACAAAGGTCCTCACTCTATCGATGTCCACAGGGACATGCTCCAGTCGTCCAAACGGACTGATATCTTGTTGATTAGCCATCCTAAGCCTTATAGGGGAATAAACTAACTTCAATTTTCCCATCAGTTCCCAAGTTTTCTTTATCATAAAATTAACCTCTGACCCTAAGTCGAGGACCACATAGTCTATGTCATACTCTCCTATCTGAGAATTCATGTGTAATTCTTTGTTTTTCCTTCTCCTTTTCCCAATTTTGTGTACTTCCCTATTTAACAAGGGGTCTATCTTTCCTAGCTCATATTTCTTGATTAAATTTTGAATTTCCCTTACAGTGTTTTCATCCTAGATTAGCTTAATACAAGTATATAGAAATTCCATGAGCTTACTTACCTCTTTTCCCACTCTCGGCGAAGCAGACTGATTGAATACCGGTGGCATTCCATATTCTCTTACTTCTGTCCATGTTCTTGATGATGAGCCTTGATATTTTCTTAATTCTTTCCTTGCATCTTCAAATGTTCATCTTTCTTTCTTGGCATCAAAATTTTGAGTCTTCTCCACAACCTTTTTGACTCCCAAGTCTTTTGTAGTCTTTCCCCAGGTCACTCTATCTTCTCTTGTAACAGTGCCTCCTCGAGTAATAACAATGACTCTTGGGTCTTCTCTGTGAGGTTTAGCATATATCAACTACACTTGTGGTTCTATTGAGGTCCTTGTCTTTCTTGAAGCTTATCCAACAGCATAGGGCAATATTCTATAACATGATCAAAATAATTGCAATAATTGCAAGTAGTACAAGGGTTCTGACAATCCCTTCCTAGATGTCCTAGCTACGTGCAGTTATAACAAATTATTTTTCCTCAGCCTCAGCCCATTCCTCATCCTCGTCCTCGTCCTCTATATCCACCGCGAGGATTTAAGTTTCCTCTTCCCTAGGAATTGTACTGCGTAGTGTTTCCTTCTTGCTGTACTTCACCTTGGATATTTATACATCTCTCGACCTTTCATGCATGAGGTCATAGGCCCTACAGTCTCTATCATCATGCCCTACTAACTTAGAGAAGGTGAAATATACTTTTGTAGGTGTCTGAACATACTTTTGCATGTAATAGCACTCACCGGGGCGATATCGGTTTATGCATACTTCGCACCAGGGAAATGTAACTTACTTCAAGGGGCTTGAAGCTCCTGAGGCCAAATATTCATGAAATACAAGGCAACATTCCTTATCATGGCCCTCAGATCTACATCTGACACACCACATGTATTCTCTTTTGTCCTTTCCCTTATCCTTTTTTATGTCTTCGACTTGTAAAGACAAACTGGTCAGCTAGCTCAATATCTGGCTCATACCTGAGTTGGATTCTCCCATAGGGGTCGATTCAAGCTTCATGGTGATCTCCAATGCCTCAGAATGCGAAGCAATTTTCTGTTGCATCAGAGGAACTCTAATGTGTGGTAACAACACAATGATGAACCATTCATTGTTCTATTCATCTAGGATCTTAAAAGTTAATCGACCTGTTAAGGTCTTGAATCTCTGATTGAATTCCCAGATAGGTTCGACAACCTTCTGTTTGATCTCCTTCAGCTCTGTAATACATTGTGACTCCGATTTGGGTTTCCTAAATTATGCAATCAGCATGTTCTTGATCTCATTCAATGTTTGGGGCTGTGCAAGTCCTTGGAAAAGATTCATGTACCATCTCAGTGTGTGATCTCTAAGAGTAGTGTCGAAATGGGTTCTTTTGATGACCTCATCAATGACATTCTTAATATTCCACACAGCTTCACACTAGAACCAGTGTTGATATGGGTCTTCAGATCCATCCCCTCTAAAGATAGGGAACCTCATCTCATCCGCCATAGAGCTACCTGGGTTTCCTATCTGAGTAGATGATGAACTTCTATTAGTAACACTCTAAGGACTCTGATGACTCTGATTGCCTAGTGTTGTTGAAACAACAGGAGGGTTAATTATACTTACTTCAGTAGTCTGTGTAGTTCCTGATTTTTCTATCTCACCTTGGTGAAGTTCTTTAGTTTCTCCTTCCTCTGGACTAGAGGGTTCTAGGTGTTCTTTGTTTGTTAGATCTTCCTCTTCTTCGTAATTTTTCTTAAATAGGTTCTCAAGGTGAACCCCTCGAAATACTCTTCCATTGCACGTATGTTCCACCTCTGTGTTGTTGTCACTATCTGAATTCCTGAACATCAGCCTTTTCAGATCTAGCCAGTCTATTGTATCTTCAAGATGTGGTTTTCATGCAAGAGCATATTGATTCTTAACTTCAGAAAATTCAAAACTTTCCCTCTGAGTCCTTTGAAAAAGTATCTCTTGGCTTGGCTATATGATTCTACTATGTCAACAACAAATTCGGTGATATACCCTCCAATGGTACTATCAAACCATTGATCTACTGTTCTAGATACATCATTTTCGACTCTTTTAACCTTCTAGATTAACATCAGCATCCAAACCACAAGGGGGTCTAGATCTGATCTCAAACTGGATATCGACTAACCTAGCCAACCACTCAAACAACTCCTGATGGATTCCTCCAAAGAAGATCTCATGGATGTTGGTGAAAATGTATCTTTGTAGCCAATCTTCAGTACTCAAAATAGGGTTCTTATTTTGGGCTTCAACGAAGTCCCTCTCTTGATCTTCTATCCACTTTTGAATCTCTGTCTTTGATGCGAACCACTTGAAATTCCCTCACAAAGATTCTCGTCCCAACAACGGAACCATTTGTTGGCACAGGGGCAGACCCAAGGTTCACTCCAAGAGTGCACCAACAAGCCCTAACTAATGGCCCTTTCGGCAACACCTGCGAGGTAGATGCAGTCTCACCTTAAGTAGCTATGGGGGGTTTCAGGATAGAGATGTCTACAACTAGGGTAATATCAAGTGGATCTTAACACAATATAACGCAATATATCTATCTCACTTATCACTAAAATCTACTCCACGTTCTATAGATATAATCTAATACAATAATGAAATAACATTATATCAAATACAAAGATAAAACATCAATCATACACACATAACACCATATATACATGGTTCACCCTCTCCCTAGGGCTACATCCACAGAACTGTGCTTATGATATATTAAGGTAAAGCTTACATTTCTTGTCTATGCTCTCTGCTAGAATATCTTCTTCTTATTCTCTCTTTCTCTCCCCCTCCCATGCACCCAGCTGGAGGACTTAATATTCTCACCCAGCTGAAGATCTTACAATTCCAGAAGGCTCTTACTCTCAACACTTCTCTCACTCACAATAGAATATTATCTCAATGAACAACAATCAATAACAATGCTCAACAACAGTACCTACGCGACCTAGGTCCTCTCGACCTCTATTTATACAATATAGTCCCTCACCGACAACCTTAGGTCGAGACCTAGGTGTCAAAACCCTAGATATACAAACCCTATGTGTCTAAAACCCTAGGTAAACTTGACCCTCTTTTCTCGGGCTTCGCCAACCTGTCTCTCCTTTCTTCCCACACGATGCTAATGGTGGATTTTCCCACTATCTGAGTTGTCCTCGATCTATATACCTTGCTTATCTATCATCCCAGATCTCCTCATCCAATGGATAGCTTTCTTAGGATTCTCTCCTTCTTTTCTGCTCTTTTTCTTACTTCAACCCAGTAACAGTCACTGTGTCTCCCTCGAAGTTCGCATTTTACCTCTTCTTCCTTGATCTTCGCTTGATTCCATACCCAAGGGCCAACAAGCACTCTACCCACAATCCTAATTCTAGAGCCGCCCATAACTAATCTATTGTTGAGGACCTAGGTCAAACCCCTTGTGCGATGTCATCTCTAGAGGTACTCCAGACGTGTCCTTCACAGAGGAATGCATTTCTATTTGCATTAGGAGTTCTAGATCCTTGTGGCTCGAAAGTCATCAAGTTTGACATCATAGATGTGAAGCCTCACTTGCCTTACCATGTGTCATTCCAATTCCACATGGATTAATCGAAGTATACCATCAAGTGTATTGTTGTCGTTGAATGCGTTGCAACATGTCTGATGTCTTTGGTATGCTGGAAAACCATCAAATATCCAACCCTTTCTTAGTCTCTGACCATGTTGACTTCTTTTGACGGTCGTTCCTTCCACCCTCACGGTATTCTTCCTGCCTTTTCGGTCTAGTTAGGTGGTAAGATAGTGGAGGTGGATGTCGATTAGGTGGTTGATGCGCCCCTTGATTATAACTTGTTACTAGGACGCAATTGGACTTACGCTATGACTGCAATCATATCATTCATCTTCTGTACTCTTTGTTTTCCTCGTGATGGGAATATAATGAATATTGATCAGTTGTCCTTTGCATATGCTAGCCCCAGTGCATCTATTGGACCTTTGATCCCCATGGTCGACAATTCTCAGCCCTTATGGGTACCTTCAAATTCATGGCACTGATTCAACTGAGAATATCGATATCAAAATGTATTCATCCCTTATGGGTACCTTCAAATTCATGGCACTGATTCCCCATATATATGCCATGTCTAGTAGGCCCATTTCGCTAGAGAGGTCCTTTCCTTTCTGCACTTCCTATTTTAATGACCCTTGGAATCTACCTTCCTCAACGATGTCTTGTGAAGGTTAGTCACATACTAGAATGACCATGCCACTATCGGCAGCAGAGATAGCATATCAAGTTGTTCTTGACTCTTCTGTCGATCCAGATCTTGTTACCTCATAGACGAATGAAGAGGATCTTATTCTGAAGCCCGTGTGGGCTACTTCATCATATTTTCACATGATTTCCTCAATAATAATTTACCTTCGAATGAAGCTATCATATAGGCCATGAATGGTTCTGAAAAACCTTGGGATGATATGCATCATCACTCTTATTTTCTCCCAGAGATTGATAGAATCGAACAAGATGACTTTCGATATGCTTTGAGCGAGATAGTCAGTCACGTTGTAGTTCCACTTGATACACACGACACTTATGCCGAAGGAAACATGGAGAGTATCTCACCTATTGTCATGATCGATATCTATTATATCCCTGGAAAGATTGAAAATTTATACATCGGTGCAGATTGTTCACCAAAAGAAATCATGATCTACATCGAACTCTTCAAGGAATTTTGAGATGTATTCTCTTGGTCATATGAATAGATGTCAGGAATCGACCCTCGAATTATCGAACATGAGATTAAAACTTACTCAGATGATAAAATTGTTTGATAACGTCTTAGAGCTGTCAATCCCCATAAGGCCTCTACTATTAAGGCATAGGTAGAAAAAATGGTTAATGTTGGATTTATCTACCCAGTTCCCTTGAATGAATGGGTATCCAAACTAGTTCATGTGAATAAAAATCAAGGAACCATCCATGTATCCATGGATTTTTCATGATCTAAACAAGGCCTGTCCTAAAGACAACTTCCTGACACCTTTCATCGATCATATTCTCAACGTGTGTGCGGGGAGCAAAATTGTTTCTTTCATGGATGGATTTTCAGGGTATAACCAAATTCAAATTAAACCCAAGGACCAACATAAGACGTAATTTATTTTCCCTTTGGGTAATTTATCATACTGGAAGATGCCTTTTGGCCTTAAAAATGCTAGAGAAACCTTCCAACGTAATATGACCTTCATATTTCATGATCTCAAGCATATAATCGAAGCTTATCTTAATGATCTTTCTGCTCACTCCCATAAGAGAGTGGATCACCCTAAGCACCTTTGTCTAGTCTTTGAAATATGTCATCATTATTGGATCCTGTTAAAACCTCATAAATGCGTCTTTTTCATTAGGTCAGGTCATCTTCTGGGTTTTTTAGTCTCTAATACTGGGATCATGGTGGATTCGTTAAAGGTTGAGGAAATACTTTGATTACCTCCCCCATGCACTATTCTCCAATTTCAAGGTTTATAGGGGAAAGATAATGTTTTACATTGGTTTACACTCATTTTATCTGGGATGAGTGAGCCCAAGAATCCTTCAATTCTTGGAAGAAATCCTTGGTATCGACGCCTCTACTGAAGTCTCTAGACTATAGTAGAGATTACTTACTTGCTTTATGTCATCGCGTTCGAAGAGATGATTGGTATGGTGTTGGTTCAGGAGGATGATGAGATCCATGAGCACGCCATTTACTATCTTAGTCAAAAATTGGTCATCCCTGAACTCAAGTATTATCATGTTGAAAAGCTAGCTTTGGATGGCGTTCACGCAGTCCAATGGTTACAAAATTATATATTTCTTTGAAAAACTATTTTGGTTGCCGATGTCAATCCATTTCAATACATCCTTACTAGGTGTATCATAGGGGGGAAGTACAATAAATAGATTGTCATTCTACAAGAGTTCGATCCCGATTTCGCTTCTGTGAAATCCAAAACATCACTAGTATTTGTCGAGTTAATATCCGATTTACCTCGGCTAGATGAGGATGTTATTCATGTTGATTCATTTGTATATGAACACATTTTCATTTTCTTTTCGTCAGACCCCTGGTATGGAAACATTGTTCTCTATCTTCAAACTTTGAATTTCCCTCAACATCTCTTGTGATATGACCAACGTATATGATACCAACATAAGAACTACATTATCATCAGCAACACTCAGTATCGTCGAGGAGTAGACAATATCTTGTGTTGTTTTTTAAGTCACGAAGAAGCCGAGTTTGTTCTAAACGAATGCCACAGTGGAGCTTGTGGTGGTCATCTATCCGGGATTACGATAACCCAGAAAATTTTGTGAGCCAGTTATTTTTGTGCATCTATCTTTAAATATTAGGTTGAAGTGGTTAATAAGTGTCACCCCTGCCAAGTGTTCACTCAAAAAATTCTCTCGCATCCATCCCCTCTCCATCCAATCATTATTGTCAGTCCCTTCACCAAGTGGAGGGTGGACTTTGTGGATTGCAACCCAACTTTGGCTGCGGGGCATCGACACATAATCGTGGCCATAAAATACTTTACTAAGAGGGCTGAGGTCATGCCTACAATTAAATACGACGGGAATACTATCACCTTCTTCGTATTTTTTATAACCCTATAATTTATAGGATCAACTGGTGATTGAAAATTTTATCCTTTTATTTTTTTGGTTGCCAAATGATTTTTCATTCTGCAAATAATAAAAGAAAAGAAAAAGAAAAGAAAGAAAAAGAAAAAGAAAAAGAAAAGAAAGAAAAAGAAAAAGAAGAAGAAAAGAAAGAAAAAGAATAAAAGAGGGCATAAAAGAAATCTAAATAAATCCCTATGCAATAACAATGACTTGGTCCATACAGTTTAAGCATGGCCAAGTCCTTTAAATTGATGTCGATAGGAGTAGTGAATAAGCTTGGCTAAACTATTTAATCTTAGCCAAGAAAATTAGGTTAGCTAGTTAATAAATTTGACCAAACTGCCTAATCTTGGTCAAATAACCCCAGGATAGAGTAATTTCTTAGTCCAACAGTTTAATCTAGGCTAAACGTCATAGGTAATTAGGTTAGAGCATAGGGTAGTTTTCTTTATCTCAATAAAATAGGCAAGATGATCGATGTTGAACCCTATATTTGATGTTTGAAAGTTGAATGTCTAACCCCATGGTGATAAAAATAGGGAAAGCTTGGACAAACCCACTTAAAGTGCTTATCCTAAGTTTTCAAAGAAAAAATGAGTTTGTGCTCATAGATTAAATAAAGTGCACAGATGAACGGTTGAGGTGTTGGCGCTGAGATCTATGATTGATAAGTTTTTCTGGACCCCCCCCCCCGACGGTTCCACCTTTAACGGTAAGGGGGGGTCTAGAATCATGTATAACGAAGGTGCGCATCTGGATTGTTGAGGCTTCGATGCCTAGATCCACGGTTGAGATTGAATTCTGGACCCCCTCGACCATTCTTCTTTTAATGGTAGGCGGGGGGGGGGTCTAGAATGTTTCTTAAACATCGCGCTAAGATCTACGGTCCAACGATGGGCGCACCGATGGACAGCTGATGGTATTTTTCGGACCCCCCGACCGGTCTACTTTTAATGATGGGGGGAGGGGTCCGGAATGGAATGGTTTTCTGGTGGGACCTTTTTCTCTACGTGGCAGGAATCCATTAGTCCAGACTCCCACCACGTACCGCTCATCGTTTTTTGACATATCTCCCATCGCCCCATGACATCATTTTCCACTTTTTTCCCTAAATATCACATCTCATAACTTCGTCAGTCCACTCCCCCCTATTCACACATTACAAGTCCCTTCATCATGGTAAATTCCTAATCAACACCCTCCATGTCACCCTGTCATACTTTTCATTCGTTGCTACCTTCCATCTCATGCTCTAAAGGACCCATTGGCCATTTATTACTAGATAACTTATCCGTTAGCCTGCTGATCTGTCTCCCGTAGCCAACGGGTATCCGTTTGCTCAAAAATACCCTTTTTCCTTCATTCTCCCACTGTTACTTTGTCCATCGCACCAGAGAATTCTCCCCTGTCTCCTCTCCGTTTCAGTCAGCCATCAAAAACCACAATCATCCCCACTAACGTTTTGCTTGAATTTCAAGTATTTTCACAGTGATGGCACCAAAATCCAAGAAAGAAAAAGCTAAAAAAAATCCTTTCCTCCCGCCTCCTATTGATCTCGACAGGATCCATTTGGCCAACAAAGATCATTTAATCGCAGACACCAGGTGTGAATTTGACTTTTCAGATTTGCAGTCATGGCTCAAAGAGACTTTCTTATATCAGAGCAATTAAATTGGGCTCTGGGAGTCCAACCTTCCTCTATATCGTTTCCCCCAGGTTCACCATTTCCCTGAATTCGCCCTCAAATGCCAGGCTCAATACCTCCCCAACTAGAGAGCCATAGTATCTTCATCAGGAGAAACTATGTTCTTCATTACACTAGAAACCATTGATCAGATGATGTAGATACCCAGAGCTGAATTCACGTCCACTTTCAATCTCGAAGTCATCATGGAGTTTTACTAGAAACTATCATTCCCTTAGGGAGCCCAGATTTTCGAGATTTTCCTTCCTCAGGCCATCCATCTCCCCAAGACAAATCCCCTGTACCCTTCCTCCCTATTCTCAAAGAAGGGAAACCAATTCATTTCATCGATCTGTGCTCTTCTTGGTTATTTTTTCGACAAATGGGTGGATGAACCCATATTGGGTTTTCTATCCATCTTCTCCACAGAAGAAAGACCCACCACTCAGTTCGACTACATCACTTTCCCGGCAGACAGTGTTCACGAGCATCTCTCAAATTTCACCTCAGAAGGCATCTTCCGGTATTCCTCAATACTGGCCTACATGTTCACTTTCTTACAAGCAGACAGGTTCTCCTTTTCAATGCAGAAAATGGACAAGGACGGGAGACCGTAGGCGGTAACAACTTGGACTTCACTACTGAGACAAAATTCAACAGATTTCAATTTCAAACAGTTTATCAAGCAGTTCTACCATCCAGTGGTGAGCATGCTCATTGGCAGACTTGAACCAAGAATAAATGAGGATATTTAGAGGATTTTACACCTCTCAGACCTTGCAAAAACATGAGACTAGTATCTTTACCAAAACCACACTGAGATTAGAGTATATGGATGCAAGTTAGCTCCATACAAATTTCCCAAGTATCTGGCCGTAAGGATATTTTTCCTGGAGTACATAAGGAAAATGATTAACTCCGATGACATACATTTTGTGTCTCTTAAAAAGAAACAACAACTTAGAATTAAAGGGCTAATAGGGTCTTTCATCTGTAATAGCTGAGGCACCGAGGAGGAAGCAGACAAACTGTTGAAATAAATAAAGTTTCATGTTAGTTTCATATGGCATTACGATCTGTGTGGAATAATTTCTGAGATGAGGGTTAAGAATAAAAATATTCCATATATTCATACACCCAAGCCTGAGATAGAGAAGTTTGCAAATCAAATAGAATGGTAGCCAAACACTCTGGTAGAGATATAACAACAGGACCCTTCGGTCATCATCTCATAGACTACTACACCACAAGTTCCCAAGGAGAAAAGACCCAGGAAGGATACTTCACCTTCCATCACCGAAGTCTCGGTTGAATCTTTCCAATTACACACCAAAAGGCCAAAAACCAGTCATACACCTGACACGGCTGGTGAAAAGGAAATCCAATCCACTATAACTATGAAAGATGATCAGACACTTCTTAGCAAAAGCAGTAAGCAGGTCATGTCTAAAGTTTTGCCTAATAATCCCATGAATACTCCACTAGTCGACCAACCGAGTAAACTAGGACCAAAGTTGAGTGTTTTTGAGAAGTATGATCTGATCAAAAAGAAAAATCAGACGCTGACCAACAGTACTTATGCTCAGTTTTGGAAGCAGACATCAACAAAAAAACACATTCTATTTTCTTCATTCAATACAGAGAAGGGTAGAATGAACATGGCTTTTCTGCAGGCACAGGTGCCAGACCCGAAATCCATCACTAATTACAAAAGAAAAACATTTGAGTTTCACACTAGAGATGTGCATCCCGCTGATCAGATGAATCTGCACAGGAAAAATGGAGAAATGGTTTTCTCCATGTTGGCAAATGCTTCTACGGTGGCTGCTAAATTAGAGGTATCTCTGAGTAATGTTCAGACACAGTTGAAATTAGAAAATATATCATCCTTTGCAAAGCATAATAGAATTAAGATATTGGAATAATTGGTTCTCAATATTGGGTATGACCCCTTCAATGTGAAAGTAGTCGAGGAGATGTTAAAAAATAAAAATGTCGATATAGAATCTTTGAGGAAACAGTTGAAACTGCCACCAATGGAAGATGCACAGGCAAAGGAGATAGCCGAGATAGAAGGGGAAAAGGATGAGATGCTTAGGTTGATCATGGAGCAGAATGCACAGTTGAAAGAGATGGAAGCATAACTGGAAAGGCTAGTGAAATAAAAGGAACAATCAAAGCCTATGGAAGTCATTCTATTGAGTGCAGTTCCACTCACAGGACTAAGCACAACATCTACAGCAAAATTTTTCTCCGCAACTCCACTGACAGGTCTGGAGAAGATAGTAGAACTGGAAAAATCCATGGAAGAGATGAATTTGCAAGAGACAGAGATTAGCAGACTTAAAAAGGAGCTTGAGAACCTTAAGGAACTCAAGTCTTCTTACCAAACTAGTTACTCCAAGGAGAAACAAACACCAGACAAGCTCAAACAGGAATTGCAACAACTTCAAAAGCAAACAGTGGCAGGCAAAAAACTTGATGAGGTCAAGGAAAATGTCTGGATGGATATCACCAAATACATAAATGAAATATGGCCTATGGTACAAATCATGTTCGAGTAGAACGAACTGGTGCAAAGAAGCAAGAAGGCAATTGAGAAAATAAGAGGAGAATTGGGAGAGATGCCCGTAGAATCCACTGAGATCATTAAACTCCTGAATTCAAAAACCAAAGAAGAGCTAGAGGATTTGAAAATTGAAGAAAGGATAGAAACCATCATCAAGGTCAAGAGGGTCCTAACCAAAAGAGGATTGATGCTACAACTGGAGGAAAAATTCTAGACTATGGACATAGGAGTGCAAAGATGTTTCAGCAAAATTGAAGCTCTGCAGAAGAAATGCGTCCTTGGATTAAGGGTCATAAATGACAAGTTAATGACACTTTTTGATTATAAAAAGAAACTAGCCACCGTTGCTAAAGATAGTTTGAAATTCTCGAGAATACAGGGCAGTATCACAGGCAGGGCATTCTTAGAATATTTCCAGTCAGACATCAACATACAACACAAGATCCAATACATTTTCATCGTCAATACAACTTTTGCCAAGTATACAGAGATGGATGAAGTATACCGAAGACTGCTCAAAGTCGTCGTTCCCAGTAACCTTCAATGGGAAGAGTTATGCAATCTGATCGAGTAGGAGATGAGGTGTCCAAGCCAAGTCAGCTATCCAATCAGATGAGGTCATGCAGAGGACTCACCAATGGTTTACCCCAGAAATCAGCATGAATATTTCAACACATTATCAAATAGTTCCTAAATTTTTGTATCTTGTTGAATTAGTTAGCTAAATTTAGAATTTTCCACATCCTGATCTTTAATGACAGGATCGTATGCAATTTTTGATTATAAATACTTCAAACTTTGAAGTACTGAGGGTGGATCTTTACGCCCTGTAAGATAGAAAGACTGTAATTTTTATCAAGAGATCTTCCAGTAATACAAAGGGACGTTTCACAAGATTCTCGCGTGCTATTCATTGGTCATGTTTTATTTTCCAAGTTAAATGTTTTTCTCCCTCAATTTTCATATTGTTTTCTAATCTAATCTTTTAAAGTAGTGCATGTTGTAGGATTTATCTTTGTATACCCTATTTCCGACTTTAAAATATCTTAATGTTTATCTTTCTAATATTACAGTGAAAAAATTCTTAAATGCTTCTTTACTTTAATTGATACTCTCATCTTTTCTGCTATTCATCACTTTACTGCTAAAGAATCCAATGAATGCATTATCTTTCCCTATGAAAAGAATCTCTTAATTTCTATTTAGGACTCTATCTTTATAATACAGACCCCATAGCCCAACGGATGCATAAAAATCTTTTCATCCAACTTAACAAAAACAAAACAAGCCATTCAATCATATTTTGTTTAACTAGCCTAATATTTCAAAGTTAAAACATAGCTAAATCATAGAGAGAGATCCCTCTCTGAAGCTGGTAGGGCTAGATTCCAGTTTCTAAGTAGTTGGATAAAGTTACCTCTTGTAAATTTCTTCTACTCTGACAACCTCTAGGAATTTACAGAGCGTTAACAATGTTCAATCAAATTATATCCAGGTTTAGAATCCTAAGTGAGATTGTCACTGATCATGGCAGTCACTTTCAAAATTAAATGATGGAAGAACTAAAATCTAAACTAGGGCTTAAGCATGGTCATTATTCCCCTTACTACCCCCAGGAAAATGGACAAGTAGAGGATGTGAACAAGTCTCTCAAGACCATTTTTCAAAAAAATGTCAGCCAGAGAAAATTTGACTCGCATATCATGCTATATCCAACACTTTGGGCATACCGAAACTCGGTCAAGACTGCCACTAGTTTTTCTCCTTTCTAGTTAGTACATGGTGTGGAGTCGATATTACCTATTGAATGTGAAATCCCTTCACTTAGATAGGCAGTTTCACTCCTACCCGACACTTCCAATTTCGAACGACGCCTCGTACACCTAGAGAGTCTAGATGAGCAACGTCGAGACGCCTCTAGTACTATTGAAGTAAATAAAATATGTGTCAAGGTCCAATATGATAAGTCTTTCTGTCCTCAGTGGTATGTTGAGGGTGACTTGGTCCTTCTATATGATCAAGCCAAAGAACCACTAGGGGAAGGAAAGTTCAAACCCATGTGGCATGGTCCATATTATGAAGGGAACATGTTGGCTGAGCCTAGGAATGGGCTCTATTTGAAAAGATATTATGCTTGAGCCCCAAGATTGGGCATAAATATTTGTATACTAATGTAATTTAGTGTATATGTCTTTTACTTTTTATCTGTAGCTTGCTTATCGAGTTTTCCCTTGGTTGGCAGATGTCAACAGAGTCTTCTGTCTACTTAGGATTCGCAGATGGAGCCAGTTGTCATACACAGAACTTGTCTTCCACCGCATGGGTTATTTACTCACCCGAGGGTCTACTGGTGTCTTCAGGTGGTGTATTCCTAGGGCCATCGATGAATAATGTGGCTGAATATAGAGTCGTGATAGAACTTTTATGCGATGCCATTTTTCATGGCATTCGCTCGTTATATGTTTGCATGGACTCCCAGTTAGTAGTATGTCAGTTGAACGATAGTTACCATGTGCGTGACCCTACGTTACTCCGATGATTCCTACGGGTACGAATTTTGGAATGAAAATTTGATTTTATTACTTATCATCACATACCTAGGAGTTCTAATTATGTATCTGATGCATATGCTATTTTTTTTTAGATTGTCATTTGTCACATAACTAAAGTAAAGAAAACGTTATCATCAATGTACACATTGTAACATAAGTAAATCCAAAGAACCGTGTTTTTATATATTTCAAAAAATATGATGTTTATAGTACAAAATTGGGGATAACACCCTCAATATACATATACAGTCGATCATGCAATAGCCATGACATCGACACCTGTGGCATCGAATGAGTGTCATGATAAAAACTTATGACGTTTGAAATATGCCGAAAGAGTTACACCCAAGCATGGGGCATGCCTACCACCTGCCACTGCATAGCCTCCGATAGGTCGTCCACTTGAACCATCAGAATATTGTGTGTCAAACGAGACAGGTTTCCCTACACATTTTGAAGGACTCTCTCTGCATCCCCTCTCGCTGCCTTATCTCCCTAGTACCTTTGAAAATGTCGTAGAAGTTTGTCCGAATGTCGTGGACCTACGTATGCGTCACATACATGTCTAAGTAGTATTTAACATCATCCAAAAAAAAAAAAATTCCTATACAAGGATACAAAAAAATGAAATATTTCAAAAAAATTGACATACCTATGTATCTGTAGGTGGTCCTTATTGGTAATGGCATGTCAGGGTCCCCTCTGAAGTCAATCCATGAGTAAGGGTAGTCATCCAGAGCTATGACCTGCCATCTCCACTAGAAGAAGCAGTCTTTGTTCTAGGGTGTTGGCACCCTACCTCCCCCTGTCGCCTCATTACCTCGGTTCGTCGTGCCATGGTTGGATCTCAAGGTCCATGCGGAATGATCTCAAATCTAGGTCCCAAACCTGGCACACGCTCGAAGAAAAATATACACAATATAGAAGTGAACCCGAAGTTCCTCTTACTACCCTGTTTGCATTCTGTCAAGTGGCTCTTCATGTTAGCCAACAGTGAGGTGCACCAGTTGTACATCCTGGGTCTCAATCACTCTACTAAGTAGAACATAAGAGACCTTTATCCCTGGTGTAAAGAGGTTGATCTTGTGATCTGTGTCAAAACAAGGACAAAAATCTTGAGGCTTAGATTGTTTATTGCTTGAATGGGAAGTTGGCTCCCGACCTTCTCGGTACCTGCAATGCAATGAGCGTCTATGCATTTCTCTATTTTCATACCGCTCCCAACTCCTTGGTATTTGAGGTTGACCACCTCACCCCGACATGACAACCCCATCAAGAAATAAATGTCCTTGACTTAAATCCTTAATGGTTGCCCATCAAGGTTGATGCTCTCACTATCTAGATCCCAGTAATCCACGAGAAACTGTAGCAATCTCACTTGGGCTCGCATACCATTAAGAGCCCAAAAATTATATAGCCTGCATATTTTCAAGGCCATTTGGGCCCTCAGATCTCTCTCCACAACAACATATACCTCCTCATGTTCCCTTTCCCTCCACTCTAGCACCATCCTGCAAGAGAAAAATCCTTTTCTTGAGTTAGCAACCTCTAAAAAACATTGTTTACGGACATATACGTGAGCTATAGTATTCGCAGTCACATATAGGGCTGAGTATATGCTAGATGTATTTTAGATAGCCGTGTATAGTCATGCATATACATGACCCAATGAACGGTAGTCCACATACACCTAAAGTTTTAAATTATGCCCTAAATAAATTAAAAATTAGAACCTAATTATAAAATCTAATCCACTAAAAAGAAAGAGGAGAGGAAGAGGAATTACCTGGTCCAGACGGTTGTCGATTTTGTCACTCGTAGCTCCCACAATCACTAGTTGAAGTTCAAACGTAATTTGGCCCAAAATCCACTATTTGGATAAAAATAATACAAATGGTATAGTAAATTTTGGTTTTTTACTATTTATAGAAAACATTTACCCACTTTGCATAGTTCTGGACAATATTTTGACCTAATGATCTAATACAACAATGTGTTGAGTTTTTTTTGTAGTTTTTCCTAGGGATTCTAGCGGTTTTCAGCATTATGTCGCTTGTTCATAACTTTGGACAGGTATTTTCACTACCCAAAATATAGGATAGGCATCCATTACATCATGCACACTTTCATCATCCTATGACTATCACTCATATGCCTTAGGAATGAACCCATTTTATAGTGACACAAAACCTTCTATCTTCTACTAGAAGTGTCATTATCGAATGGTAGAGACTTACCAAACATGGGTACCCTAGTTAGATCCTTTGCTTCGTTCAGTGCCCATGCAAAGATTTTTTCTGTAGGAGTGGGAGTCCCTTATAGCTAATACATGACTTTATGTTGAACCACATTTCTCACTCATAAACATGTTGAACTATACCTAGAGGACTCCCAAGCGAGTTTGATTTAAGCTCATTTCCGACTTGTTTTAAAAAAAGAGAAAAGATTGTCAAGTGAACTTGTCTCTTTCACACTCGTAAATTGGATTAGAAATGAAGTCTATTTTGGTGCAAGTTTATCCCTTTTTCAAACCAAGTAGACTAAGATTACGAAAAAGGATATTTTTTGGAATTAAGTTGTGATTGCATCTCATGCCCTTGCTTGCAATATTGAGCCTATTTCTGGTTCTCACTTTTGCATTATAAGCCGTTTACATCAACAGTTTTCATCCTTAACCAAGTAGAGACTTGTTTATATCATTTTCATCTTGACACCCTATACCCAGGAGGAAACATTCCCCCGAGTGTCCATCTCCCGCATGCACCTCCTTGCATTGAGCATAGGTATGTTCCACTGTTGGAACTATTTTTTCTTACTTGCTACACATCTTTCCTCCCATGTATCATATCATTCATTTGACTATGAAAAAATAAAAAAATACGGGCGCGAAGGGAGTATTATATTATATTGGCAGCAGTCGTGTCACCTTTGAATAGAGCACAAAATTTTTGAGTCCACTTGTCATCAAAATTTTGGGTTTAGCATGACCTTAGGAAGTTGAGCTCGTTACAGAGAGTTTACTCCCTGGACTAGTTACTCTTATAGTCACAATGGAGAGTTTGATTGATTCCTCTTGCATCTCAAAGTTTGTTGATACTGAGAGGGGGGTGAATCAATATCAGGTACAATTTAAAACCTTTTTCAAATTATACTTAAACCATTCAACTATATCCAATGATAAATGAACAATAGTATAAGAGTTACACCAATACACCACAATACACCATGCACAAAATATGAGAAATAATCAATAGTTATTGT